>SJXQ01003241.1:199067-213422 GCA_006408695.1 Aepyceros melampus
CCCCGCCTTAGGCAGTGTGTGTGGCATTTGTTTGCCAGTTTTAAAAGCCCAGCTCTGTTTGCTCTGATGTTCTTTTAGCCGAGGCTCTGTTGGGGCTGGTAAACTGCCTGGGCTTTAGTGACCGATGAGGTGTTAAATGCTAATCCAACATCTTTTGAAACAAACCAGGATTTTGTTGAAACATTTTTAAGCAAGCAATCAAATGCTTGGAACTCCAGATAATAGGAAGCAAGCCTTTTTTAAAAAACGGCGTTTTAATTAATTTTTTAAAAACCAGTGGAGACTGCAGGAACAAAGTCATTGGGCAGTCTGATGCTTTTATTTCTCTGGGGCGGCGTGGGGCGTTATAAGCCATTGTTCCGGGGATCCAAGCACCCCCTCCCCGGTCCCCGCCGTCACCCACTGCACGCTGGGTGGTAGTGCTGGTTAATCATTTCTGAGCAGCGAGCTCAGCTTCCAGACACAGGAGCCTCCTTGGAGGGGCTGCCTGGAAGAGGTGCACCCGGGCACGCAGAGCCGGGCAGGCTGTCCCCACCACCCGCAAAGCGTGGGGAAGTCCTCCCGCAAGGCCTGCAGGCTGCGGGGGCTCAAGTTGGGCTCTGTGATTGGGTTTACTGTAGACCGAGGCATGTCAGAACAGAGCCACCCGGACAACCCGCGCGGGGTCAGCCCCTTCCTTCCCGGGGCAGCAACTCCCTCCCTTGCAAGTCGCGGGGCACTGGCGGAACACTGCCCCCTCCCGCGCGTTGCGCTCCTCGTGAGCACCCGCCGCCTCCACAGCCCAGTTCAGCTGGCGCCGAGCGTCTAGGGACCCCGGGGACCGGTGGGGGGCCGAGCGTGGGACTTTGGGCTCCAGTTCTGCCTGGGGCGGGTTTGGGGCGAGGAGTGCGTGCCGGGTCCCCCGCTCCAGAGGCGACCTGGGGATTCTGGGGGAACGTCTCTGCCGCGCTGCATAGCCAGCAGGTAACCGGGGAGGTGCTGGCCAGACCAGCGAGCCGCGCTCGGCCGGCGTACCACCGGGTGGGCGGGCTGCCGGATAGAGGCGTGGCGGGTGGCGGCCGCGACGCGGGCAGGAACATTCCCAGCGCGCACAATCATATTGTTATATGAAAGTACCCGAGCCTGCTGCTCCCGAGCGGAAAACCACCTGTGCGCGGCCGGCGCGGCGCGCAGGGGGTGGGGGTGGGGGTTGCGGCCGGAAGGCGCGGCCCCAATCCGGCCGCCCCTCCCTAACCCCGGGCGGAAAGAGGCCGCGCATTGTCCCGCCGCCGCCGCCGCCGCCGCCGGGGAGGCGGAAGCGGAGGCAGCGGCGCGGCTGGGAGCGGCTTTTCCGAGCGCCCTTGCGGCGCTCTGCGCCCACCGCGGATATCGCCGGGGGCACCTGAGGTTGCCGGGTCTCCCCAAGCTAGACGCCCTGCACCCACGGGCCTGCCTGCTGACGCCCCCGCTCCAATTTGCATCTTTAGTCACCCGCCTCTTCCCTGGTTTGGAGAATGTAGGCTAAAAAAAAAAAGGCGGCTGCTAGGCCCAGGTTGCCAATTTTGGAGCTTTGCTGCGATCTGGCCGCCCTTGGAGGAGCGTGTTGGGAGAAGGTGGGGGTTGCAGCGCTCCTCTCCCTGCGCCTTTTTTGGGCATCCAGTGGAACAGAACTCGGATATTTCACTGGATGCCATCCGGTTCGAGCTGGAGGTCTGCGCGGGAGGTGACGCCTCCGACCCGCCCCCACCTGTTGCTGAGGTCCCTTTCTATTAATGGGACCTGGAGGCCAGGAGGGGAGAGGCAGGATACCCTGCAGCGGAACTGAGACGTGCAAAATCTTTCAGCCCAAGCCCTCCAACAGTAAAGGCAGGGAGAGAAGTTGACTTCCGTTTAGCCATTTTAAAAGTGCAGTTACCTGAGCCTGGGCATCAGTTTGGGGTGATGGTCGCAACACTTCTCAAATTTGAAACATTTAGTTTTGCCCATGCTTCTGAACCCTTCAGCTCCTCTCTAGACATTTTATAGAATTGTCTTCTAACCGCTGGGTCCGAAAAAGTGCGGTGTAGAAAAAAAAAAAGCCAACTCCGGGAATTGATGATGGACTGGGAATCCCGGCGTGCTGCAGTCCATGGGGTGGCAAAGAGTCGGAGACCACTGAGTGACTGAATCGAACTGACTTGAAAGAAAAGGCCCCTGGAGTGGCGGGGTTTGAAGGGGTCTGTCCCCACCCCTTCCTAAATGTGCGACGTTGATTATATCCTCTGCCTTTTTAAGCTGTAGTCTTCCACGTTGGCATAAGGAAATTGATAGAATCTCTGTGATGATTGAAAGTTTAAAGTGAGATGCCCTAAGACGTTGTTGCTGTGTCATTAAGCATTGGTATTATTTTGATCTTTCTGAATTCGGAACCTGCAAAATGGACCCAGTCCTTTCCATCCCAACGATGCTGTGTGAGGCCTAAGAGCCCGGCTGGAATTCCCTCGTCTCAGGAGAAATCCTCTGAGGAACTGCGCTAAGCAGTGTAATCCATCGCGATTCAGATGTCAAGAAGAGCACATTTTGGTGCTGTTACAGACCGGCACCAAAATCCTTAAACCGGTTAACTACAAAATATACCCAGCTACCTTTCTAACTTCTCCCTACTGCTCCCCTCTTAAACACTGTACACTAAGCTGATATAATTGAAGTAATAGGGGGTAATGGGCATTTATCACACATTGGGCATGGTCTTAATTTGTGTGTTTACATACAGTATTTCAGAAAACCCATGCAAATTATTCCCGTTTACAGAGATTAAGGAATTTGCCTGAGGTCAGAGGGTAGCAAATGGTGGGGGTGGGGATTTGAGGTATGACTCTTTACAGACCCTTAAGGATTACCATGTACCATATTAGAAGGCGTTGTGGAGACCACACCCACCACACTTGGTTATTCCTCCTGAAGTTTGAAGGAATCAAGGTCTCAACTTGTGAACTGGATTTTGGTTACCAGGCTTTTCTGGGCTTCATGTATTATGTTGCTTCTTCCCCACAGATGTCAAGGATCAAAAGTCAGGCTCACTTCCTTCCTGCTCCTTTTACATCTGGTGTTTTCTTTGACTTCATACATCTCGTCATCAGTCAACCACTCAATAAATGCCCATCTAGCTCTCTTAGAGTGTGTCTTGGATGCTTATCCTCACAGCTGCCGTTACTGACGTGTGTTGGTGTAGCACCCAGGACCTGAGTTCAAATCTGAGCTCTGTCTCTTAAGTAACAGTTTGACAGAGGAAAGTCATTTAGCCACTCTGGGCCTCCATTCACTCGTTCACTCATTTATTCTGGATTCCAGGAAGGCAGTAGTGAGTGAAACAGGTAAGAATCCTGTCCTCCTGGAGCACACGTTCTAGTGAGGACAATAAACAAATAATTATACAGCATACTAAAAAGGGAAAGTGCTACAGTGAAAAATAAAGCGAGGAAAGGAATTCAGCAGTATGTAAAATGGGCAATAGTTAGGCCCGCCCCGAACGACTGTGAGGGTTAGGGACCGCCAAGATGACACAAAAGGCACAGAGTAGGTACTCAATGGATGATGCTTTTTAAAATCACTGCTACATTTCTGCATAAAGCTGATTGGCTGTTGCTGGTTATCCTGCTTTGAGTCTCATTCTGGCCCTGTTGCCAGGGCTCCCAGGGAAAGCTCTCTCAGGAGAATTCCAGTGACTGTGAGAACCACAGGCTTCCTTACTTCCGGAGGCCTCAATTCCCTGCTTAGCGTATCAGTCACATACAGAAGACTGTGTTTCAAGTTTGCAGAATATGGCCGGTCATCTCCAATCCATTTTCACAAGGGCACAGAGACAGCTTCATAGATCCTGCTGTCCCTCTGCGTGTGTGCTTGTGCATGCAATGAGCACCTGTGCTGAATTCTTCCTCATATTTCCCCCTGGGAAGTTCTTAAAATCTTTTGGCTATAAACGTTTGCTTGGTTATTAGAGAAGCATTCCAACTTGGCAGGAATTTTCCTGCATTTGAGAACACTTGTGATTTATGAGACCTCAAAGGGTTGGTACGACCTTTAATCTTCTTGGAGTAATCTCTGTGAATACAGTGACATTTATTAACACACATGTGAAAATAGTTAAACAGATTTTCACCTAATATGGAGAGTGTGTTTTGGAAGATCAAACTTAAAATGGAGCCTTCTGGCATATCCAGGATTCGGTATTTTTAGAGGTCCTGGGGAGGCCTTCAAAGTGACAGTCAAGTGAAGTCAGACAGAGAAAGACAAATATTATATGATAGTGCTTATTTGTGGAATCTAAAAAAGAAAAACAGGTACAAATGAATTTATTTACAAAGCAGAAGTAGAGTCACAGTTGTAGAAAACAAACTTACGATGAGGAAAGGGGAGAGGAGGGATAAATTGAGAAATTGGGATTGACATATACACACCACGATATATAAAATATATAACTAATAAGAACCTGCTTTATAGCACAGGAAACTCTCCTCAATACGCTAATGATTTTTTGGGAAAAGCATTTGAGAAGAGTGGTTATATGTATATATATAACTAATTCACTTTGCTATACATCTGAAATTAACACACCATTATAAGTCAACTATACTACAATAATTTTTTTTATTTAAGTGACGGTCAGTGACTTTCAGGACAGCTAAACCTCAGAACCGAATTTAACTGCATTTGAAAAATATGCTTGAAATAATCTGACTGTAAATAAAGGGCATATGGGTTCACAAGGGCTTCCCAGGTGGCACAGTGGTAAAGAACCTGCCCGGACAATGCAGGAGACGTGGGTTCAATCCCTGCTCTGGGAAGATCCCCTGGTGGAGGAAATGGCAACCCACTCCAGTCGTCTTGCCTGGGAAATCCCATGGACAGAGGAGCCTGGCAGGCTGCAGTCCATGAGGTCGCAAAAAGCTGGATGTGACTGAGTACTCACACAGGAGGTTCACAGCCTGATGCTGAGCTTTCCTGACAGGTGCCTCAAAAAGACAGCAACTTATGTCAGAACAGCAGGAACTGTACAAGAGGCCCAAATCTCTGATGATAGGAAACCCAGGTAATATACAATGATGGGCTGTGCATGGAGAAAACCAAAGAGAGTTTCAAATATGAGCCCCAATTAAAATACCATGACTGCAAATCTGGGTTTGTCAGCTTACCGCTTCCAGTGTTGCAGCTTCATGCATCTTGCCCCAGGGTCAGCTGCAGGGAGCTTATTCAAGGGGTCTGCATGAAACGAAGGCAGTTTAACAATTTCCCCAAACAACGCACACTGAAGGGAAAGGCAGGAGAGCTTAGATGGTGACTGACAAACAGCTGGGGTTCCAGAGTCACGTGGAGGGGGCAGACGGAGCTTTCTATAAAAGAGACGCTGCTTCCTCACCTTGCGGGAATGATACAGCCTGAAGTAAGATAGGAACTCCTGTGAAGTTCAGACCTTGACCCCAATCGGGCACAGCTTCTAAAGCTTAGGTCTTTATCATCTTTCGTCTGTTTCTGTTTCCCATCATCTGATGGAATGCCCATTAATGTACTTGCAGGATCCTACAGAGATTATATCAAGAATATTGACCATGTCTTTGAACATAACTCCGTAAACTTGAACCTAACTTTGGAAATTCGTTTCTAGTAAGGAAATTCACGTAAAGCTAGCAGTGTTGATTTTTTCCTTCAGATGCTTTTGTTCTTTTCCTTCCAAGGGGAAAATATTCATTGATTTTTCCCTCTCATCCTTTGTCAATTTTTTGAGGAGGGGGCCCCCCTGTGTCGCATAGCATGTAGGATCTTAACTCCCAGAACAGGGATCGAACTTGAGCCCTCTACAGTCAAAGCACTGAGTCTTAACCACTGGATCACCAAGGATCCACTTACCCTTTATTCCTACAAAGTAGGAAATGTAAAAGTGCATGTAAATACATATGTTAGGAATCATGAGGAGGTCGGCATCTCTACGTCAGCAGCACAGCCAGGTTCATTTTCTGTTGGTTTCTTTTCAGTTTTCTTTTTTGTTTTGTTTTGGGAAAGGAACGACGGCACTTTGCTGCCCCTTGTACTATTTCCAAAGCCTCAGCAAGGATCTTTGGTGAGAAATTAGGCCTTCCGGGGAGATGAGGGCCTATATGTATTCATCTTTGCAGAACCTCCCTGCCCTAGGCATGGGACCTCGTGTGTGAAGGACCCTGCACACTGGCCCTGCTCCATCTCCATGCAGAACATTGGCTTTGCCCCTCCTCATGTGGGCCACATTTCCCCGGGAGACTTTTTTTCCTCATCTTGCGTTCCTTTATTTATGCAGGTGTGAGCAGTACAAGTAACTGTTGTGTAAGAGAATTAATTATTTTTCTAAGTAGGTACCATTTCCTGCCAGCCTGTTTTCGCCTCAGCAGTCAGTGGAAACGGCTGTGTGTCCACAATGCAAGGACTGCTTTAGCTCTGTTGATCACACGTAAGAACTCACTGATTCCCCAAGAATATATTAGTGGAACTCCAGAGGCCTCCAGTCTCTAGTCTGCTTCAGCCCTGCTTTGGGCTATTTGGTGAGCTAATTACAAAAGCTGTATTTGCATATTCTGTGAAAATAACCACATAAAGTTACAATTGATTCTACATCAAGCTTTGTACATGTTCAGTCTAACTAGCCTGGTAATTCTACATAGCAGGAATCCTGTTATCACAGTTTTATAGTGGGGAGGGCTGGCCTCAAATATCAGGTCGTTACGCTGGAATTCAAATACCTCAGTCCCTTCAAAGCCTCTTTTGTACACCTTACTCCCTGCCTGATAAGAGTGACTTCATACAACCTGTCATAAAAGAGCAGCGTCTACTGTTTTTGTTCAGTTTGATCTTGCAGGTCAAGACTGGAAGTTCTAGAGTCAGACCAACTTGGATTCTAAACCTTCCTAGCATGTGACTCTGAAGGAAATCACATAATTGTCATATACCTCAGTTTCCTTATCTCTGAAGTGAAGACAGTTTATCAGAGGACTATTGTGATAAATGAGTTATATTTGTAAAGGGGTTAGAATAGTCCCGAAGCAATACTAATTCATTGATAGTTACCTGTTTTTATTATTCACACACACACATACAGCCCTTAATAAATGTTTGCTGACCTCTCTGAAAAGGGATCATATCATGAGAAACAATACAGTGTCAGTTCTGTTTTAGAAATAGAAAGAAAAAAAAATTCATGCAAGATTCTGAAAGAAAAATGTTAAAGAACAGAGCCCATTGCCTTACCACCCCTCTTAGTGGCTACTGTAAGCAGCCTAGATTTCAAGGTGCCTGGAGATCTGGATAAATAAATTGGGGAGCTTGGGGACATTGGTTGTCTCAGAGGGACTTCCCAGCAGTCTGGGACTCCAGCAGGCACTCCTCCCCTCCATCTCTGATGGCTCACAGCCATTCCCATTGCCTGCACAGTCTTGCTCTTCACTCACTACGCCGTGTCCAACTCTTTGCAACCCCATGGACTGTAGCCTGCCAGACTCCTCTGTCCATGGGATTTCCCAGGCCAGAATACTGGAGTGGGTTGCCATTTCATTCTCCAGGGTATCTTCCTGACCCAGGGATCGAATCCGCGCACAGATTCTTTACCACTGTGCTACCTTGCAATCTCCCTGCACAATCGACAGGAGGCAAATTGGAAATCTACTGGCTGAAGCAAAGCAGCCATCCTCCATGATCTGGGTTTGTTGTCGCTGATGAGAGCACCCATTTATATACTCAAGGTTTTAAGGCCTCCTGCATCTAAGAAGTGTCCTCTGGGAAGTTCCTTTTCAGGTAGAGGGAGAAGGAGCTGAGTCAGAACTGAGTATGAGAGCCACTCTCCCATGAATGGGAGGAATCTTCCATTTGTGGGTGAAGGGTGCTTTTGCTAAAGGCTGCATGGTAGAAGCACACCTCGCCTTAAGTAAACGGGTCATCTACTCAGCACACTTTCTATAGTAATTTTTGCACATGCGTGACTTCAAAGTTATTTTTGTTTAATGTCTGACAAATGTGCTGTGTGTGTGTGTGTGTGTGTGTGTGTAAGTTTGTCAATTTTTTCTGGAGCCATCAGAAATTTTAGATTCTTTTCAAAATCTAAACCCTTGCTTGGCCGTGCCCCACCCTCCCCTACCCTACCGCGCTCCCTTTATCCACCCCGCTGGCCTGACCAGTTTCCCAGGGACAAAGCTTTTATATGGGGATTTCTCTGCCCTTTTGTTAGAGTGTCTATATGGTAATTTCCTTTAGGTAACTCAGTATAGCTCCTGTAGTACTCTAATGCTGTAAAGATGGAGAATTAGCTGTGACATTTTCTAATTAGACTCAGTGACCTGTGAGTTTGGTTTTTTTTAATTTGCGTAAAAAAGGTTAAAAAATTATTTCTGTTACTGAAATTGGTGGCACTTGCGATGTGTCATTGTTAGCAGACGCCTCTCTCTCCATGGTCCCAAAGATAGAGAGAGAAAGGCACTCTGGATAAGAGCCAGGGGACATGAACGAAGGTTTGGAGGCAAGGACAGCTGTGCATGAGAACTGGAGAGCAGGTGAGCGGTTAGAGAGAGCGTGAATGCTCAGTCTCTCAGTCGTGTCTCACTCTCTGAGACGCCATGGGCTGTAGCCCGCAGGGCTCTGTCCATGGGATTCTCCAGGCAAGAATGCTGGAGTGGGTAGCCTTTCCCTTCTTCAGGGGATCTTCCCAACCCAGGGATCGAACCCAGGTCTCCCGCATTGCAGTCAAATTCTTTACCATCTGAGCCACCAGGGAAAGCCCCAAAATACCAGACTGGGTAGCCTACCCCTTCTCCAGGGGTCTTCCCAACCCAGAAATTGAACCCGCGTCTCCTGCATTGCAGGTGGATTCCTTACTCACTGAGCCACGTGGAAAGCCCTATAAAGGACACAGAGGCGAAGAAAGAGGAAAGGGAGTTTAAAGCCAGGTGGGCCTGGGCTTTGGATGTCCTGCTAAGGAGTTTGGGATTTTTATTTAGGTGTGGACGGAGGAGCCTGGAAGGCTGCAGTCCATGGGGTCGCTGAGGGTCGGACATGACTGAGTGACTTCACTTTCACTTTTCACTTTCATGCATTGGAGAAGGAAATGGCATCCCACTCCAGTGTTCTTGCCTGGAGAATCCCAGGGGCGGGGGAGCCTGGTGGGCTGCCGTCTATGGGGTCGCACAGAGTTGGACACGACTGAAGCTACTTAGCAGCAGCAGCAGTAGAAGTCATTACAGATATTTATACGTGTGACGTGATTTCAGAATGTGGTTCTGTTAACAAAAGAAATGAGTAGACTGGAGGAGAGAGAGAAACTGGGGGCAGGAAAACCAATTAGGAAGCAATTGCAATTGTTCAAGAAAATGATGCTCTTCACAATAGTTCTGTTCCTAAAATAATGAACTAATCATCTTGCTTTGTTTTATTCTTCTTATTTCTGGGGCTAGAAAAATCACTTAGCTCTTCTGTGACTCAAAATCCCTACCTATTAATAGAAGATGACAAAATCCTTATCTTACCTCACACCAGGAGGTACTGAGAGATGCTTGTACTTGTAGCCAGGAAAGGAAGGGAAACGTTCTTTTAAATGCCAGTGATGTCATTCCTCTCCAGGAGAGAAACTGCCTTTTGCCTCTAACTTTTTATTATGAAAATTTCAGACCTGCAGAAAAGTTGAAAGTGGAGTAAAAACACCCTAGTTAAGTTTCTAGAGAAGTTCCACTACTCAAAAAGTGGCGTTTCTAATACATGCAACAAGTGGGATTACAAACACTGTTCCTTAAAGTGAAGTTTTGTTAATAAATAGATGAATATGGCTTCTGTCCCTCATATTTTTCATTAGAAACAAAATTTTAAGGGATTAGTCCTATTGCTGCAATGTAGGTGGAGAGGCGTCCCTTATCTGTAGACAGAGCTAAACATGGTTATTTAAGTGGCGAATTGGGCTTATTGCTTTCAGGTATTCTTGAGTCTGGGGCTGCTGGAGGCTGGCCTGGTAGCAGAGGACAGCTGGCCGTGCCTTTTCCACCTGCTCCCAGAGTCTCTCTGACAACGAGATGTCCATTTCACTGCCCTGACCTATAGCAGACTTCTCTCCTCTCTTTGGAAAAATATCTTCAGTATCTGTTGCAGAATGCAGGACAGATTGAAAATGCTTTATGTTTTGTCAAAATGACTGTCTTCTACCTTTCAGAGAATCCATGCTCAATATCTCTGATGAGTTGGGGCAAGGTCTTCTGAGGGGTAAAGAGTAAACCATGTGGGGACACTCCCCTCAAGTAGGTTACAGCGGGGACCATGAGCTAAGAGAGACTGCAGAGGTAGCCTCAGTGTGGTCTTAGTATCAAGTTCAAGATCCAGAAGGAGGGTGGTGGGACAGATGGAGTCCCACCAACACAGGACGGGAAGATTTAGACTTACAATGAGGAACTCCCAAAATCTTCATTTTATATACGAAAACTAAGTGATTATAGAATGATGTAATAAGAAGTCACGGCAGGAAGGCATAAGAAGAAGATAATATACAGGACTTTCTAAGGTACACTTACAAAAGGAAGAAGTGATTAGTTCTCCAAAATGGAAATATTTGCTCTGGTACAGTAAATTGTGCTGTTTAATTTGTTCTCTCTTACCATGCAGTTCTTGGAAAACTTAACGGCAAAATTCATCACCAAGCAATTGGGAGATTACAAATTACAGAAGAATAACTTAACCTTTTAAAGCTTGTACAAATGAGGTCTTATTTTAAGGGCAGTTTAAATATCACAATATCAGTTATCAAGATATGAAAAAACATGGAAGGAAATTAAATGCATGTTGCTAAATGAAAGAAGCCCATCTGAAAAAGGGTACACACTGCATCATTCCCACTATATGACACTCTTGAAAAGCTAAAACTACTGAGACAGGGAAAAAATCAGTGACTGCTAGAGGTTGTAGGGAGAGGGGTGAATTGGTGGATTACAGAAGATATTTAGGGCAGTGAAACTATTTTGTACAGTATTAAAATGGTGGATATGTATCAGTATATATTTGTTAAAATTCATAGAAAGTACCTAACTGAGAGTGAATCCTTATTTAATTTGTGGACTTTTGGTGATAATGACATCTCATTATAAGTTCATGGCTTATAACAAATGGACCACTCTGGTGGGGGATGTTGGTAACGGGAGAGGCTGTATACATGAGTATATGGGAAACCTCCTGCTCAGTTTTGCCCTAAATGGAAAACTACCCTGAATAAAGTTTATTTTAAATAAATAAAGCTATTTTAAAATAAATGAAAACAGAATGTGTATGTTGCTTCCAGTTGACTTGGAACAACAAAATATAGTTTTCTCGTGAATTGGAAGATAGCTCCCTTTCAAATGTCTACATATACAGTTTTTCCTCCTCTTAAAAAAATAAATATTATTGACATATTTGGATAGATAATACTCAGACTTCCCTGGTGGTTCAGACGGTAAAGAATCCACCTGCAATGTGGGAGATCTCGGTTCAGTCCCTGGGTTGGGAAGATCTCCTGGAGGGAGGCATGGCAACCCACGCTGCTATTCTTGCCTGGAGACTCTCCATGGACAGAGGAGCCTGGGGGGCTGCAGTCCAAGGGGTCGCAAAGTCGGGCACGACTGAGCGGCTAAGTCACAGCACAGACAGTACTCATGCATGGAACAGAATTCAAAAGGGAAGAAGTGGTAGAGAGTTAAAGTAAGCCTCTCCTAGACACCTAGATCTTTTCCCTAGAGACAGTTACTGTTAACTAGTCTGGTGCATGCTCCCGAAGACAGAGACTGTACATATACAAACATACAGGTTTACTATTGCTGATGTTGTCATTACACAACAGTGCAGACTAAACAGACAGGAGTGTGATTTGATTTTTCACTGAACACATTTGGAAATGGGCTCCCATCAGAAAGCATAGAGCTTCCTCATTCTTTTTAATGGCTATGTAGTATTCCATGGGCTTCCCAGGTGCTGCTAGTGGTAAAGGACCTGCCTGCCACAGGAGGTAGACATAAAAGAAGTGGGTTTGGTCCCTGGGTGGGGAAGATCCCTTGGAGGAGGGCATGGCAACCCACTCCAGTATTCTTGCCTGGAGAATCCCATGGAGAGGAGCCTGGCAAGCTACAGTCCATGGGGTCACAAAGAGTCGGACAGGACTGAAGCGACTTAGCACGTGCAAATAGTCTTCCGTTGCGTGAGCACAGCGTGGTTTATTTATGAAATCTTCCTGTCAATGGGCATGGTGGTTCCTCATAATCTTTTTTACCAGTGCAAGCAATGACTCAGTGAATATGCTTTTATACACTTATCCACTTTGTGTATGAGTATGTTTGTGGGATACATTGTTAAATGGGGAATTGCTTGGTTAGAGTATGCAAGTATATAATTTTGCTTCTTATCACCCAAATGCCCCTTTCTGAGACTGTATAGTTTGCGTTCCTACCACTAATGAGTTTTTTCGTACCTTAGCTGACACACTGTGCTGTCAAACCTATTGCCAATCTGACAGATGAATCTTGATATCTCGTGGCAACTTTAACTTCCATTTCTCTTACTAAGAGTCAGATCAAGCATCTTGGTACACGTTCAAAGTCTGTTTGAATTTCCTTGTCTTTGAACTATCTACTCATATTCTGTTCCACTCCTTTTTTTTTAATTGGTAAATAAAATAAAAATCCCATTTTTATACCTTATTTTTCAGCCATAATATTAAGTTGATAGTAGCCACTGAACTTAAAATACCATAACTCAATCATTAGCTTCAAATTTAAAAAAAAATGTAGAGGCCTTTAACAACCCCTGAATTCACTGATACCTGACTTTTTCTTTCCAGCTCATTCTAAATGCCATCTTATAATGAAAGCTTTTCTCATTCCTCAGGCTTGCTCAGGATCCAAGAGTCCCAGTTTTTGTTTGTTTTGTTTTAATCCCAGAAGAGTGTTTGTCTTAAATTCAGCCTCAGATATTATTATCAATGCAAACCTTCTGAAGAATTTTAACTCATTAAAATAAGAGCCTTATTACTCTCTTCCAACATTCATAGACTCTACCTTTCAGTAGCACTAAAAATCTAAGCACCTTTATCCTCATTCCCTTTCTCTCCATAAGAAGGTTCATTAAATATGGAAGTGAAATATTTTTCACTTTCTCATTTTGGGTATGGTTTAAAGTGTCTTGTTTACAATCTTCAAATATCACATTGCTCTTGGTGTCTGATATTCTCAAACTGTCGATTAAAAGATACATATTTTACCCAAAACAGAATGTCCTGAATCAAAAAGATTTTGATTTTTCCTTTGAAACAGTTTATCGTACGTACATATCAGGAATTTGCTGAGAGTGGATGGAAGGTAAGGATACAAGGAAGACGGAGCGTGGCATCAAAGGTAATACAATGGAGATCTGGAGGTAGGTTTGTAAATGCCAGGCTATATGTAAGAGAAACTGTTTCTAGGTTGTTCTTTATGTGCCACAGTGCAAGCTTTCTAACCCAGGGAGGGGTTGGCAGATATTCCCACTGGAACATCTGGATAGAAGCAATCAGTTTGAGAAAAGAACTCCTAGTATCCAAGCATCCTGTGGTGAGATGAAACCCATGTACAGGGAAGTTAGATTTAGAGAACATATTCTCCACCCAGAGGCACTTCACTGGAGCAGCTCTAGTTAACCTTGATGTGAACTTTAGATCTCTGTTCATTCTTATTAAAAAGAAAATAGACTGTAAGTAGGAGGCTAGACTGGAGATATGAGGTGTGATTTTTTTTTTTTTTTTTATCATTGTATTAGCCAAATTCCCTAGAGAATAAAACTTATGGCAGAGATTGCTATGATGGCCCCTGCAATCCCAGGGCTGCAAAAGTGAGACACAGAGATGAGACAGGGGAGAAAGGAATGCAGTTACTAGGCAAGCGTGTTGGGGACTGGCCATAAAGTCATGAAGAATTACAAGCCAGTTGCTCATCCTGCAAGTCACCTTGAAACAATCCATCAGATAGAGGTGGGGGTGGAGAAAGGAAGAAGGATTTATCTTCTCGGCCTCTAGTTCCTTGATTCAAATTTCCAGTCCCCTCACATCTGGGTTGTTACTCAGCCATTTCATGGAGTCATTAGGGAAGCCAGATTCCGCATCTTAGCAAGCTGCCTGGAAGAGGCGGGAGGGCAGCAGCCTTCTCTGGGCATGAGTTTTGTCAGGTCAGACCTGGGCCAAGAACCACTGATGAGGTTCCTATTATGGCAGGTGAGCTGTGATCCCACCAGATCCCCACCCCAACCCTCCCACCCCCTCTAGCCCCAGGAGGCTGTCCATTCAGGACCAGGCTGGGGCTAGGGGTCAGGTGAAGCTGGGTGGGACATCCCCAGAACCACACAAATGAG
>SJXQ01003241.1:214798-256336 GCA_006408695.1 Aepyceros melampus
GGGGGAGGTGGGGGTCGGGATTGGGAGTTCATGTACACTCGTGGCTGATTCATGTCGATGTGTAGCAAAACGAATACAGTATTGTAAAGCAAAACAAACTAAAAAATAAAAATTAATTAAAAAAAAAAAAAGAAACATGGGTTTCCCTGGTGGCTCAGTGGTAAAGAACCCACCTGTCAATGTAAGAGACTTGGGTTCAATCCCCAGGTTGGGAAGACCCCCTGGAGAAGGGAATGGCAACCCACTCCAGTACTCTTGCCTGGGAAAGCCCATGGACAGAGAAGCCTGATGGGCTACAGACTGTGGGGTTGCAAAAAGTCAGACGTGGCTTAACGAATAAGTAGGCATGCTCACACATTAAGAAACATATCTCAACTTATAGACATGTATTTTACCAAAAATCCTATTGCACTAAAAACTAACAAGCTCTTACCTCTCTGCACGTTCATTCACGTGCTCACACCAGAGTCCTGTCCTGTGCAACTAGAGGTGGGAGGGCAGATGGGGATGATGGAAGTGGGGGGAAAAATCAGTGGAAGAGTTTATTGATGGAATGAGTTTCATAATCTAAAAATAAAATAGCCACAATTACTTATCCTAATGTGACATCCAGATAACATTTGGAAATTTACTTAGAAGTAACAGGAGGGTCTACATGAAACCTTCTGGGGAAAAATGTCAAGCTTTTCCAAAAACGTAGGTTCTCTTGGATTCTTGGGTTTCTGGAAACTTATTTCAGTTATCCAAGTGAACAGACCATCTTTGGTGTCATCTCCATATATATAGCAAAAAGTTACTTTGGAGAGAATACATGGACACTTGTCCCCACAACTGTAGTGTGTTTATGTCCTTTCTGTACCCCCCACCCCCACCAAAAGCCCCACCAAGAACAATTTGTGTGTTCCTGCTTAATGCAGGTTTCTCTCTGTAGGTGGCCTGTCTCCTCTAACTTCCCTGTACGCATCTGCCAACTCCTTCCCGGGTTAGAGAGCTTGCACTGTGGCACGGAAAGAAAATTCACATCTGACTTCATATTCTACAGGAGAAAGAAGACCACACGAGAAATTCTCTTGCTACTAACTGAAAGGAGTTTATCACCTTATTAGAATGTTAAATGTCAAAACTTCAAAGAGAGGACCAATAGTTCAATCTGAGCCTAGCCTGAGTTTCCCATTCTCCCTGGAATTTCAGTGTCTGAGAGGAATCCCAGCAGATGTGGAATTACATGTTAGTATCTGAAATCGGGCTCAGCCCCCACCCCAAAATGAGTGTACACTGATTCCCAGAGGACTCGTGTCCAGAGGGTGGTGGAGGGAAGGAACAACAGAGACAGCCACATGCCTACACACTCAGCCATCTGCTGTTCCAACCACACTTCTCTCCCCTCCGTTTCCTGCAAATGATTCATCTATTCTTTGTCTCCTTCTTTAAAGATAACTGTGTAGGCATTCAAGGAGGGGAAAGTCATTAAGAAAAGTGGAATCTGGAGTTCTTAGGATGAGGTAGAGCAGATTAAACAGTCTGGAATTTCACAAAGCAAACAATGTGGGCGTGGGCTCCCGGCTCCTCTCTCCTACTGGTACCCTGTTCTGTAAGAGTCGCTTGTCGTTGTCGTGAGCAGGTCAACGAGAATGGCTGCATGTAAAATGTGAGTGACAGCTGCTAAGGAGCAGAAGAGGCGAGGACGGGGAAGTCGGTAGGGGGAGGAGTCTGCATTTCCCAACTGGAGACACCATCATACCTGGCTTCTGTCTCTGATTTTACATGAACGAATGACATCTTTGTGACTTTCTTTAGTAAGCAGACTGAAAGGCTGCCATCAAAGTCATGCTTTAAAGGAGACCTTGACCCGTAGCCAGAGAAGATGACTATGGCCGTGTCCCCACCACCAAAGTATTTTAGTGACAGCATGCCACGTGTTGATAAGCATATTCAAAAAGAAGGACTTCATAGACAGTTTCTGAATTGCGTCTCTTGGAGGCAGATGGCCCTTGGTTCCAATCCTGGCTCTTCGTCCAGCTCCAGGGACATTAGGCAAGACTGCCAAACTCTGGGACTCTCAGTTGCTTCATAAGTGTGTTGGGGAATAAGGATACCTCCCTCCAGGAGCTGGAGTGAGTACTGAAGTGGATAATGTAGGTAAAGTACTTCCTGGGGTCTTTAAAAGGAATCCGATGATTAGGGAAATGCCTTATTATTTCATTTCATCTTCTGCCACACCTACACCCTGATGCTAGCAAGGTCAAGAACTCAAAGGAATCAACTCTACAGACTATTTCAGTACGTGCACACTTGCGTGCTAAGTCACTTCCTGGTATCCAACTCTTTGCAACCCTATAGACTGTGCTCTCCAGGCTCCTCTGTCCATGAGATTCTCCAGGCAAGAAGACTGGAGTGGGTTGCCATGCCCTCCTCCAGGGGATCTTCCCAACCCAGGGATCAGATCTGGGTCTCCTGCACTGCAGGTGGTTTCTTTACAATCTGAGCCACCAGGGAAGCCCTTTTTCAGTACAACTCTAGCCTATCCTCATCAGGAGAGAAAGGGGCAGTCATCATGGGGGAATCAGCAATCAAACTGCAGGAGACATACTCTTCTTGTTAATGTAAGACACACGGGGAGGGGAGGAAGAGAGAGGCAGAGAGACAAGGAGGGCCTGATGTCATCTTTTCCCACCCCCAACAGTCACCACATCCCCGTGGCAAGTGAAAGGCCTGAGAAGTGAGTGATCCTACTGACGAGTAGAATGAACAGATTTCAGATCAGACTGACTTGTTAAAGACCCTAGCATGATGCCTCCATTTTTCCATCTGTAAAGTGGGTGTCATAATAGCACTGCCATCTTGAGTTGTCATGAAGATGAAATAAGATAATCTATGTAATAGACTAAACACAGGTGCCCAGGACAGTCAGCAGTATATAACTGTTATCTACAGCTATTATTCTGTATCCTTTGTCAATATATGGAATATTAACAATGCATTCGTTAACTTGTTTATTGATTGATCAGCTTCCATTTAATAAATACTTGCTCTTACACCATCTATTTATTTATCATCAAATATGTATTAGATCTTAGGCTGTGCTGGTGCTGTGCTGGGCTCAGGAGATGCCAAAGCTTGTTTGGCAAGAAGCTTGAAGACTACTCAGGGAGAGATGTGTAAAGAAAAACAAGATAAGACAAGGTGTAGAAAGTGTCAGGAGTGAAAAGGATTCACAGAGGAGACGCTTTTTGAATTAGATCCTGAGGAGTTAGGACCTGGGAATTTCAAGTAATTAAAACATCTTGTGAAAAGGGATGAAGTTGTTAAAAAAAAAAAAAAAATGGGCTGAGAGTCACGAGAACTTTGGTGTGGGTGGTGCTTGGCCATCTGCCTGGTGTCTTTCCTTGAATTCAGGCTCAATCCTGGGCTGAGGCCATGGAGACTCATGTGCAGCTCAGCCCTACCCCAGGAGTTGAACCCAAGTCTACTCTTAGTCAGAGGAAGTGTAAGTAGTTCATCTAATCAGTATCTGGTCAGCTGGGGTCCAGGTTCTTTTCAAAACCATAGCCTTGACTAGACGGACCTTTGTTGGCAAAGTCATGTCTCTGCTTTTGAATATGCTATCTAGGTTGGTCATAACTTTCCTTCCAAGGAGTAAGTGTCTTTTAATTTCATGGCTGCACTTACCATCTGCAGTGATTTTGGAGCCCTAAAAAATAAAGTCAGCCACTGTTTCCACTGCTTCTCCATCTATTTCCCATGAAGTGATGGGACTGGATGCCATGATCTTAGTTTTCTGAATGTTGAGCTTTAGGTCAACTTTTTCACTCTCCTCTTTCACTTTCAAGAGGCTTTTTAGTTCCTCTTCACTTTCTGCCATAAGGGTGGTGTCATCTGCATATCTGAGGTTATTGATATTTCTCCCGGCAATCTTGATTCCAGCTTGTGTTTCTTCCAGCCCAGCGTTTCTCATGATGTACTCTGCATATAAGTAAATAAGCAGGGTGACAATATACAGCCTTGACATACTCCTTTTCCTATTTGGAACCAGTCTGTTGTTCCATGTCCAGTTCTAACTGTTGCTTCCTGATCTGCATACAGGTTTCTCAGAGGCAGGTCAGGCGGTCTGGTATTCCCGTCTCTTTCAGAATTTTCTACAGTTTATTGTGATCCACACAGTCAAAGGCTTTGGCATAGTCAATAAAGCAGAAATAGATGTTTTTCTGGAACTCTCTTGCTTTTTCGATGATCCAGCGGATGTTGGCAATTTGATCTCTGGTTCCTCTGCCTTTTCTAAAACCATGTTGTTGGTAGCACCAAACATATGCTATGGGGGACACAGCTTATGCAGTATGCTTCAGCAAGTTCCCCACAAGCATTTGGACTTAGAGAAGACTCTTGAAAGTCCCTTGGAGAGCAAGGAGATCAAACCAGTCAATCCTAAAGGAAATAAACCCTGAATATTCATTGGAAGGACTGATGCTAAAGCTGAAGCTCCAATACTCTGAGCACCTGATGTGAAGAGCCAACTCACTGGAAAAGACCCTGATGCTGGGAAAGGCTGAAGGCCAAAGAAGAAGGGGGCAACAGAGGATGAGATGGTTAGATAGCATCACTGACTCAATGGACATGAATCTGGGCAAACTCCAGGAGATAGTGAAGGACAGAGGAGCCTGGCATGCTGTAGTTCATGGGATCACAAAGAGATAGATACGACTTAGTGGCTGAACAGTAACAAGGTATCCGTTAAAAGCCCCCAGAGACGGGACTTCCCTGGTTGTCCAGTGGTTAAGAATCCACTTTGCAATACAGGGGACACAGGTTTGATCCCTGGTCAGGGAAGTAAGATCCCACATGCTGCAGAGCAACTAGAAAGTCCATTAGCCACAGTGAAAGATCATGCTTGATGCAGTGAAAATCCCACAACCCACAGCTGAGACCCCACACAGCCAAATAAAAAAAAAAAAAAAAAAAAAAAAAGCTCTGGGAGTATACGAGCCTTGGTGCTGTGGGCCCAGGCCTGTGTGTTCTCATTGGCGTGTGATGGTGTGTGCCTTAACAAGATAAGACACCAGTCATATGCTACCAGCTACAACTTTTAAAAAACAAACTTGAGAATAAAGTCACAAGGGAAATGCAGACCATTTGGAAACTTGAGAACCCACACGTTCTCTATGTGATTTTGTCTTTCAGGAAGGATTTCAGAGTTTCAACCTGTTTTAATTCTAGCCCATCTGGTTGCTTCGTTAATGAAAACAGCAGCATCTTCTAATGCTCTCATGTGAGGCAGTACTTTCAAAAGATAACAGAAAGAACTTTTGGATTTGATGTACCTAATTTTGTTTTTCCCCCTTCAGGGAAAAAGACCAAAAAAACTGGAGCACATTTTAGAGAGAGTGTGTGCATAGAAATACTCAGTGAGTCACTGCTTGTGTTGTAGATCTGCTCCGGAGTGTGGGGTTTCCAGAACAATTACATAAGTGTTAGCATAGCCAGGAACTTTTGACATTTGTGGCAGCTTAATGGAGCTCTTTTTTTCATTGAAAATATCCTAATTGTTATTTCCTGAAATTTAAAATGCATAAAACTAGTGAAGCAGCATACACTAATTTTGAGGCATTTCTGTCAAGTGTGCTTTGCTGGCAAAGAAACTGAGGAAAATGTATTTGAAATGAAATACAGGTAATCAAGTTGTAACACATACAATAATCTAATCACCCAGCAAAAAAGTGCCTGGGAGCATCAGCTGTAAGTGAGATATGTTGGTTTCTTTGTCTTCTATCATCCTTCAAGATTTCCTTCACAGTCTGAGAGTCTGTAGCACATTAGTTACTTGGACAGCCTTAAATAGGGGAGTTATTTAATAGCATGGATCTGAAAATTCTGAGGTTCCTAAAGTCACTTTGCTTTTATTTTCTCAGAAGATCACCCAGAAAATAATGTGTATTCTGAATGCCACTAATATGTTCCTTAAAATGTTATTTTTTAAAAAAAGATCCTCAAGTTCCAAGATATCTTCCCCCAAAAAAGATAAACTAGAGAAAGACCCAACTAGAGCCATTGTCAATTCTTCTTCTCCATCTCAACAGTGAGCGCCCCATATCCAGGGTTGAAGGGCTTTCCAGGGAGGGTGGAGAACCTTTGTGGATGTTGTTCAGTGTCTTACACAACTTCCCTAACTGGCTTATTTTCCTGCAGATAAGAGGTGGTAGTTGTGGGTGTTCCTGTATTTATTGGTTCAAAAGATTGGTGCAAAGGACAGTCAGGCAGAGCGGGCACTGACTCACAAAGGCTGCTGTTTGCTTGTGACCTGTGTGTTCCTCTTGAGGGGAAAGAGCATAGTCCACCAAGTCCACCAATGCCCAGCGCTGCTGGATTCTTTCCACATAACCACACCACTCCTTGAACACCTTTCCTCTGTAGCAGAGTTGAAGGCACAGGACATCTCAGGAACCCGACAGGGAAGGAGGGCTGAGGTTGTGTGAACTGCGTGGGCTGTGGTCATATAAGTGAGGATATACATGGAATCACAAATGTAGCAAATATCCACGTGACGTCCAGTCGTCATCAGAGTGTGCTTGTTGAGGTTGGACAGTGACATACTGTCCAGAGCTATTTCCAAGAATCTACTGTACACGTAGCCTGGGGGCTTAGGAGACAAAGCGAAAGGAGGAATTTGATGTCCCTGCCAAGTGGATAATGGAGATGATTTTTCGGGAGGAACTGATGTGCTCATCCCAGGACTAGGAGGGTAGAGGGGGGCAAAGAGGCACCCTTCACAGGTAAGAAAACACAGCCAGAACCAAGGCCAGGTCAGAACATACCCTCTAGACCAACAGAAAGGAGCTGACGTGAGCTGCTGTACATGGTTTCATGGAAAAACAATTCTTCTGACTCTTCATATTTCTGCACCTGGTAGTCATCATGTCCAGCTAGCTCTATCTCTTTCGATTCTAGAATTCATCTTTCCTTCCTTCACTCTCTACTCGGTGAGTTCAGCCTCTTACCATGTCTCACCTGGTTTGCTACAGTAGTCTCCTAACTGGTCCTCCTGCTCTCAGTCTTGTCCCAGACAACCCATACCACACCCAGGGAATTTTGTCTTTTCAGTTTAACAATGTGACCTGGACTTTCCTGGTGGCACAGTGTATAAGAATCTGCCTGCCAACACAGGGATATGGGTTCAATCCCTGGTCTGGGCAGATCCCACATGCTGGGGAGCAACTAAGCCCATGGTCACAACCTCTGAGCCTGTGAGCCGAACCACTGACGGCCACATGCATAGAGCCTGCGCTCCGAAACGAAAGAGCAGCCACCGCGGTAAGTCCACACACCACGATGATGCGTAGTCTCTGCTAGCTGCAACTAGAGAAAGCCCAAGCAAAGCAAAAAAGACCCAGTGTAGCCAAATATAAATAAAGAAGATTATATATTTAAAAAAATGGGACTTTATTGGGAGGATTTCTATCCAGAAAATGCCTAAATTGATAGAAACTGGCCAGGAAGGGATGGGATGGGTCTAGGAACACTCAAGTATTGTCAGTGCCCTGATCCAGAATGAATGATTGTCATTCTGGGGATTTTTTTTTCCCCTCTTTCTATCCTCCTTTAAGATTTTGATTCCAAGGAATAAACAGTGTTCCAGCTGGGTGAGGAAGCCGCTCATTGGTGAGTAGAGGGTTGAGGGGTCGTCCCAGGTGGCACTCGTGGTAAAGAACTTGCCTGGCAATGCAGGGGACAAAAGAGGCCTAGGTCTGATCCCTGGGTCGGGAGGATCCCCTGGAGGAGGGCATGGCACCCCACTCCAGTGTCCTTGGCTGGGAAATCCCATGGACGGAGAAGCCTGTTGGGCAACAGTCCACAGGGTTCCACGGGGTTCCACAGTGTCAGACACGACTGAGTGACTTAGGACACATGTACACAGAGCGTTGAAAACCCCTAGATTTAACAGTCTCATCAGATTTTCCAGTGGAGAAGATGTAATCCTTTTAGAGAAAGTCAGATTAGAATAACGAACGGCAAAAACCAGTGTGTGCCCATGATATGCTGACTATAGAAAGGGCATCGAAGGACAGAGAAAATATATATTATCCCACTCCACTCTGACAGCTTGTTAACTTCTCTCTCTTCCTCAACAGACACTGAATTCCTTGAAGGAAGAGCCATATCTTATTCATCTTTGTATGCCTACCCTCTATAGACACTCAAAGACACATAGCATACTCATCGTAGAAAGAATGAATCAATGTCCACTTAAATGGAAGCTTTGTTTCATCTAGTTTATAAGTTTTCACCATGACTTTATGGTCCTCCAGCCTTTAGCCATCCTTCTCCCTGACCTAAACTGCTCAACACTGAGCTCAGGAGTACTCAATCCACTCACCCACCCTCTGGGCACCCCCAACAGGAAAGGGAGAGAACCATGAGACTATATGTCAGATACAACATATCTGACATATTTCTGCCTCCATTTAGCCAACTCTTCTAGCGTCATTTTGGTCTTAGGAACTCGTAATATGCATTTTTTCCTGGAATGTGTAGTAGTTCTTGATGAGCAGATAGCCAACTACCTTATTTGACGTAATACAATGGGAGGAATGTGCTTTGAAATCAGACAGATAGAGGTTCCAATGTGAACTTAAAATTACTAGCTTTGTGACCCTGAATACTTTTTTTTTAAACCTCTCTGGATCTTAGGTTACACATATATTCATGTTTGTCGTGTGACAGATATCTGGTAAACATCAGCTCCATTCTGGTTTGGGGACTTGTCGCCATAGAGAGGTGAGGGAAATTTGCAGTGCTGGGGGAGGTAACTGGAACTGAAAGGGACAAGAGAAGTGGAACGAACGTACTGATTTGCTCTAACATGAATCAAAGTCAAGGGTTAACTTTTTGCTGAACTGTATAAAACATACCAAAGTTTTAAAAGAAGTAACAAATAGGTTTAAGAGAGATACAAGTCTTTACATTTTCTGAAGCAGCAACAGAATTAGATACCTATTCTTCAAACTAAGGCCTGCACAGGTGTAACACTGGAAGATATTTTCTTCTCTAGGAGGTGTTGTTTTGCTCCACTCCAGGATACACTGGAATGAAATCCTGGATGCATTATAGATTTTTAGGAAGTATCACCTGAGAGGTCATCTTCATGGAAACCCTCAAGCAAAATACATCAAGAATTGGACCATCAAACGAGCAAGCTGCTTTGGAGCAGCGGAAGTGAAGATGCTGAATCTGCCCAACAACTTCCCCACTTCTGTGGCACCCTCAGTCTTTTGTCATTGTCTATCTCATCAATAAAAGAATAAAAGAATATTTTAAATTAATGGTGCATGTTATAATTAATTGTATGATGTAATAAAAAATTTTAGAGAGGTCAGTTCTAGAAAAAGAAATTTAAAAAACATCTTGGATATTACTCTATCTTTGTTTTCTCTTCACATGTTAAAAAAAAATAAATCACAGATAGTAGATTTGAAGGTATTGCTATAGAAGTATAATTCGAGTTTCTCTCGAATTAAGTAAAAACTGTGTTGACCTGAGGAGAACAGAAATCAACAGCTCAGAAGAAGAGCATGATACACACACCTCTGCTCTCCCATATCATTCCTTTAACTCGTTTTTCTCCTTTTCCAAAATTCTAGGCTGCTCACACATCCCAGACTGTTCCTGCAGGGATGGGTGTGTGCTGTCCTGGTATGCTAACACATGGTTTGGAGGAGAAGGAAGAAATGGCGTAGAACTGGAGGCTGGTGAGTTAAAAATACACACCACATTCTACCCCTGCAGCAGGGCAGACACGTGCCACCACAGCCTGGAGAGAGAGAGCCTTGATTTTTCTCTGGAGAATCCCTTTTCCCTGTAGGAGAAACGTTTTTCCATCACGGTGCTTTCCCCTATCATGCCCAAACGGAGAGCACTTACATAGCTGAAACTAGGTCTCCCAGATGCTCTTGAGCTGGAATTTTAGTGTGGAGATAAGTGATGCAAAAACTGAGAATGGTTCCAAGTCGCTCACTCTGGTAGCAAGGGCCAAAGGGAATTGGATTATTCCTGCCATTTGAATTCCTACAGCTTCTCTCGTACTTTGATAAAGTGGATTCCTGGCTTCTCCTTCTGTTCCCTGAGCTCTTTTGTATCCTTCCAATGTATTCATTTCTTTGCTTAAGATACCCGGACTCTGCTTCTGTAATATTCATCACAGAATTCGGACTAAAATCTATTCTCAGATACTGCAGTTTCAATATGCAATGCTGAAAGGGCAGTATTTGGGAGGTGGAGAGAGTCACTTGGAATCAAACATTTACTCAGACACGAAACCCAGTTTTTCTCAAGCCATTCAAATTGCAATTGTTGGCTTTACAGCATCGCCTGCAAGTCCAGGAAGGAAAAGGACCCCTTGAACCAATTTTCCCAGGGGTTCATTTGGTTGAAATCACGAGATTCTCTAGCTCTGCCAATGCAATTCTAATCAGCCCCACAGATTCTAGGAAAAGTTCAGTGATGCTGGTCTAGGTGGCTAAGTGTAAATCAGTTTTGTAAGAAGCAGCCTGGAAGTTGCACCGTATTATGTAACAGATTATGATGGAAAAGCAGCCACAGCAGAGAGGTCAATAGGCATTTAAAAAATCACTGCGTGGGAAACTTTTCAAACCACAACCTTCCATTAGGAGCCTACATTTCCCAGAAGATCTCATTCCTTCATTTAGGCAGCAATTTTAAAGTCAGCCGGAACCACTGTTTCTGCATGACAGCCACTGAGAAAGAGACAGACTGTATTTTACTTTCCTGTAAGCAGCATCTCCTGGTCATGGCATTTGATATCCCTAAGATGTCACATTCTTTTGAAGTTATTTTCAGCTTTTGTTTGAAAAGTATCCTAAATCAGCAATGACCAGCCTTCTCCTGATAGAGCTTAGGAAGCAAGAGGGAGTCAGGGAAGGAGTGCAGAGAAGACGAACTTCTGGAAACCTTGACCAGCTGCTGCTGCCCTCCTCAACTTGCCGGAACTTCCCTCCTCCTTTCCTTCCCCGCCTCCTCCTCCGCTCTTCCTCCACCCCACTTCTTCCCCTTCTCTCCTTTCTCTTCCTTCCCCCACTCTCCCTTTTCCTCCTCCTCCTCTTGTTTGTTTTTGCTGCAGAAGCTGCTCCAGCAGCCTAATGAGGAAAAACCTCTGTTCTTTCATTCAACAAGCGCTTGTCAAGGACCTATTCCATATACATACAGAATATATTCTCTAATATCCTGTACCAGGTACTGTAAACTAGGCAGGCAAGGTGTTTGCCTGCCAGGTGCTTCTATTCCAATGGAGAGAGATGATCTGCTTGGCTCACAGGTAGGCCCTGAGTCTAACCACTGGGAAAAGGGGAGTCAAATGTCCTCACCTCTCAGCTAGAAATGGTTGTTTGTGCAAAGTAGCAATTAGTTCACCAAACACTTTAGACAATGAAAATAAAAACAGGAAATCATTGACCAGTTAGCTTAAGTGGACCAGAAACCAGGCCTTCCCTTTCCTGGTCAGCACCACAATCCTCAGTCTTCCCCTTCCAGCGATCTCATCGTCTATAACCTTCTCATCTAGCACAATGTGCTCTGTTGCTGTGGGTTTGATGGGGATTTGCCATAATTTTTTTATTAGGATACAGAATATTCCCCAGTCCTAGAAAGTATATACCTCTATAATCTGCTCCCATCATTTGTCAAAAATTATTATTTTAAAATCTTTTCTTCCTTGCTCAGAAATCACTCAGGAAAATAACCACATTTCCAATGGGGCATTTGCCTTCTTGGTAGACACAGTCACTGGAAACCATCCAGAGAGGACACCACACACCTAATTATTGTTTTGCATCAAAAACACTAGAATCCCTAGAAGGAACATTGATGTCATGTTAATAACAACACCTCTGAATTTATAACAGAGTCTCAGTCTTCCATGACCTGTTTGCCTGATTCATCCACATAAAAGTTGATCAGTGTATTGGAGTCTGGGATTAACATATACATTCTACTATATATAAAATAGATAAACAACAAGGACCTATTGAATGGCACAGGAAACTGTACTCAATATTTTGTAATAATCTATAAGGCAAAAGAATCTGAAAGCAAAGTGTGTGTGTGTGTGTGTGTGTGTGTGTGTATATATATATATATATATATATAGGCTTCCCTGGTGGCCAAGAATTTGCCTGCAATGCGGGAGTTGCAGGAGATGTGGGTTCCCTCCCTGGTCGGGAAGATGACCTGGAGGAGAGCATGGCAACTCACTCCAGTATCCTGCCTGGAGAATCCCATGGACAGAGGAGCTTGGCAAACTGCAGTACATGGGGTCGCAAAGAGTCAGACACAACTGAAGTGACTTAGCACGCACACATGTGTGTCTACATAAAGTGAATCACTTTGTTGTACACCTGAAACTAGCACAGCAGAGTCATCAATTATATTTCAATTAGAAAAAAGGAAAGCAGATCAATTTAGTGAAAAGGATGGAAACCACATACAAATAAACCATTTATTATAACAATATGGACTCTACAGATAAAGGTAACATTTCTCCAGCAGCTGTAATAGGCCAGGCCCCATGCTAAGTGTTTCATATAATTATCTCACTTAATCCTCACCCCAACCTTTTCAGGCAGGTACTATTACTATAACCATTTTACAGATGAGGAAATGTAGGCTGCAAGGCTAACTGTCTTGCCCATGGATAGGTAACTACTTAGAGATGGAGACAGCATTTGAAACCACAGCTACTTGACTGCAGAACCCTCTTTCCTGATCACTGTTCTAATTAGGGGCACTATTAGGGCTCGACCTTAGTCTAGGCACTTCCCTGGTGGCTCAGATGATAAAGAGTCTGCCTGTAATTCAGGAGACCTGGGTTCGATCCCTGGGTCAGGAAGATCCCCTGGAGAAGGAAATGGCAACCCATTCCAGTATTCTTGCCTGAGAAATCCCATGGACAGAGGAGCCAGACGGGCTATAGTCCATGGGGCCCCAAAGAGTTGGACACGACTGAGCAACTAACCCTTTAGTTTAGGCATGAGGTAGCAGAGGCCCCAGACGGTGAAGGATCTGCTTAAAGTCACACAATGTGTCTTCACCAACAGAAAGAGACTTGCTTTTACATTGTGCCTCCCAACTGGAGAAACGCTAGAATGAGGCTTTCAGTATTTGCCTATATATTTACAGAGGAATATTTTTTTGAGGGTTTGAGCTGAGAATATCCATGCCATGTAAAGTGGAATCTTGACAAATCTGTACTCACAAACCCAATTATGAGGCTATCTATTTAGTCATAGAAACACTTCTAAGCCATTGGAAACTAGCCATATTCTGGTAGGAGTCTCCAATTCCACCTGGATCCATTCTGATAAGAGCAAACTTGGAGAATGATAATCTGTATCATAGTAATGTATTTATCTCAAGCTTTCAGGGGAGTCATCATTGAAAAACTCATAAGCAGAAAGTTAACTGTTGTAATAAGCTGATGGTGATGGTACAGATTTTTATTACTTTTGTTGTTTGAGTTGTTTTTCTTTTCTTCTTTTTTAAGAACTCAATAAACCACGCTGAATGTTCACAATCCATTAGCTCTACAGGGAACATATTTCACTCTCAGAAAATTCATTTTACCTCCAGAATCTGAACCTATAAATGTAAAAGCTTTTTTTTTTTTTTTGTCTTATAAAAAGGCTTAGTGTTAATTGTTTCCACAAGGTTAGCCCAATTGATCTGAAGCACCTGTGCTTCTGGCAAATGTAGGACATTATCAGTTTTAACCATTTGTCCAGCAAGCTCTTTTTGGACGAATGTTATTTATCCAGCTGGATATACTGACCAGGACAGCGAAGATCAAAGCAGTTGGGGATTGTGTAACATCGAAGATCTGTCCTGGTCATTAAGCCTGGAGCGTATGGACCTGATTACAAAACTCCTCCTTATATATCCTTTTAGGACCCTGGATGAGTGGAAGGCTGTGCTGCCTGTAATGGCCATAACCTACGTCAAGGATTCCTAGGACCACAAAACCACGCTGAATGTTCACAATCCATTAGCTCTACAGGGAACATATTTCACTCTCAGAAAATTCATTTTACCTCCAGAATCTGAACCTATAAATGTAAAAGCTTTTTTTTTTTTTTTGTCTTATAAAAAGGCTTAGTGTTAATTGTTTCCACAAGGTTAGCCCAATTGATCTGAAGCACCTGTGCTTCTGGCAAATGTAGGACATTATCAGTTTTAACCATTTGTCCAGCAAGCTCTTTTTGGACGAATGTTATTTATCCAGCTGGATATACTGACCAGGACAGCGAAGATCAAAGCAGTTGGGGATTGTGTAACATCGAAGATCTGTCCTGGTCATTAAGCCTGGAGCGTATGGACCTGATTACAAAACTCCTCCTTATATATCCTTTTAGGACCCTGGATGAGTGGAAGGCTGTGCTGCCTGTAATGGCCATAACCTACGTCAAGGATTCCTAGGACCACTTTTTAGGTCTTTCTGTAGTTCTTAGTTTCTTGCATGGTGAGCTCACAGAAAGCACCAGATGGAAACTCTAAAATGCAATTTGCAGCCTTGAGACCCTTGAGATCCTTAAGAGAATAAGGTAAAAGGGGTGTAGGGGGAGGTCTGGGGAGCTGTGTGTGGCCCCTGCCCAGGATGGGCCTGCTTCTGCCCTTGCCAGGGAAGAAGGCTGGGAACCGCACCCCCATCCCCCTTCCTGCCCATTTCCCTCTACCCACCCCCCTGCCCCCTCCCCAACCCGGCTAATGGCAGGAAGTCAGAGGAGAGCACAGGAAAAGACACTCAGGGGAAACAGCAGTGGGTTTCAGTGAAAGCCTGAGGGCTGGGGACCAGAGGACCCAAACAGGAAGAGGAAAAATATAAGACAGCCTGGAGAGAAAGGAAAAATTGAAACAGCCAAAAAATATATATAATAGTAATAAAAATGATGAGATTATATGAAATCATGTGTGTGAAACTTTTGAAAATTTTATAGCACTATAGAATTCAAAGAATCTTTCAAGTTTTAAAAATGTGGGAAAAAATGGGATGACCTAGATGACTGGGATGAGGGATGGGTGGGCGAGAGGTCCAAGAGCAGGGGGATATGTGTATACATATAGCTGACTCACTTCATTGTATGTATGTGAAACTAACATGACATTTTACAGCAATTATATTCCAAGTTTTTAAAATTTTAATTAAACAAAAACAAACCCCACAGGCTATATTGACCTGAGAAGCAAGAAACCAAAGGAAGCACCTTGAAAGATGCAAAAGTGGCAGGCAGTGCTGGGTTCTCCCAGCTGCCTTCCCTGGGCAGAGCCAGGCCAAGGAGGGAGAGAATCCATTTCCACCAGGCACCTCCCAGCCTGGCAAATAATTAGTCTCTGAATGATTCTGGCTTCACCCAGCTGCTTGGAAAGGAGCTTGCAGGAAGGTAGGTGGGAAGGGATTGCAGAAAAGCTCTGGCATGCCTCTTCCCTTTCTGAGTCTGAATGCTGCTCAGAGAACTTTAAAGGCTGACAGCTAAATTTAATCAGAGTTAAATTACTGAAATGAAGATGATGTTCTTATGCAACACAAATGAAAGGTGGTTCTGCCAGCACTTTCCCTACAAGGTGATGGTACAGACTCCCAGGAGCAGTCTGGCAGTTTGGCAGTGTTATGAATTCAGGGGAGGCAGGAAATGTGAAAATCTGGTGCAATGCTAATATTGTCTTCTGGGGACTTGGGGGCCTGTGGGTTCAACAGACAGGGTTCCACAGCTGGTGTTCTGTGATGACGGTGCTCACTTGCTGGCAAGTCTGTGAAATGCTGCAGACATGGCATCTTAACTACGTTCTATATTTAAGACAGCCATTTTTTTCCCCCCTCAGGAACTCCAAATGTTTTCTGCCAAAGGAACTCGCATAAACGTTACAACCTGGGACTTGGACTGAATGAAACATTAGTTTATTTCCAGAGACTCTGACAGTTTGATTTTGTACCAGTTCTGTCCTTGTAAAAAATGGACAGAGTTGGCTCTAGTTCAGACTGATTTGCCACATGATTTATTTTCTTTAAAAATAAATGTTAAATCAACTGTGATTTAACATTTAATGAACATAATCAGGTTCGATTCCTGGGTGGGGAAGATCCTCTGGAGTAGGAAATGGCAACCCACTCCAGTATTCCTGCCTGGAGAATCCCATGAACAGAGAGCCTGGCAGGCTACATGGTCCATAGGGTTGCAAAGGGTCGGACATGCACATATGGGCAATAAACATAATCTTGATAAGGTGGGATGAGAAGGGCTCTTTACCTCTGAGGCTGTCCTCCCCTAAACCCATCAACCCCATCTAACCATGAGGAAAACATCAGATAAAGCCGAATTGAAACACATTCTATACATTACTTGACTCATACTCCTCAAACTGCCAAAGTCATCACAAGCAAGGAAAGTCTGAGAAACTGTCACAGTCTAGAGGAGTCTGAAGAGATGGGACAATGGCTGGGAACAGGAAAGGACATTAGGTAAAAATCAGGGAAATCTGAATAAAGTACAATCTTTAGTGAATAATGTCCTGTTACTTCTGGTTTCTTAGCTGTGACAAATGTTCTGTGCTTGCTGATGTAAGATGTTGACAATAAGGGAAACTGAGTGTATGATATATGAGATCCCTTTCTTTGTACTATCTTTATAACTTTTCTATAAATCTAAAGCTGTTATAAAATTAAATATTTATTAAAAACACAAATGTTGGACTTCCTTGGCAGTCCAGGGGCTGAGACTCCGTGCTCCCAATGCAGGGCACCCAGGTTCGATCCCTGGTCAGGGAACTAGATCCCGCATGCAGCAGCTAAAGGTTCCATGTGCCACAATGAAGATCGAAGATCCTGCGTGCTGCAGCCAAGACCTGGTGCAGCCAAAGAAGTAAGTGCTTTTAAAAAACATAAATTTTAAAGTTAGTTTGGCTGTTGTTCTTAAATGAAACAAATCATTTAAGTCTACTTGTGTTTCCACTTCTGCTTGATTTAAATTCCTGTCCTGTTATTGCTGATAATTTACCAAGAGGAAAATTGAACCATAAAGACAGAACTGAGCACATGGTGAGGGACGACGTGGTAAAGGGAACATTGTGCTTCTAGAACTCATCTTCTTGCTTCATCATCAGGTACCTGACCTATGGGCCTTGCGCAACTATCTCCTGCCAGGATACTGTGTGATAAAGGAGTTTCAGGAGTCACCTTCCTAAGGGCTGATATATTTTGATAGGATATTTTGGAAAAAGCAAGTCCTAAGGAATGATTTTCATGATGGTGAAATTTCCATAAAAAGATACAGTTGGTTAGGAACAGAGATAGGCTCGCTCCATGGATCCTCAAGCCCTTTCTACTCATGGGGCTAGCCCCTACTCAAATAACACAGTGTTAGGGCTGTGGCCATTAAATCCTATGCCTAAGGTCGTGACTTCTCAGAGTCCATCTGGAAAATAACATGACTTCTCATTCAGGTCTTTGCAACACAGTAGCGTGGGAGGGATTCCTGGAGTCCATAATAGCAGGAGGAATCGGCCTTGTCAGGGATGACCTGTACTTTGCTTTTTGGTCTTTAATAACCTGAACATTGTTACTGGCTATCTATCCAAACCCTGCCACTGTTACAACAACAACATGGCAGACTTTGTACTCATAAAAACCTGAGTTCAAATCCTCATTTCTAGGTTTGCACTTCCGAGCTGGGTGGCCCAAGTCAGGCTGCTTAATCTCACTGACTTCCAGGTTTTCCGTCAGGATCAAAGCTGATGGTAATCTTGCTTTGAAAGATTGGTGTGAGGATAAACTACACTGGGTCTGTAAGAGCCCCTTACCCAAAGTCTGGAATACAGTAAGCTCTGAACAAATATTCTTTCCCTCCCCTTTTCCTTCCTTTCTCACAGAGCCAGGTCGGTGGAGACAGGCACCGTCTAGACCGCTCAGCCCTTTCACAAATGATTCTCTCTGTTCTCATGAGATTAGCATTTCTAATAGGATCAGAAATTCTGCTACTTCATTGATCATTAATCCTGAGGTATACAAATAATCCCTTCTGATTTCTGCAGAACCAAGCAAATGTTCTTTGAGGACATACATTTATTTATTATTATTTTGCTGTTATTTAGGGGAAAGGTCTAATTTTATCCCACCAGAAATTGTCTGGGCAGCTCTCTTGCTGGATGATGAAGGTTTGTTGAACCCAGGATCTCTGCAAAGTAGCCCCTAAAAAGGATCGTTGGAAGCAAGATGGAAACCGTCTGCCAGTAGGATGCCTTGTTGGGAAAGATGCCAGTACAGTTTTGATAGAATTATGGGAGCAAATAAATAACACACAAAGCAGCTGAGAAGGCTTAGAGTGGTAGGGGAAAGGATGCAAAGAAAGAAAAAAAGCTGAATCAATTAACTAAAATAAAAGGCAAGTGGCCAGGCAGGGTGAACTAGAAAAGAACACTTAATACAGAGACAATCTGAAGGTGGAAAGGCTGGGGAAACTTGTGATCTGAAACCCCAATAGGGATGGAGAAGGAAAGCACTCCCAGCACACAGGCCAGCTCTATTTCTGATAGCAGCATCTTCACAGTGAACGTGTTTCTGTTACGTTAAGTGATGTCTTGTTATATCCAACCTTGCTCATATTGAACTGTTTCCCTATGGTTGGAATATAGTTTGTTTCCAGATCTTTTTATTAGAAAGAACATTGTAGTATGGCCACAATATGTTTTAAGATTCTTCAAATGGTATGTTTTTGTTGCCTCAAGTTATTTCTACTTAAATATCAGACATTTATTTAGTGCCCAATCTGTTCAGCGTGCTGGGGTAACAAGATGGGTGAGGTACGGGCTCTGTACCCAGGGTACTACAGTGAAGACAGAATGTAGTGGAGCCAGATGCTTATGTAAGGCATTTTAGTTCACCTTGAGAAGTATCATAATAGAAGTAAGTGCCAAGTTCTATGATCTAATGTGTAAAATTCGTCTGCACTGTACATGGCATAGTAAATGCTCTATACCAAAATGACAATGATGATGGTGATTGTAGCCATCCCATTTCTGATAGAATCATTTAAATGCTGCGTCTTATGATTCACATTTATAGAAAAAGAAATAAAATCCAGAAAGCCCAAAAGAGTGTTTCTTGATCTACAAAAATCGATGATATAAATTCAAAAAAATTGAAATCATCTCAAGCATCTTTTCTGATCACAATGCGGTAAGATTAGATATCAACTACAGGAAAAAAAATCTATTAAAAATACAAACATATGGAGGTTAAACAACACACTTCTGAATAACCAACAAAACACAGAAGAAATAAAAAAGAAATCAAAGTATGCATAGAAATGAATGAAAATAAAAACACAACAACCCCAAAGCTATGGAATACAGTAAAAGCAGTGCTAAGGGGAAGGTTCATAGCAATATAAGCCTACCTCAAGAAACAGGAGAAAAACCAAATAAATAACCTAACTCTATACCTAAAGCAACTAGAAAAAGAGGAAATGAAGCACCCCAGGGTTAGTAGAAGGAAAGAAATCATAAAATGAGGGCAGAAATAAATGCAAAAGAAACAAAAGAGACCATAGCCAAAATCAGCAAAGCTAAAAGCTGGTTCTTTGAGAAGGTAAATAAAATAGACAAACCATTAGCCAGACTCATCAAGAAAAAAAGGGAGAAGAATCAAATCAACAAATTAGAAATGAAAATGGAGAAATCACAACAGACAACACAGAAATACAAAGAATCATAAGAGACTACTATCAGCAACTATATGCCAATAAAATGGACAACTTGGAAGAAATGGGCAAATTCTTAGAAAAGTATAACTTTCCAAAACTGAACCAGGAAGAAATAGAAAATCTTAACAGACCCATCACAAGCACAGAAAATATCCAACAAACAAAAGACCAGGACCAGATGGCTTCACAGCTGAATTCTACCAAAAATTTAGAGAAAAGCTAACACCTATCCTACTCAAATTCATCCAGAAAAGTGCAGAGGAAGGTAAACTTTCAAACTCATTCTATGAGACCACCATCACCCTAATACCAAAACCAGACAAAGATGCCACAAAAAAAGAAAACTACAGGCCAATATCACTGATGAACATAGCTGCAAAAATCCTTAATAAAATCACAGCAAACAGAATCTAACAACATATTAAAAAAGATCATACATCATGACCAAGTGGGATTTATCCCGGGAATGCAAGGATTCTTCAATATTCATGAATCAAACAATGTGATACACCACATTAACAAATTGAAAGATAAAAACCATATGATTATCTCAATAGATGCAGAGAAAGCCTCTGACAAAATTCAACATCCATTTATGATAAAAAACCCTCCAGAAAGCAGGCATAGAAGGAACATATCTCAACATAATAAAAGCCATATAAGATAAACCCACAGCAAACATTACCCTCAATAGTGAAAAATTCGAAGCATTTCTCCTAAAGTCAGGAACAGGACAAGGATGCCCACTTTCACCACTACTATTCAACATAGTTTTGAAAGTTTTAGCCACAGCAATCAGAGAAGAAAAAGAAATAAAAGGAATCAGATTGGAAAAGAAGTAAAATTTTCACTGTTTGCAGGTGACATGATCCTCTGCATAGAAAACCCTAAAGACTCCACCAGAAAATTACTAGAGCTAATCAATGGATATAGTAAAGTTTCAGGATATAAAATTAACACACAGAAATCCCTTGTATTCCTATACACTAACAATGAGAAAACAGAAAGAGAAATTAAGGAAACAATTCCATTCACCATTGCAATGAAAAGAATAAAATACTTAGAAATAAATCTACCTAAAGAAACAAAAGACCTATATAGAAAAATAAAACACTGATGAAAGAAATAAAAGATGACACAAATAGATGGAGAAATAAATCATGTTCATGGATCAGAAGAATCAATATAGTGAAAATGAGTATATTACCCAAAGCAATCTATAGATTCAATGCAATACTTATCAAGCTACCAATGGTATTTTTCAGAGGACTAGAACAAATAATTTCACAGTTTGTATGGAATTACAAAAAACCTCAAATAGTCAAAGCAATCTTGAGAAAGAAGAATGGAACTGGAGGAATCAACCTGCCTGACTACAGACTATACTACAAAGCTACACTCATCAAGACAGTATGGTACTGGCACAAAGACAGAAACGTAGACCAATGGAACAAAATAGAAAGCCCAGAGATAAATCCATGCACCTATGGACACCTTATGTTTGACAAAGGAGGCAAAAATGTACAATGGAGAAAAGACAATCTCTTTAACAAGTGGTCCTGGGAAAACTTGTCAGCTACTTGTAAAAGAATGAAACTAGAACACTTTCTAACACCATACATGAAAATAAACTCAAAACTGATTAAAGAACTAAAGGTAAGACCAGAAACTATAAAACTCCTAGAGGAAAATATAGGTAAAACACTCTCTGATGTAAATTATAACAGGATCCTCTATGATCCATCTCCCAGAGGAATGGAAATAAAAGCAAAAATAAACAAATGGGACCTAATAAAACTTAAAAGCTTTCACACAACGAAGGAAACAGTAAGCAAGGTGAAATGACGCCTTCAGAATGGGAGAAAATAATAGCAAATGAAGCAATGGACAGAAAATTAATCTCAAAAATATACAAGCAATTCTTGTAGCTCAATTCCAGAAAAATAAATGACCCAATCAAAAAATGGCCCAAAGAACTAAACAGACATTTCTCCAAAGAAGACATACAAATCGCTAACAAACATCTGTATGTCTCAGATGCTCAACATCTGAAAGATGCTTGACATCACTCATTATCAGAGAAATACAAATCAAAACCACAATGAGGTACCATCTCATGCTGGTCAGAATGGCTTTTATCAAAAAGTCTACAAACAATAAATGCTGGAGAAGGTGTGGAGAAAAAAGAACTCTTCCACTGTTGGTGGGAATGCAAGCTAGTACAGCCACTATGGAGAACAGTGTGGAGATTCCTTAAAAAACTGAAAATAGAACTGCCATCAGTTCAGCTCCATTCAGTTGAGTCACTTAGTCGTGTCCGACTCTTTGTGACCCCATGAATCACAGCATGCCAGGCCTCCCTGTCCATCACCAACTCCCAGAGTTCACTCAGACTCACATCCATTGAGTCAGTGATGCCATCCAGCCATCTCATCCTCTGTCGTCCCCTTCTCCTCCTGCCCCCAATCCCTCCCAGCATCAGAGTCTTTTCCAATAAGTGAACTCTTCACATGAGGTGGCCAAAGTACTGGAGTTTCAGCTTTAACATCATTCCTTCCAAAGAAATCCCAGGGCTGATCTCCTTCAGAATGGACTGGTTGGATCTCCTTGCAGTCCAAGGGACTCTCAAGAGTCTTCTCCAACACCACAGTTCAAAAGCATCAATTCTTCGGCGCTCAGCTTTCTTCACAGTCCAACTCTCACATCCATACATGACCACAGGAAAAACCATAGCCTTGACTAGACGGACCTTTGTTGGCAAAGTCATGTCTCCGCTTTTCAATATGCTGTGTAGGTTGGTCATAACTTTCCTTCCAAGGAGTAAGCATTTTTTAATTTTATGGCTACAGTCACCATCTGCAGTGATTTAGAGCCCCCAAAAATAAAGTCTGACACTGTTTCCACTGTTTCCCCATCTATTTCCCATGAAGTAATGGGACCAGATGCCATGATCTTCGTTTTCTGAATGTTGAACTTTAAGCCAACTTTTTCACTCTCCACTTTCACTTTCATCAAGAGGCTTTTTAGTTCCTCTTCACTTTCTGCCATAAGGGTGGTGTCATCTGCATATCTGAGGTTATGGAGATTTCTCCTGGCAATCTTGATTCCAGCTTGTGCTTCTTCCAGCCTAGCGTTTCTCATGATGTCTTCTGCATAGAAGTTAAATAAGCATGGTGACAATATACAGCCTTGACGTATTCCTTTTCCTATTTGGAACCAGTCTGTTGTTCCATGTCCAGTTCTAACTGTTGCTTCCTGACCTGCATACAGGTTTCTCAAGAGGTAGGTCAGGTGCTCTGGTATTCCCATCTCTTTAAGAACTGCCATACGACACAGCAGTCCCACTGGTGGTCATGCACACTGAGGAAACCAGAACTGAAAGAGACACCTGTATCCCAGTGTTCATCGCAGCACTGTTTACAATAGCCAGGACATGGAAGCAACCTTGATGTCCATTGGCAGACAAATGGATAAGAAAGCTGTGGTACATGTACACAATGGAATATTACTCAACTATTAAAAAGAATGCATTGGAATCAGTTCTAATGAGGTGGATGAAACTGGAGCCTATTATACAGAGTGAAGTAAGCCAGAAAGAAAAGCACCAATATAGTATATTAACGCATACATATGGAATTTAGAAAGATGATAATGATGACCCTATATGCGAGGCAGCAAAAGAGACACAGATGTAAAGAACAGAATTTTGGACTCTGTGGGAGAAGGCAAGGGTGGGATGATTTGAAAGAATACCATTGAAACATGTATATTATCATATGTGAAATAGGTCACCAGTCCATGTTCGATGCATGAAGCTGGGTGCTTAGGGCTGATGCACTGGGATGACCCTGAGGGATTGGATGAGGAGGGAGGTGGGAGGGAGGTTCAGGTGGGGAACACATGTACACCCATGGCTGACTCATGTGAATGTATGGCAAAAACTACCACAATGTTGTAAAGTAATTAGTTTCCAATTAAAAAAGAAAATACAAGACTGCAAAAAAAAAAATTCAGTGATAACCTGTATATGCCTTGGCTATGCCAGCAAATAACAAAGATTATCAAGTTCTATCTAAGTGTAAAAAAAAGTTGCTCATGAAACAAAAACTTCTTTCATAGTGATGATTTAATGGCATGATGTTATCCTAGCTTAAATCCTGTCAAATGGAATGACTTTGCTCTCTAAAGGTGACATGGGTCAGATAGAGCTATTTTCAGATAAGAGATTGGTCAGTTTAGTTGTAACTTCTATTTCTCTAAAAAATGTGCAATATATAAATGTATGCATATTTGGTATCATACTTTTATTGGATCAAGGCAGATATGGGAACCCTAAAATTTTCCATAAGTTGTATTTTTTTGCATGTGATTCTGGATTTCCCACACTGCCTTCAGCAGCCAGGTCTACAGACCTGAACAATGGTTAATGTTTAAAAAGGTACAGAGTGTTCTGGTTAGCAGCCCTGCTCATTTCCTCTTCCTGATGGTGCTGTTGTGATTATAGGTCTCAATAAAGGGCTTTTCATGACATAAAAATACATGAGAACTGATGCTCAAATCATACTGAATGTGAGATTAAAGTTGCTTGAAGATAAAGAAGTTGCAGCCTTAGAAAAGAAAAAAAGAAAAACCTGAATTAGCATGGATCTTTATGGGGATAGGTTTATAGTAGTACATGGAAATAATCCACAGGCACCACTGAAATAGGCATAAGGATTTCAGAGAGGAAATAAAGGAAATGCTGCATTAAACTGAAAGCACAGTGGGATTTAAATAAGCCAAAGAGAGATTCTCTGGTGAGCATTTGATCAGGAAGCTGGCATTGGCTCACCCTCTCAACCACAGTAGTGGAAAGAGTGATGTGGTCTGCCCATCAAATCCAGAATACAAAGTGCTTTCCATGGTCCTCCGATATTCTCTTTCCTCTGTTATTAATTCTGTTCTCATGAATCCCCTGCACAATGGTTTCTGAGAGCAGCGCAGTGCAGCTACTGACATTTTCCATAAATGAAATGTCCAGTCCTTTTCCTACCAATCCAATTAGTTCCACTTCCTTCAAATGTTACTCAGCGCTCCTCTGAGAAGCTCTCCCTGGTTACGCTGTGGTCCTTCCTCATCACTGCAAACCATCAGCAGTTATTTGTGGATTGATTTGCTCTGTATTGCTGGATATTTACTTGCACTGGGTTTGGTCCTGGAACTACACTGATGAGTAAACCCTAGTCACTGCCTTCATGGAGGTCACAGTCCACATGGAAAAAAATAGTCTAATAAAATGTGATCAGGTTGATGACTGAGATAGGCATGCAGACACCCTCACGCACTCATTTTCTGGGGTGTCAGAAGATTTCCTGGAAAAGCTGATGCCAGAGTCTTCTAGGATGAGTACAAGCTGAGCAGGTAAAGGAAAGTGGGGAGGCCCGGATGGGATGTGCCGTAGGTGGAGGAGACCAGGAACGATATGACAGGCCATGCATGTACCATGCCATGTGTGGGTACATCAGTAATCTTCCATTTGTTGTTGAGAAGTTCTCTGAATTCAGGTTCTTTTCCTACAATTACATTTTAAGATCTTCTAGGGACCTTGTTTTCTAATTATTTTGCCTTATTTCCCTTGGGTCTATTACAGGAAAGAGTACATTCCCACATCCTGGGAAATAGTCTTGACTTCCTGGCCACCTCCAGTGCTAACAAGACTCTATGTGGCTGTGGAAAGACAATCATGTTTTCACCTGCAAGCCAAGACCCTGGAAAACATGCACATCTATGACTTAAATCAAGTATGTGCTGCCTGAATGGAGAAGCCATCCAAACCACTTACCAGAAGCTCCCCCATCCCCATCAAATACCGTCATTCAGCTATTTCATATTCTTAGCTTTTGTGATGGTGCTTTATATTTTAGATTCAAAAAACTCTGTGCCAATATTTTGATTATATTTCACTGACTAATTTAAAATATCACTGAGCAAGTGTGGAATAGATGTTCTAATTGTCCTACAAAAACAGAAATTAGTCATTTTTAATTAAATTATTAAAAGTCCCCTTTTAATAGGGATAGGATTGCCACCTCAAAAGTTACAAATGCCGGGTGAGTCACTGTCCTCCCTTGATCCATCTGACTTTACTTAAAGGGAGAAGTACTTAGTGGGCATGCAGGCCAGTGTGTTATGAATCTTTGAGAGCCTAGCTGAGTCCCTCTGGTTCCCAACAGGAAGGCTGAATCTCACAGACTGAGGTTGAGGCCTGGGATGTGCACATTTCTGCCCTCACATCTGGCCTCTAGGTAAACAGACCACCACATTTCCAAGGCTGCCAAGTTGCCATCTTTCATGGATGGTTAAATCTCACCCCCTCTCTCATTGCCTGGGGTCAGGGGTAGAGAAGGAAGGAGAGGTAGAACAACATCACGGTAAACTCATTAAAAAACACACCAAACAAGTTTTACAGGCTTTGCTGTCCCAAAGCTGTTGTTTCAAGGTCATGGCTTTAGAATGACAGAGGTGGCATGTTCCCTCCCCCTACTCCCCACCCAGCCCTTCTTCATGGAAACAGCCAGCATCTAGCTTGCCTCTGGAAAGAAGAAAAAAAAAAACCATGGAGCATGGAGCAGGTGGCAAATTTTGGTCACTGAACCCTGAGCTTTTGGAACTACTAAATAGTATGTGAGAATCTTTGTGTCTGGTGGCCCACTAGCAAAGCCTTTAAATAATATTTTAGTGTGAAGATGAAACTAAGGGCTTGTTCTAATTCTCCAAACCTTGGTGATATGCTAATAAACACTCCATGGATGAGATGATTGGACAAAAGCCGCTTTCAAACCCAAAGTCTGCATCACTGAGGGGAAGAGAGGTAATGCAATAATCCCTATCTGGTTAAACTTCACAGTATCTAGGTCAAGTAATACATTTCAAACAGATTAGCAAAACCTGTTCACGAACACTTGGGGAAAGCAAATATGCAAACTGATTGGCTTTTGCTCTAAGCCTAGTGTCCTTATCTTTGTATTAGAGAGAGTCATTTGTTATTGTTTGGTCACCAAGTCACGTCTGACTCTTTGCAACCCCATAAACTGTAGCCCTCCAGGTTTCTCCGTCCATGGAATTCTCAAGGCAAGAATGCTGGAGTGAGTTGCCATTTCCTTCTCCAGGCAATCTTCCCGACCCAGGGACTGAACCCACATCTCCTGCATTGGCAAGCAGATTCTTCACCACTGAGCCACCAGAGAAGCCGTCGTAGTACTCAACTCGATAAGACAGTTATATTAAGAACCTGCGGTATAGCACAAGGAACATACTCAATACTGTAATGACCTGTATGGGGAAATGACCTTAAAAAGAATGGAAATATACGTGTGTATAACTGAACTGTTTGCTGTACAGCAGAAACTAACACAGCACTATAAATCAATTCTACTCCAATAAAAATTAATGTTAAAAAAGACAGTTACAAAGATGGCACAAGATGAGACTTCTAAGTCCTCACACACTGGATATATAAAGATGACCTGCTCAATTCTTTTCTCCTACTATTCTTTCCATCTTGGTAGTTGATCACCTAACCAACTCAGGGTGCTTCTGTGTTCATGTTTTCCCTCCTGGGAAGATCTGAAAACTCCTTGAGGATGGGACCTTTGTCTGAGGTGCTTCCCACAGAAGGCTGTACGTAGTAGGTTAGATAGTAGGTGCTCCATGGAGACATATTTCTAAACCTGCTCGAATGGCTTCACTCTTGTCTTTCTTTCCTTCTCTCTCAATCACATACGAAAGATGATGGGAAAGCATAAAATGCTTTTCAATACTTCCATGGCTTTTCCCAGATTTAAAAACTGCAGACTGACAGGAATGGAACTGAAGGAGAAAAGTATTTTTAGCATACATTGGCACTGGAGAAGGGAATGGCAACTCACTCCAGCATTCTTGCCTTGAGAATTCCATGGACGGAGAAACCTGGAGGGCTACAGTTCATGGGGTGGCAAAGGCTGGACATGACTGAGCGACTAACACGCACACAACATACACTGGTCTAGCTAAAGGACAGTGCCTGACTTTCCCGACCAGGACAGCATTACTGCAGAAATTACCCTCTAAGCGGTTTGAAAATACAGTCTCAGCAATGTGTAAGTTTAAAGCAATTATCTGGTCAAGAGGGCATTTTACAGATAACACCATAGCTTTCCTAAATACAACTCTGTACTCTATTGTAAAACACCAGCACACCTGCAGCTGCTTTATTGATACCATCAACCAAGTGGCAGGGAATATTTGGGGAGACTTGGGCTCCTACAGGTTCTACAAGGTGCTTTCCAGGTCACACTAGTGGTAAAGAACCCACTTGCCAATGCAGGAAACATAAGAGACAAGGGTTGGTTTGATCCCTGGGTTGGGAAGATCCCTTGGAGGAGGGCATGGCAACCCACTCCAGTATTCTTGCCTGGAGAATCCCATGGACAGAGGAGCCTAGTGGGCTATACAGTCCATGGGGTCACAAAGAGCCGGACATGACTGAAATGACTTAGCACGGGCTTCTACAGATAGATGATATTGATTCACAGATACAGAAGGACATTTGAGATGACCAAGTCTTTCATTTTACAGATGAATAAGCTGAAGCCAGAGAAATGATCATTTGCCTTCAATCATAGGGCTAGTTAGAAGCTGAGCTAGGTGGAAATACCTATAGCCAATAGTTGCTAGTTCAATCCATTCATTTAAAAGATGTTTATTAAATGCTTACTATGAACTTAATATATTAGAAATATTGATTACTACACCATGATCCTTATATACTCTGGGAGTGTATAGTCTAAGAAGGGAAGAGAGACATGAGAAATAGTCAGCTACAGCACAATGTGGAGTAGCAGGTGTAAAGGGTACCAGGAGAGGCAGCTAAGGAGACGTGAGGCACTCACTTTGGGCTCAACATTTAAAGGGACACCAGAAACTAGGTAACCAAGATAAAGAGTATTATCAAGATCAAGTTCAGTACGACTCATTTTTTCCTTTGTTTCAAGTTCTAGTGTGGCTCAGCATGGCACCATTGCTAATCCTGTCTTTATCTAACTTTATCTAACATGTTCATATTTTGTTCATTGTTAACATTTTGCATTAATTAAAAAAATTTTTTTTTTGACATGTACACTCTATTTATTTATTTGGCTGCGCTAGGTCTTCACTGCTTTCTCTAGTTGTGGAGAGCGGGGACTACTCTCCAGTTTCAGTGCATGAGCTTCTCATTGCAGCAGCTTCTCTTGTTGCAGAGCACAGGCTCTAGAGTGTGCAGTCTTCAGTAACTGAGGCACACGGGCTTAGTTGCTCTGTGGCATGTGGAACCTTCCCGGACCAGGGATTGAACCAATGTCCCCTGCATTAGCAGATGGATTCTTATCTAGTGCACCACCAGGGAAATTCAACTGTTTGCATTAATTTTGATTGTTAGAGTAATACATTGAAATGTTCTTTATCTGCATTGCTGAGTGTTTTGGGTGCTCTCCACTAACACTTTGTACCTTAAGCAGGGGCCTTTCTCTGGGCTAGGAATCTAGGGGACACAGAATTGGAATGTGAGGAAAGAGGATTCTTTGTGCATGAGTTCCAGCAGAGGTGCCAGGTTTTCAGATTTTGCTTCCAAGAGACCTACAGGTGAAGAGGCAGAACCTTTTCAGCCAGAGCAGCTCTGCTTTGATCTGTTTTTTTTTTTTTTTTTCTGTTAACATTTTGGGTAAGTGTTTATTGGATTCCTGGTTTGGTAGAAGGGATTCTTAGGTCTAAAAGGTGTTTAAAAAGTTCTTACAGCAATGAGAAAAGATTAGATTCACACATAAGACCCATCACATGCAATGTAGGGCTTGAGTTAGGGGTTGAGGGTCAGAATAAATAAATGAAACAGACAAGGCATCAAGGTCCAAAGAAGCCAGAAGCTGATTGACCCACCAGAGATGTCATGGGTATCAAAGCTCAGCTGTCTACTTTCATCCCTAGATCCCCTTGGAGAGAATGTTAGCGCATGTCTGCTCATTTTACTGGCCAAATGGCTTGCATACCTTTCTTGTCCACCAGAGAAAGGGCCAAAAAGGATAATTTTTTTTAAAAATTTGACTGTCACACCAGAAAGTGTGCTTTTCTTAGACAAACACTCAATAGATTGTGAGGGGAAGGACAGAGCCAGAGAAAGAAAGCGTCTCAGAAATGATTCTTAAAACTGAACTGAGTGCAATGTGGTCAGAAGTTTAAGGGGGCTGTCACGTTGCACAGCTCCGAGGGGGTAACTTCTCACTGTGGTGTGTGTCCATGGCACCCTGTGGAGTCACACAGAGCACAGCTGGTTGACTATACAAGGCAGCAATAGTTTATGAGAGTCTCCAAAATACCACAAGTGAATAACAGCTGTGTCCATACCTGGCCATCCTCATTCAAGCTATCAGACTTTCCGTTTATTAACAACTTAGATTTTGACATTCTGGAAATTTTCTCCATCAAGATGGTTCACTTTTCATTCTCTTGAATCCCTGCAATTATTAAGGAAGGAGGAGTGATGTGTGTATAATGAGAAGTGATGAAGGGGACAGGAAACTGGGAAGCCACTGAAAGTAAAGTCAGCTAAGAAAGATTTCAACATCAGAGGCAAATTTATTATATTGGTTGGGTTATATAAAAGCAAATCTGGTAAGGGCAAGTGTCAGGGGAGAAGATGCAAAATGGACCCTCATAAACTCCCAGCAAGGTATAACTTGTTACTTCTGAATGGCTCTGTGGGGGTATGTGTTCAAAATCTAAGTTATATGCATATTGAAAATTTTAAACTATGTATAGAGTAACGTCACTTTGCCAACAAAGGTCCATATAGTCAAAGCTATGGTTTTCTAGTAGTCACGTATGGATGTGAAAGTTGGTCCATACAGAAGGCTGAGTGCCAAAGAACTGATGCTTTCAAATTGTGGTGCTGGAGAAGACTCTCGAGAATCCCCTGGACCGCAATGAGATCAAACCAGTCAATCTTTGCTTTTTGGGTTTGTGTGTGTGTGTGTGTGTGTTTTTCCATTTATTTTTTTTTAAATTGAAGGATAATTGCTTTATAGAATTGTGTTCGTTTCCTCTAAACATCAACATGAATCAGCCATAGGTATACTTAAGTCCCCTCCCTTCTGAATCTCCCTCCCACTTTCCTCTCCATCCCACCCTTCTAAGTTGTTATAGAACACCAGTTTGAGTTCCCTGAGCCATACAGCAAATTCCCACTGCGTATCTAGTTTACATATGGTTGAAGCAGGTCACGAAGCAACAGTTAGAACTGGACATGGAACCACAGACTGGTTCCAAATAGGAAAAGGAGTACGTCAAGGCTGTATATTGTCACCCTGCTTATTTAACTTCTACACAGAGTACATTGTGAGAAACGCTGGGCTGGAAGAAGCACAAGCTGGAATCAAGATTGCTGAGAGAAATATCAATAACCTAAGATATGCAGATGACACCACCCTTATGGCAGAAGGTGAAAAGGAACTAAAAAGCCTCTTGATGAAGGTGAAAGTGGAGAGTGAAAAAGTTGACTTAAAGTTCAACATTCAGAAAACTAAGATCATGGCATCTGGTCCCATCACTTCATGGGAAATAGATGGGGAAACAGTGGAAACAGTGTCAGACTTTATTTTTTTGGGCTCCAAAATCACTGCAGATGTTAAGTGCAGCCATGAAATTAAAAGATGCTTACTCCTTGGAAGGAAGGTTATGACCAACCTAGAGAGCATATTAAAAAGCGGAGATATTACTTTGCTAACAAAGGTCTGTCTAGTCAAGGCTCTGTTTTTTCCAGTGGTCATGTATGGATGTGAGAGTGGGACTGTGAAGAAAGCTGAACACTGAAGAACTGATACTTTTGAACTGTGGTGCTGGAGAAGACTCTTGAGAGTCCCTTGGACTGCAAAGAGATCCAACCAGTCCATCCAAAAGGAGACCAGTCCCGGGTGTTCACTGGAAGGACTGATGTTGAGGCTGAAACTCCAATACTTTGGCCACCTCATGCGAAGAGTTGACTCATTGGAAAAGACCTTGATGCTGGGAGGGATTGGGGCAGGAGGAGAAGGGGACGACAGAGGATGAGATGGCTGGATGGCATCATCGACTCGATGGACATAAGTTTGGGTGAACTCCGGGAGTTGGTGTTGGACAGGGAGGCCTGGCGTGCTGCAATTCATGGGGTCACAAAGAGTCAGACACGACTGAGTGACTGAACTGAACTGAGCTGAACTGAATTTAAAGCTGGAGAAGACTCTTGAGAGTCCCTTGGACTGCAAAGAGATCCAACCAGTCCATCCAAAAGGAGACCAGTCCCGGGTGTTCACTGGAAGGACTGATGTTGAGGCTGAAACTCCAATACTTTGGCCACCTCATGCGAAGAGTTGACTCATTGGAAAAGACCTTGATGCTGGGAGGGATTGGGGGCAGGAGGAGAAGGGGACGACAGAGGATGAGATGGCTGGATGGCATCATCGACTCGATGGACATAAGTTTGGGTGAACTCCGGGAGTTGGTGTTGGACAGGGAGGCCTGGCGTGCTGCAATTCATGGGGTCACAAAGAGTCAGACACGACTGAGTGACTGAACTGAACTGAGCTGAACTGAATTTAAGTTTCCATGTTACTCTCTCCATAAATCCCACCCTCTTCTTGCTCCCCACTCCCGTGTCCATATGTCTGCTCTCATGTCTCTGCCCTACAAATAATTTCATCAGTACCATCTTTCTAGATTCCATATATATGCATTGCTGCTGCTGCTGCCACTAAGTTGCTTCAGTCGTGTCTGACTCTGTGCAACCCCATAGATGGCAGCCTACCAGGCTCTGCCGTCCCTAGGATTCTCTAGGCAAGAACACTGGGGTGGCTTGCCATTTCCTTCTTCAATGCATGGAAGTGAAAAGAGAAAGAAGTCGCTCAGTCGTGTTAGTATTTGTTTTTCTCTTTCTGACTTACTTCACTCTGCATAATAGGCTCTAGGTTCATCTACCTCATTAGAACTGATTCAAATGCATTCTTTTTATGGCTGAGTAATATTCCATTGTATTTACGTACCACAGATTCTTTATCCATTCATCTTTCGATGGATATCTAGTTTGCTTCCAGGTTCTAGCTATTGTAAACAGTGCTGCAATGAACACTGGGGTACATGTGTCTTTTCCAACTTTGCAATCCTGTCAGTCTTAAAGGAAATCAACTCTGAATAGTCACTGGAAGGACTGTTGCGGAAGCTGACACTCAAGTACTTTGGCTACCTGATGTAAAGAGCTGACTCACTGGAAAAGACCCTGATGCTGAGAAAGATTGAAGGCAAAAGGAGAAGGGGATGACAGAGAATGAGATGTTTGGATAGCATCACCAACTCAATGGACATGAATCTGAGCAAACTCCGGAAGATAGTGGAGGACAGAGGAGCCTGGCTTGCTACAGTCTAAGTAGTTGCAAAGAATCAGGCATGACTTAGTGACTGAACACACACATATAATGAGTCCACCAAAAATACATAGGGATACCAGGGGAGAAATGTGAGTTTATATGTATGTAAGCAATGACCCTCTGGATGCTGTGGTTATGGATGTTTCTTTTTCAGCTTTACTGAGATAGGTTGACTGACATATAACATTGTGTAAGTTTGAGGAGTACTGTGTGTTGATCTGATAATTATATACTGCAAAATGATTACCATCATAACTTTAGCTAACATCTCCATCACATTATATAATTACCATTTCTTTTGGGGGATGAGAACATTTAAGATTTATCGGGCTGCCTAGGTGGGGCTAGTGGTAAAGTACGTGCCTATCAATGCAAACTCAGGATTCACAAGTTTGATTCCTGGGTCGGGAAGATCCCCTGGAGTAGGAAATGGCAACCCACTACAGTACTCTTGCCTGGAAAATTACATGGACAGAGGAACCTGGTGGGCTATAGTGTATAGAGCTATGAAGAGTCAGACATGACTGAGAGTGCACACACACACATTTAAGCTCTACTCTTTTTGCAACTTTGAAGTATATGCTGCAGTATTATTAGCTATAATCACCATACTATACATGAGACCCTCAGAACTCATTACTGGAATTTTTTGCCCTTTATCCAACATCCACATAAACCCCACCCTTGGCCCCTGGTAACTACCACTCTACTCTTTTTTCTAACACCTTTTGTAGTTTCTATTACTTTTAAGTGAGTTCATACAGTGTTTGTTTTTCTCTGACTTATTTCACTTAGATTAATGTCTATAGGTCCATTCATGTTATCATAAATGGCAGGATTGCTTTTCCTACTGACTAAAATTTCAGTCTGACTGAAAATCCTCATGGCTGACTAAAATTTCCTTTTCAAATATATGAGTGATTTTTTTTCTCTAATTCTCTCCTTTTACTTTTCTAATTTTTGGGAAAGATTTATTCACTCAACAGACATGTCTTGAGCACCTGTCACCTGCCAGGGGTTTTCCAGGTGCAGGAGATACAACAACAAATCTCATGGCACTTAGATTCTAATGGGAGGAGTAGGCAACACAGGAAATAATAAAGTATGGAGTGATATGGAGAAAAATCAAGTGGAGAAGCATATCAGGAACAATGGGGTGGAGACGTGTGGGCTTTACTTTATTTTTTAATTTTGTTTTGGGGACTTCCCTCATGGTCCAGTGGCTAAGCTTCCAAGCCCCCAGTGCAAAGGGCCCAGGTTTAATCCCTGGTCAGGGAACTAGGTCCCCCATGCAACAACTAAGAGGTCTCATGCCATAACTAAGACCCAAATAAAGATATGAATTTATTTGGCTATGCTGGGTCTTAGTTGTGGCATGCAGGATCTAATTCTCTGACCAGGGATCTAACCTGGGCCCCCTGCCTTGAGACCACAGAGTCTTAGCCACTGGACCACAGAGAAACCCTAGACTGTGGTTTTTAAAATTTAATAAAAAACTGAGTCTTTCAGGAGTCTGTGGAGAAGCATTTCCATGCAGAACAAATAACACGTGCAAATAATGCATGAGGCGAGGACAGAGCAAGCAAGAGGAGGGAAGGTAGCAGGATCTGAGGTTAGAAAGGCAATGAGACTGATTATGTGAAACTAAGATCTTTACAAGAACTCTACTTCTACTCCGAGTGAGATGGAAAGCCATTGTCTGATTGTGAGCAGCAGAGTTACTTGTCCTTGTGCAAACTTTGTTGGTACTCCTCTGGATATGTTGGGAATAGTTTCTAGGAGAGGAAGGTGGAAGCAAGAAGACCAGTCAGGGTTCTTTCAACAGTCCAGGCAAGATAGACCAGAGTGGTGGTGACAATGGTATGGTACTGGATATATTCTTAAGATGTGACCAACAGGGTTTGCTGAAGGTTTGGATGGATAGAGGGAGGGGCCAAGAGAGATCAAGGAAGACTCCAAGGTTTATGGCGCTAGTTAGAGTTGCCATTGACTGACATAGGGACATCAGTAGGAAGAACAGCTGGGAAGGTGAAGACCAGGGGTTCAGTCTTGGACACGCTGTATTTGCAATGTCAAGGAGGGATGGATCTGGAGTTGGGGGTGGGATACAGGTGGGAGAAAGAGCCTAGGCCGGAGTGTTACATTTAGGAGTTCGTTAACACGTCTTTGGCCAAGAGACTGAATGAAATGACCAAGAGAGCCTTTAAATAACAACAGGTGTCCAAACCCTGCCTTCTGGAACAGTCTAGAGTTAAGTTCATGGAGGTGATAATGAGCCAGCAAAGGATGCTGAGAAGGAAGAAGTGAAGAAGGATAACCAGGAGCTCATGATATTCTGAGCCTCGTGGGAAAAAAAATTACCTTTTTCAAGGAGAGAAATTCATGATCAGTGTCAACTGCTGTGGATTGGTTAGGTAAAATGAGAGGACAAGTTGTCCATTGACTACAGCAACTTGAAGGTCATGGCTGACCTTGACAAGAACAGTTTTAAAAGGTGGAGTGTGCACATGAAAGCCTGATTGAAGTGAGTTTAAGAAAGAATGGGAGGAACTGGAACCAGTGAACGAAGACAACTCCTGTGGAGTTTCCTGCAAAGGGGAGAAGAGCAATAAATCTGTAGTTAGAAGTGGAAATGGGGTCAAGTGAAGGGCTCTGTTTATTTGTTTAGAGAGATGGGGAAAATGAGAGTTGTTTTATTGATAATAATGATCCACAGGAAGGAGAGGCAAGACTGATGGTGCAGAAAGGTGAAAAGACGCTTGCTGGAGCAATGTCTGTGCGTAGGCAAGGTCGGGGGACAGGCATCCAGTCCCGAAGCAAAGGGAAGCCAGGGCTCAGGTCAGACAGTGGCAGACGTGGTGTGGGAGAGAGCGGAAGTTATCTTCTGGTGGCATTTATTATCTCACTGAAATAGGAAGCAAGTGTTAAGAAGATGAACACGTATTACTTAAGGACAAGAAAATCAGGAAAAGAAAACTTAAATATGCATGAACTTTCAGTTGGCAACATCACTTCCAGGAATTTTTCTTAAGGAAATGATTAAAGAATTTTGTCAAGATGTTCTCTGGCAGGATTTTTTGTGAAAGCAAAAAGTTAGAAACAATCTAAGAGCCTCACAGTAGCAGACTGGTTCTATTTAACCAATCTGTTAATCAGCACTGACTTTCAAACACATGGATTGATATGGAAAGCTATTAACTATACGTGTGGGCTTCCCAGGTGACACTAGTGGTAAGAACACACCTGCCAATGTAAGAGGATGTCAAAGATGCAAGTTCGATCCCTGGGTCTGGAAGATCCCCTGGAGGAGGGCATGGCAACCCACTCCAGTCTTCTTGCCCAGAGAATCTCATGGACAGAGGAGCCATAGGGTTCATAGGGTCACAAAGAATCGGACACGACTGAAGTGAATTAGCATGCATTCACACACAACTATACATTTAAAAGAAAAACAAAGTTCCCATGTTTGTAAAAGTTCAGTTCAGTCATGCAGTCGTGTCCGACTCTTTGCGACCCCATGAATCACAGTACTCCAGGCCTCCCTGTCCATCACCAACTCCCGGAGTTCACTCAGACTCACGTCCATTGAGTCTGTGATGCCATCCAGCCATCTCATCCTCGGTCGTCCCTTTCTCCTCCTGCCCCTAATCCCTCCCAGCATCAGGGTCTTTTCCAACGAGTCAACTCTTCGCATAAGGTGGCCAAAGTACTGGAGCTTCAGTTTTAGCATCATTCCTTCCAAAGAAATCCCAGGGTTGATCTCCCTCAGAATGGACTGGTTGGATCTCCTTGCAGTCCAAGGGACTCTCAAGAGTCTTCTCCAACACCACAGTTCAAAAGCATCAATTCTTCTGCTCTCAGCCTTCTTCACAGTCCAACTCTCACATCCATACATTTATTTGTAGATACCTATCTGTATGTATTTACATGTTTAAAATTGGCAGTCCATGACAAATGGGATCAGAGATTGCTGATATTTTTTGTTGACTGTATTTTCTGATCTTGCTATAGTAAGCAGAATGAGAAACTTGCAATAAGAAAGCAGCAACACAAGAACCAGCTCGGTGTATCTGTGCTGTGTGGCACCTTTAGATATTTTGGTGACTCTCAAAAGGTCTAGGGCCTCTTTGTCCTGGGTCCTTCCGCATCTTGCAGGACCCTCTTGCTTGACCTAACTCAAATGTTGCCTGTATAGTCCTGTTGTATGTCAGCAAGTCTCCTTCAATCCATGCCTGTTAGATGCTGATTGATATCCACAGAAGCAGCTCCTGCCTGCTTGCTAACACATGTATGTATGTCTGGCCTTCTCTTGGAGACTTGCTTGAACTGTGACATACTGCCTGCTGTGGATCAAGTAAGGCCCACTGGCCTGTTAGAAGAAACTGTTGAAATTCCTCAGGAAGACCCTCATGATCATCTCTTGGTCAGATTGGTTTAGGCCATTTGTTACATATAAAAATATTACTTGATATGTATCATGGACATTGTCTCAGTAGTATGTGAAGTGGGTATAAAAGCATATTTAGTTATACTTCCACTGATCTGTTGCATGCAATCTAAGTTTAAAATTGCTTGACCTAACTCAAATGTTGCCTGTATAGTCCTGTTGCATGTCAGCAAGTCTCCTTCAATCCATGCCTGTTAGATGCTGATTGATATCCACAGAAGCAGCTCCTGCCTGCTTGCTAACACATGTATGTATGTCTGGCCTTCTCTTGGAGACTTGCCTGAACTGTGACATACTGCCTGCTGTGGATCAAGTAAGGCCCACTGGCCTGTTAGAAGAAACTGTTGAAATTCCTCAGGAAGACCCTCATGATCATCTCTTGGTCAGATTGGTTTAGGCCATTTGTTACATATAAAAATATTACTTGATATGTATCATGGACATTGTCTCAGTAGTATGTGAAGTGGGTATAAAAGCATATTTAGTTATACTTCCACTGATCTGTTGCATGCAATCTAAGTTTAAAAAAGCGTGCTGCCTATGACACACCTTGAAGACAACCCTGGCTGCTGCTAAGTCGCTTCAGTCGTGTCCGACTGTGTGTAACCCCATAGACGGCAGCCCACCAGGATCCTCCGTCCCTGGGATTCTCCAGGCAAGAACACTGGAGTGGGTTGCCATTTCCTTCTCCAATGCATAAAAGTGAAAAGTGAAAGGGAAGTCGCTCAGTCATGTCCGACCCTCAGCGACCCCATCAACTGCAGCCTTCCAGGCTCCTCCATCCATGGGATTTTCCAGGCAAGAGTACTGGAGTGGGATGCCATTGCCTTGCGTCCATTTTTTAGACAGATTGCTGCTCCAAGCCTGTATTTTCTAAGAATTCTGGTGCTCCTCTATCCCACGAGGGACTCTGGGTATTTTTTAAGACACCGCTATCTGCCTTGTTTCCGCAATGTGCCAGTTACCTTTGAAAACAGCTGCTTCACACTTAGAATTTCCAGCCGTAAGTTGTCATTTCTCTGAACCATTTGCAACTAATGCACTATTAACGTTTGGATTACACTGGATAACTTTGGAGGTTAAAATTGATTCATGCAAATAGATGACTGAGCAAGCAACAGAAACGTGACCTAGGATAATCTCATGGTTTGCTATTGCATAAACATGTTTTATAATCTGTTTAACGGCAAACTTGATACTTCCTGAATGTGCCAACCACAACATGCCCTTTTCTGTTAGACAAGAGAAAAAGAAAAACCAGCTTTTTCTTCTCATTCATAATCAAGGAAATTATTAAACTAAGAAAATCTGATTGCCCTTTGTAAATACACTTTCTTGTGCTCTTCTTTTCATTCTGGGTTCTTTTATTATCCTCTTGTGTGGAGCTGGAACAAAGGCACCTCTCAGAGTTGGAATGGTGGTATTTAACCTCAGGTTTATTGTTTTCAATACACCTACCTGACTCTGACCAGAGATCAAAATAAGCATCACCAGTAATGGGAGAGATTGACCTTATATGTCACTTGATATGACTCACTGAGAGAAACACAACCCCACTTCCATGATGTGTGTGTATGTGTGTTATTTGCTCAGTAGTGTCCAACTCTGCGACCCCATGGATCCTCTGTCCTGTCCTCTGTCCATGCAATTCACCAGGCAAGAATACTGGAGTGGGTTGCCATGTCCTTCTCCAGGGGATCTTCCCAACCCAGGGATCGAACCCAGGTCTCCTGCATGGCAGGCAGATTCTTTACCATCTGAGTCACCAGGGAAGCCCGCTCTTCCATGATATTTCTGGCAAAATGCAAATGATCATAAGGAAACATGTTTGGGCATACAAACCCAAACTGAGGGGATTCTACAAAACACCTGGTGGGAATCTTCAAAAACATAGCAGCCATGAAAGCCAAGTCCAGATTGAAGATCAAAGAGACATCAAAAGTGAAGGTGGCATGTTACCCTGGATTGGAACCAGAAACAGGAGGGAGAAATGGGGGGTGCATACGAGAATAATAAGTGAGATTTGAGTGGCATGGATGGATTACATGGTGATACTGTGTGTCAACTTTGTGCTTTTGATGGCTGAGTTGTGGTTATTATGTGGGAGAATGTCCTTGTCTTTTTAACAAATTCACATGATCATATCTAGTGAAAATAGGGCATTATATCTGCAACTTTCAATTTTTTCAGAGAAATAGCTCACTAGATAGACAACAGATAGAGATAGAAACACACATAGATAACGATAAAAGAGAAGTATCAAAATGTTAGGGACTAGAGATTTGGGGTAAAAAGTTTATGGCAGTTCTTTGTATTAATTGTTCTGTGTCTGTGTCTTAGAGCAAGAGACGCTAGGTTACTTACCATTCCTCTTAAAGTGAGAATGTTCACTATCATCATAAAACAAACATCTGTAGCTGCAGACAGTTATTATTGCAGGCAGACACTTTACCCTCTGAGCCACCAGGGAAGCCCTATTATTATATATAAGATATAAATAGACAGTATCCATCAATCTTTTTTATATCTATCTTGCAAAAGTGTGGACTTCCTTGATGGCTCAGTGGGTAAAGAATCTGCCTGCAATGCAGGAGACACAGGAGACGTGGGTTCCATCTCTGGGTCAGGAAGATCCCCTGGAGGAGGTCATGGCAATCCACTCCAGTATTCTTGCCTGGGAGATCGCATGGACAGAGGAGGCTGGCAGACTACAGTCCACAGGGTCGCAAAGAGTCAGACACAGCTGAGCGTCTAAGCACATTCTCATGTGTATATGTATATGATTTGCCCCGGGACCCTGAGGGTCTGCTGAATTAGAGTATGGGTGAGGATGGAGTGCCTCTAGAAAGCCCAGAGGTGGCAATGGCACACAGCCATGCAGCGGGTCACCCTCTAGGCAAGTCCTCTCAGTTTCGGGAACTCTTGGGTGGGTCTGGGAAGAAAGGCGTACTTCTGCTTCTCGTCTTGGCTTCTGTCTCACATTCCAAGCCCAGTGCCTACCGTCCATTTCTCTTTGGCTACTTCCCTAGAGTATAAATGCCTGACGATGACTCAGCAAATCTTCCCAAACCAAGTTTCTCAAAAGCCTAATGTGTTCTCAGAAAACAAACGAAAACAAAAACAAACAAGCCATTTGATTCTAAGTTGAATAAGTCTACATACCCCTTCACAGAAGAGCTCCTTCCTGGACATTTATAAAATGTATTCATTTATAAATGGCTTGCAAACAGCTGCATTTTGTGTGCTTCAGTATTTCACAGATGCTTTCGGCCACGGATTGCTTTCCCTCCCACTTAACACCTATCACATAGCAGCCAGTGACATTTGTGTTTCTTCAGGTGCTTAGTCCCAAAGGCTGTGTGAACGATGAAGGACACTGATGGGAAAAGCGTGAAGGTTCTCAGCTCTGGGGATGGCTCACTCAGGACCTGGCGCAGGCCATTTCTTCTTATGCTCACAGCTCTGCCTTCTTGCCTATGTTAGCTCGTATGCAAGGTGACTCCGCTCTTGAGATTTCAAGACGCTACCCCCTCCAGTACTCTTGCCTGGAAAATCTCATGGACGAAGGAGCCTGTTAGACTGCAGTCCATGGGGTCGCTAAGAGTTGGGCATGACTGAGTGACTTCCCTTTCACTTTTCACTTTAATGCATTGGAGAAGGAAATGGCAACCCACTCCAGTGTTCTTGCCTGGAGAATCCCAGGGACAGCGGAGCCTGGTGGGCTGCCGTCTATGGGGTCGCACAGAGTCAGACACGACTGAAGCGACTTAGCAGCAGCAGCAGCAAGCAGCAACTGGGTCTAATACTTCTGCCTTCATGGACAGACAAAGAACGTATTGTGCTCATCCTGCTCAGATGAACCCTAACCAGTCCCCAGATCCAGGGAAATGCGATTGCC
>SJXQ01003241.1:256510-535514 GCA_006408695.1 Aepyceros melampus
ATTGCCCTGTTAGCCTGGACCAGCCAGTGCTCACCCATCCATACATGGTGGCCACACCGTGGGGAGGGGGTGGGATCGATGTTGGGGTGGGGTTATCAGAATGTCCTCCACAATGTGGATCTTAGAGTACCGCGGTCTTGTAACTGCTTGCTCTAGCCACACAACGCTCCCCAGACAATCACCCGCTCCTCATGCAGTTCAACACCAGGTTAACCTGTCCTGGGGTGAGGAAGGGGCCCCCTGAAAGTTGAGGGTAGGGGGCAGAGGCAGTGGCTGACCCAGTGGCTGCTCACTGAGGAACAGATAAGCATGCCAGTGAATTGAGTTGCCTTTTCCATATTTTTCCTTGCTTCCTTTTTTCACGTTCTTTCCCGCGATTGGATTTTTCTTCTTTAGCCCCACCGGGCAAGCCTGGTCTCTAGGAACCCAGCTACGTTCAGGACACTTCTGAAAAGGGTGCTGAACACAGATTGCTTGCCAGTTCCCCTACTGGAGGCTGAATTCCAAAGGTTATTTTCTTTAAGCCTTAATCAACCTTTTGCCTCATAATTTTGAAGTAAAACCCTTCTCAAGACAGGTCCTCACAAAATGCTTAGAACTGAACAATGTGTCATTGTTACACTTGCAGTAATTGCCAAACAGCATCAGTGAATTCAAATATTTGTAACTTTGCATGGGTCAGTCGGCTGCAGCCAAGGAGACTCCCATGCCGAGGTTCATGATGTAGCTTTAGTTTGATCTAATGCAAACAATGAACAGAAATCAACACAGGTTGGATTTTCCCACCTTTCCTGTGAAATAGTTAATGCAACAAATACAGTGCTTTCAGAAGACTACATCTAGCTTTGAAGACCGACCATCACTCATTCATCACCCAAGTGATGAAGGATTCTAGGGCTTAGTTGCCTACCCTAGGAAGCCTCAGAAAGTGCCTGAGCCTGTCCCAGAGCAGGTGTCCAACTAGATATACTCTCTCCTTCCTTCTCTTCTATCCCCCAATCAATGCCCCAAAGGAAAAGACCCAAGAAATTACTGAAAATTAATGTAACTGGTTACTCCTACAGCTACTTTCTGGTTGTCATTCCTAAATTATCAGCCCTTTGTTATTAGATTACTGCCTAATTCATTTGATAAGTCACTAGTGATGAGGTGTGTTATCACACACACATACACACATACATTTCTAAAATTGAAATATAGTTAATTGATAAAATAGGTATAAATATAGTCATTTCATAAAATGAATGCTGTATTAGTTCCTGGTGATTAGCAGGTATTAGGAAAGTGATTTAGTTATGCATCTCTATATACATATATACACACACATATATATTCTTTCTCATATTCTTTTCCATTATGGTTTATTGCAAGATGTTGAATATAATTCCCCTGTTGCTTATTTTATAAATAATGGTTTGTATCTGCTAATTCTAGACTCCTAATTGATCCCTTGCCTCTCCTTTCCCCTTTAGTAACCATAAGATTGCTTTCTATATCTGTGAGTCTGTTTCTGTTTTATAAATAAGTTCGTTTCTGTCACATTTTAGCTTATTCCACGTATAAATGACATAATATGATATTTGTCTTTCTCTGACTTACTTCACTTACTGTGATCATCTTTGGGTGCATTCATGTTGTTGCAGATGTCATTATTTTGTTCTTTTTATGGCTGAGTACTATTCCATTCACACATTTCAATGTGAGACCTTCAATGCTTCAATTCAAAATAATGATGGGAGCTGAGAAACTTAAGCCTCCTCCTCACTATCAAGTACTTGCTACTCAAGTCAACCTTAGCAATGAATTGGTTTAAATTTTTAGGGTCCCTTTGGGCTACAGGTAACTCCTTAAAGCCTGATGCTTATCAAACACCTGCCTCAGAGAAGAGTCAGAGCCAAGCAGTTATGAGAGTTTCTTGAGGCTCATAACTCCACAAGGCCACCTGAGGTATGTGAATCTCCTTTAGTCCCAGAGTGACTTCTGCACTGACCAGTTCAGCAGGTGTAACACAGGATCCTAGAGTCTCAAGAGAGGAGCGGGACTTAAATGTTCCGTGGTCTATTATAAGCTACAATTTTCTTGCCAATTGGTAAGCTGACCTCCCCTAACTATCTTCTGCCTGGCAGAGTCATCGAGATTCTTACCTTCTTTATGCTGACATATGTCCTTCTAAAAATCCCTGTATTACCTGAAACAAATCAAGTGAATGTCTAATCTTTGAACCCATAATAATTTAGCTCAGAGTTCTTGCATTTTCCAAATCTTCTCTTCTCTGCAAATGTTTAACCATCTGCAAATGTTTAAACCCTCCTTCTGAAATGACTTCCAGTTGCTGCACCTTCTCTGCCTGCCCTCCTCATCTATCCTCTCTGAAGTTCTCGGTCCTACCTCCTCACCTCCAACAACCCAACCAGCATCACAAATGAAGCACAGCAGACAGCCGCCCATTCTAAGCATGTGCTCTGTATCTCCAGCAGAAACAGAAGGCTTTTATGAAATCAAACACGTACCTTCTTTTCACTCTTTTGAATGATCAGAGTAGAGATTTTTCTTCCTAATCAGTACCATGGCTCCCAAAGATTGTTAGAACCAAGCTCATGAAGAATGAACTCAAAAGAATGATTATGGTCTTGAGGGGAACATGATGAGTCTTCTTTTGATCTCCTGACCACCCATCTTCACTGGGTAAAATAAACAAAGGTATTGACTCATTTCCATTTACTTAGTAGTTCTTGGAAAATAAGTATCTGAAAGAATATGTCAATGTTTTTATGTATATTCAGTTTTTGACTGCAAGTCCAGATGGCTCAGTGTTAAAGAATCTGCCTGCCAATGCAAGAGATGGTGGTCCAACCCCTGAGTCAGGAAGATCCCCTGGAGAAGGAAATGGAAAACCCCAGCATTCTTGCCTGGCAGGCCACAGTCCAAGGGGTCGCAAAAGACGGATGTGACTTATCACTTAAACCACAACAATAGAAAACCTAATAACTGCATAAACCTTAGGATATTACTGAGTGCTGGCATCTAAAGCTGGATGTATTAGAAAGGTCTATGCTTTTGTTTTTGTTTTCCACTCAAGGTTAGAATCTGTGACTCTGCCTCCAGAATTCTGCTTGGCATTTTCACATAATGTGTCCAAGATGGAAAGTTCTGAAAATAATGGAGCCACCAAGCAGACTTCCCCTCCCATCTCATTAGTCAGGGTGGAGGCACCAGGCCAATCTGATCTATAGAGAAGCAAGGAAGTGAGTTTCTGGCAAGGGAAGTGGATGGTCATGACCAGGGAAAGCATCTGCTTCGTTGCGTTTAGAATACTAAAAAAAAAAAATAAAGCAAAAATAAAGCTTTATTTTATTCTAAAAGTTAATACATAATTATTAAAAAACTTGGTGGGAAAAAAGCTTTCCCAATGCCATTGCCCAAAGTTGTTTTTCAGTGTACTATTTTAACACTGTGCTAATCGTACTGTACAGTGTGAATTTTTTCCTGTTTTCTTCATTTAACATGGTTATTTTAAAGCTCTATGGTTTTTGAAATACAGCTACCATTTTGAAATAAAATATTATAGAAGCCAAAGGAAGCAAGATGGGACAGTGGAAAGAGGGCTAGCTCAGGAGTGAAGAGAACATGCTTGTGGCCCAGGCCCTGGTACTAATCCATCACTGTATTCCTGTTTCCTCCAAATAGAGAACTGTATTTCCTTAGTTCCCACATTTCCAAGTCTTTAGGATCATGAGAGTTGTACCTTTGAGACACCCAAGCACACTGTCCAGATGCTAACTCAACACAGAAGGTCAAGACCACAAAGTCAAGCACATAGGTGAACTGGAGGTTACCACCGAATGACCTGAATGCCTGATACATAATAACGTAAGATATAATACATAATATGTACTACATGACATTAATATAATACCAGTCCTTCTTATTTTTCAGTGGAAGTCAGAAACCTGCATGTTAACGTGAAATTATTCACTTTTTAAACATGGGCTGATGCTGAAGCTCAGTCTGCAGAGTCATTGGAAAAGACCTTGATGCTGGGAAAGATTGAAGCCAAAAGGAGAAGCGGGCAGCAATGAGATGGTTGGATGACATCACTGACTCAATGGACATGAATTTGGGCAAAATCCAGGGGATGGTGAAGGTCAGGGAGCCAGGCATGCTGCAGCCCGTGGGGTCGCAAAGTCAGACACGACTTAGCAACGGGACAACAACAGAACATGGGCACCTAATTTGAAAAACAAAATATTTAAGAAGCCAAACAAAACATGTCTGCTAAATGCAGTCTGCAACTCTGGCTAAACTAGTGGCCGACTCAAGCAACACCAGACAAAAAGATGTACAGGTACATGACAGAGGACTGCTAAGAAGAGCTGCTTATAAGACATTCTGACTACACCGCTACTGGGTTATTACAATCCATCTAAAATATCGAATGTTTATATTAGTGGTGAACAAATATAGTCTATGATTTTATCATCTCCAGTGTTTTACATTGATGGTAATTGACAATTACTTCCCACTGCTGTTTCCGAAACACCCTGGGGTAGGAGCTGAGCTTTGATGTGCCCTTTTGAATACATGTGTGCTGTACAGGAAACATCTGAGTCAGGACCCTGCTAGGCCACGACTCCTTTCATATGCGTGTTTCACGTTCATGATTTTTTTTTGTGATTCAAAATCATGTCCTGCGTCTTTTGTCTCAATCATTCAGGGTAAGGACGAAATGAAAATGAAAAAGTCTTATGAAATGAAAAATGATGAAAGTCTTAGACAGGAGTTCCCTTGAGAAAGAACCACCACCGCAAGCAGTTTGTTCTCTTCTCACACTGATGTTGCATCTTTAATCTCTCCTTTTCAGAGAGACAATGAATGATCAACGTCACCAGTCACCGCGGGCCTTCGCGCTCCGTGATTTAGACTCTCACTAGCTGAGAGCAGGGCAGGAAGAGGATTTGACAACTTTGAACTTTCTATGTGATTTTTGCCTTCGCCACAGTTGTTATTAGAGTTCTAAAAAGACAACAGCTCCCTACAAGAACGTCAAGTTTCTAAATGATTCATCTTCTCACAGACCTTGATATTTAATCCAGGTGTAGGAATAAACAGTATAGCCCTTGGGTTCTCTCCTCGGGGCTTGGAAAGGCTTCAGTGAAATTCTACAGCAAAAGGCCCTGTGCTTCCCCTGACTTTCTTTGTTCTACCAACTTTTTATCTCTGAAAAGCAGAGGGATTTCCTTTTGGGGATTAAGCTGAGGAAACAATTCAAGGTAGCGATAGTGTTTCATTAGCATCATGAGACACAAAAATATCCTGAAGTCAATTCAACAAGCAGCTCTTTGCCCCGATCTTGGAAGGTTCCCCCTGTATATCCAGCAGAGAGGATCACATTCCCTTGCCTCAGTGAGGTTTCTCATCCTCTGATCTGGCCTCACTAATATCTTGGAATGGCTTTTTGAGTAAGGCAAAAGGGTATCTCACCTGAATGTGATACATGCCTTTTTTTTTTTTTTGCTTTCTCATTTTAAACTTTTTACCTATTTTATTTTACTAACATGAAATCGTTTTGAAATATGGCTGATTCACGTTGTTGTACAGCAGAAACTGCGGCTTCCCTGGTGGCTCAGTTGGTAAAGAATCGACCTGTAATGCATGAGACCTGGGTTTGATCCCTGGGTCAAGAAGATCCCTTGGAGAAGAAAACGGCAACCCACTCCAATACTCTTGCCTGGAGAATCCCATGGACTGAGAAGTCTGGTGGGCTCTACAGTCCATGGGCTTGCAAAAGAGTCGGACACAACTTAGTGACTAAACCACTCCCACAGCAGAAACTAAAACAACATTGTAAAGCAAGTTTATTCCAATTAAAAAAAAAAGGAAATGGAACATTCCAGAAAAAAGATAACTTAGAATAAAATTTTAAACACACACACACACGAAATGAATAGGTCCTGTTCTCATCCTCCTGTGTCCTGGTTTTAAGTCACTGAAAGGAACAGAGTTAGAAGACTAAGACAGATGATTAATTTTCTTAATGACAGAACTTAGAAGCTTCTGTTCAAAGAATGACATGCAAGTGAAGAGTTTCCTGTTCACAGAAGGCCAGTGTGCTACCCTACAGATTGCTCCTCCTCACACTTCTTATTCCTAACCCGGAGTCTGCAGAAGGATTAGGATATGACAGTAAAAGAAAGGATTGTGTCAAAGCAGCTACTAATGCTAGCCTGACATATCCATCTCCTGTCAACACAAAGCTAGATAAAAAGTACATACTTAGCTGCTATTCAAGAGACACTGAAAAAAACCTTGAAATAAACAACACATATCACATTTCTATTAGATTTCTCAAAATTTTAGATTCTGATTGATGCCTGACATTTACTTTAAAAATGTTCAGTAGTGGTAACCTGAATGAACAAATTTTAAAGTAACCATGAAATAACCACATTTATATTAATTACTCTTGAAGCCCTAGAGTAACTGTGTTTTTATTAATCACTTTTGAAGTAAAACAAGTTTCATTCTCTTTTGGTTAATGATTAACCTCTACATTTTCAAAGTGCCAACTATTTTTTTCACATTTCCTTATGTAACTTTGTTATATTTTCCTTTTACTTACTATGATCACTCTACGTTTTTAGGGAGACATTTGGTTCATACTTTCATTATTTTGGCTATATCTCGTCTAATTCAACATATCACATATCTACTTGCACTTACAAATACGCTTCACTACATTTGGGAGTTTACTGTCTGGCCTGAATGTAATTCAGTTAAGCTTCCTTTTTCATATTTTCTGATTAGTAAATATTTTCTGATTTTATGATTTACTCTCTGGATGTATGGAATACAGAGTTGTGACTTACTTATGTGTTACAGTATGTGGTCAATATTTGTATAAAATACATGGACAAAAAAGCAAACTTGGTTATATTTCAATATAGTTTTTCACACATATGTTAAATCTGCTGTATTAATTTTGTATCACTTTGTGTCTGTGGATTAACTAAATTCTACTTATGAACTACTGATATTCCTAATTACATTATGTGTTGTATTTCTGCCAATTTTTTCTATTCATGTCCTTAGAAGTTTAAGGTGATTGAGTTATTTCTCCTACATCTTTTGGTTGTGAAATCTACTTTATTATGAGAAGAATTTAAAATCAGAGGCTTTATTTTTAATGTTAATAGAAACATGCTTGAGATTTGGTCCAAAGAAAATGCAACTGATGGACTTTGCAAACAAAAAGTAGTTATACACACCCTTTCCACCCCCGTTAACCTCTGCCTCTTGGCAAGCCATTGACCTATTTGCCAGGCTACCATTGTGTTATCTGGCTGAGTCACAGTTGGGGCTTATAAAGGACAACCTGGCAATTACACTGTGTTCCTAGATTCAATGTACATTCATAAATCCTCTGGTGCATGAAGTCTAAGATCTTGTGACTTGCTAAGGCAGCATATTGTATAAGCCATCAGGGAAAACGAAGCATATAGCGTATTGATGTAATTCCACTTATCTACTGCAGACCTGTTTTTATCATTAAATTTGCTCATGAAGTGAGCACAATTATTTGTCGGTAGACTCCAAATATTTAAATTTTTTTCCTTAGCAGCCAAATATTTCTACCCGGGGGCAGATGGTTTATCTTCCAATCCTGCTGTATGGTATGGATACTCAAGATGGCTGTTCTCTTGCTTTCTGCACACTCCCGGTTCCATCAGTCCCTGCCTCCCCTACACCCCACGCACACGAACATCTTTCCTCTGCCCTAGCTAGTACTTGTTCTAATCCTTAGGCCAGAACATCTCCACCTACTAGTTTATTAAAAGGAAACATCAGCCCTCGTGATGCTGGTTAAACTGAGGGGGCTGTGAGGGGTGTGGCTCAGCTGCTGGTTTCCCTGGTAGCTGATAAGCCAATAAGGGGGAATCATTCCTCCTGTAAATGGTAGCCTCCTTCCGCCCTGGGTGCCACGTCCTGACTGCTCCAGGACCCCTTGCCTTGGATGTGTAAACTCCCCTGTCCAATAAATCACTGATGTCTCTGTGGCTGACTCTGAACTCTTTCTTTGCTCTCCAGGCTGGGAAGTACAAGGCTTGTAGGCAGGCAGGAAACAGTCCAACAACTGCTGAGCCACAGCCACTCCTATGAACTCATGATGTCGACAAGTAAGGACAGGGAATGGAAAGTTGTGGAGGTAACCCCAGGGTAGCCATCTTCTGGTATCTGGGACCGACAGCTGAGGGGGTAACCTCGAACCATCTACCCACTAGCATGTGCGGCCCAGTGACAGCTGCGTACCACGAGAGAAGTCTCTCTCTTCCATTGTATTGATATTCCTGCTAACCTCAGTCTCTTTCCAGCTTACAGTAACAGCCCCATGCTCCTACTGCATGAGGATGACTGGTGAATACAGATGAATGCAAGAACCTGGATTATCTACAGAATACAGGGATACCCACACCCACCACCCTTAGACAATTCTAGACACAGGCTTTAGGGATATTAACTCAGGAACAGGCTTGTGAATTGGGTGTTGCCAGTTACCCGGAAGGGTTTGAGAGGGGCCCGAGGCAACAGCAAAATGAAAAGAATACCCTTGGGCCTCTAGTCCCAGCTGCGGAAGGCTGCAGAGCAACAACAGAGAGTGATGGATAGATGGAACAGCGGCTATGTGCAGTCTATGATGCTTTCCACCGGGTGGAAGACTTTCCAGAAAGCCTGCCTGAGTCCTTGAGCAATACACAAAAACACCACTTGCTGTGAAGTTCAAGAACTGACTGACAAAAACAACATACCCTGGCCTTTCCACCTGCCCTACATCCGTACTACTGCTGGGCTAATTGAAAGGATGAATGGATGACTTAAATAACAGTTGAGATGGAAACCTGCTTTCTCCACATGGGGACTAACTTAAGCCCTGTGAACTATATAACTGAACATCCCAGGAGCAGTCATCTCTAATCATCTCTAACCCTATGCCATATGAACCCAGAGACAAGCAGTCAACACAGCCTGATTTCAGCTGTTGACCACTCCTGATCAGGACAATAGCTCACTTCTGCCCTTGTCACAGAATCTACCCCAGGGAAACACACTATAAGATGGGACTGGAAGGTAGGTTCCCGGTGGCTCACGTTTGCTGCCCTGTGGGAAACAGAATTAGAGAAGGACTTGCAGATTTCACCGGGGCTTCTACCTGGCCCCTCCTAAGGCCACTAAAGTAATTAATCTGGGCCCCCCACTGGAGAAAGGCCCATCACATGAACCCTGTGGGCTGTTGTTAAACCGCCTCCCCAGTACTGGGCACCAGTGGTGGGGCTGGATGGTGGACAGGCAGAATCGTCCTGCTGGCCAGGGGGAAAGTCACAGGCAGGGTTGCTATGATCTCAGAATGCTGTTCCTGCTTGCATTTTGCCTAGCGGTCATGATCTTCCCTGTACTGCGCCCGTTCAACATTTTATGTTTCTTCCTTAGTCTGAACAGAGGGAATCTGCTTGTGGACTGGGTGACAGTGGTGGCCTCACTGAGAAATGGCCTTGATTGCTGGGTTGACAGCAAGGTACTGCTATCATCCTTTGGACTTCCATGAAAGGGTGATCCAAAAAGCATCTGGCTCCAAGGTCTACCCACCTGTTGGACTCTGGATACTCTCGCTGCTGTTGTCTGTACTCCATCTGTGGTATTTAGCTGGAGGGCACTTCTACATACCTGATCCCAGGGCTATCAAGGATGAGGGGCAGACCAAGATCATAAGGGTTACGCAGAGTACGAGTAGGGGTGGACTGTGGTCAGGCCACTCAGATGACTGTTCTCTTGACTTTCTACATCACCTTCTCTACCAATCCCTGCCTCACCTACAGAGCCTTGTGTGCACTGATCAGGTGGGTGGCCCCCCTCAATCATATGCACACCCCCCTTGTTCACCTGCATACCCCCTTTTGTTCACGTGCCCCATCTTGGGTCACACGCATGGTTCCCCCTTGATTATGTACACACCTCTCTTGATCACAGTGTCCACCCCCTAAATATCCTAAGTGTTCACCACGGCTGGCATTCTGTGTGCCCTCAAGGGTATAGATTCAGATCTTGGGCCTACAGCTGCTCTGACATCTGGTACATCAATTCAGTTCAGTTCAGTTGCTCAGTTGTGCCCGACTCTTTGCGACCCCATGAACTGCAACACACCAGGCCTCCCTGTCCATCACCAACTCACGGAGTTTACTCAAACTCATGTCCTTTGAGTTGGTGATGCCATCCAACCATCTCATCCTCTGTATCCCCTTCTCCTCTCACTTTCAATCTTTCCCAGCATCAGGGTCTTTTCAAATGAGTCAGCTCTTCACATCAGGTGGCCACAGTATTGGAGCATTAGCTTCAACATCAGTCCTTCCAATGAACACTCAGGACTGATTTCCTTTAGGATGGACTGGTTGGATCTCCTTGCAGTCCAAGGGACTCTCAAGAGTCTTCTCCAACACCACAGTTCAAAAGCATCAATTCTTCTGCACTCAGCTTTCTTTATAGTCCAACTCTCACAAGGTGGGATTTATTTCTTGGGATCCAGAGGAGCGCTAACTAGGGTCACTCCTCCAGCCCTTGTCCAGTCCACCTCTTATAGGCAGGAAGTACCCAGCGTTGATCTAGCCCTTTTCCTTCCAGATGAAAGAATGATCCAAAGATGAGGGGCTCAACCCAAGGGTTAAACCCACTCCACTTGCCCTCAGGAATTAAAGTCGTGAAGACTTTGGGTTCTCCAATAAGCACAGAGCCTAACTAACGAGCTTTTTCCCAGAGGAATTACCTTCCAGGAACCTGGAGCCTCAGCTGTGTCTAGTTGGGGCTCAGCAGGTGAGACTGAATAGAACTCCGGACCCCTGCGCTGGGCCTGCGCCCTTTGCTGGCTGTTCTGTTGTGAACGTTTAGGGACCTGGAGCCTGCGCAGAAGGGCACGTCCCCCGCACCTTTTGCCAGTTACCTTTGCCCGCCCTCCTCACGCAGGCCACGCCCCAGCCCGCCTAGCGGCTTTATCCTGACCCATCAATGCCTTCTCTGAGGCAGATCTGAAGCCTGTCCTGTCTCCTCGCCTGGCTTTCTCCAAAGAAACCCTCTCCTCAGTTCTACCGTCTGCATCTGGACTGGCTGCGTGTCTAGCAAGACGAACTTGGTTTGGTGACCAGTTTGGAAGCCAGCGGGAGGTCAGCCAGAGGGACCTTTGCCCGAGGATCATGGTCCCCCGGGGCACTAATAGCCAGTGTATGAGCACCTGTGGCCTTGGGTCCCTTGCTTCCAGCACCACCCGGAATCCTCCAGGCACCACCCATCACCTGAGCTTGGTTTGGGGTTTGGGTAGGACGGACACCTTTTGGTGAGTAACCTCATTATGAAAATGTACCTGGCTCTAGGTTGTTCCATGGAGCTTCCCAGATGGCGCTACTGGTAAAGAATCTGCCTGCATCTCAGGAGACAGAAGAGACACTGGTTCGATCCCTGGGTTGGGAAGATCTCTGGAGGAGAGCATGGCAACCCACTCCGGTATTCTTGCCTGGAGACGCTCATGGACAGATGAGCCTGGCAGGCTACAATCCATGGGGTTGCAAAGGATTCGACAGGACTGAAGTGGCTTAGCGTGCGTGTTGGCGGGTTTGTTCCACAATCCTGAGTAGATCATAGTTGGAAGTCCCACTGGCAGATTTTGGAGGCAATAGGAAAGATCTTGGCTGCTGAGGTTCTCCGTGCCTGGGGGAAAGGCTCAGTTCAGCTATTTGTCCTTTTGTTCTGGTCTTCTGTGTCCAGGACCCTCTATATCTGATTGTCTTGTTAAGGATTAGGTATCGGGGACTGAGCTGCTTGCTGAGCACACTAAGGACCCTGAGATTTTGGTGCTGCAAGCACCTGGAAGCAAGTCCCTTCAGAATGGTGGTGGTGGTTTACTCACATCTGACTCTCAGGACCCCATGGATTGTAGCCCGCCAGGCTCCTCTGTCTATGAGATTTCCCAGGCGAGAATACTGGAACGGGTTACCGTTTCCTTCTCCAAAGGGTCTTCTCCACCTAGGATTCAAACCTGCATCTCTTGCATTGCAGGAGGATTATTTACCATTGAGCCAATGGGGATTCCCCTCAGAATGGATGATGTTAATTCAACAACTTGCCATTTCCTCTAACTTGCATTCTCCAAAACTGGGTGACTTTGAGTGAGGACAGAAACAGTATTTACCTAAGAGAAGCAGAAGATATTAAGAAAAGGTGGCAGAATACACAGAAGAACTGTACAAAAAAGATCTTAACAACCCAGATGACCATAATGGTGTGATCACTCCCTAGAGCCAGACATCCTGGAGTCCGAAGTCAAGTGGGCCTTAGGAAGCATCACTACAAACAGAGCTAGTGGAGGTGATAGAATTCCAGCTGAGCTATTTCAAGTCCTAAAAGATGATCCTGTGACAAGTGCTGCACTCAATATGCCAGCAAATTTGGAAAACTCAGCAGTGGCTACGGGATTAGAAAAGGTCAGTTTTCATTCCAATTCCAAAAAAGAGCAATGCCAAAGAATGTTCAAACTACTGCATAATTGCACTCGTCTCACACGTTAGCAAAGTAATGCTCAAAATTCTCCAAGTCAGACTTCAGCAGTACCTGAACCATGAAATTCCAGATGTTCAAGCTGGATTTGGATATGGATCATTGAAAAAGCAAGACAGTTCCAGAAAAACATCTACTCTGCTTTATTGACTATGCCAAAGCCTTTGTGACTGTGTGGATCACAAAAAAACTGTGGAAAATCCTTAAAGAGATAGGAATACCAGACCACCTTACCTGCCTCCTGAGAAATCTGTATGCAGGTCAGGAAGCAACAGTTAGAATCAGACATGGAACAACAGACTGGTTCCAAATTGGGAAAGGAGACTGTATATTGTCACCCTGCTTATATAACTTCTATTTAGAGTACATCATGCGAAATGCCGGGCTGGATGAAGCACAAACTGGAATCAAGATTGCCAGGAGAAATATCAATAACCTCAGATATGCAGAAAATACCACCCTTATGGCAGAAAGTCAAAGAGGAACCAAAGAGCTTCTTGATGAAGGTGAAAAAGGAGGGTGAAAAAGCTGACTTAAAACTCAACATTCAAAAAACAAACATCATGGCATCCAGTCCCATCAGTTCAGTTCAGTTCAGTTGCTCAGTTGTGTCCGACTTTTTGCGACCCCACGAATCACAGCATGCCAGGCCTCCCTGTCCATCACCAACTTCCGGAGTTCACCCAAACTCATGTCCATCGAGTCGGTGATGCCATCCAGCCATCTCATCCTCTGTCGTCCCCTTCTCCTCCTGCCCCCATCCCTCCCAGCATCAAGGTCTTTTCCAATGAGTCAGCTCTTCACAACAGGTGACCAAAGATTGGAGTTTCAGCTTTAGCATCAGTCCCTCCAAAGAACACCCAGGACTGATCTCCTTTAGAATGGACTGGTTGGATCTCCTTGCAGTCCAAGTGACCCTCAAGAGTCTTCTCCAATAACACAATTCAAAAGCATCAATTCTTCAGCACCCAGGTTTCTTCATAGTCCAACTCTCACATCCGTACATGACCACTGGAAAAACCATAGCCTTGACTAGACGGACCTTAGTCGGCAAAGTAATGTCTCTGCTTTTGAATATGCTATCTAGGTTGGTCATAACTTTCCTTCCAAAGAGTAAGCATCTTTTAATTTCATGGCTGCAATCACCATCTGCCCATCACTTCATGGCAAATAGATGAGGAAACAATGGAAACAGTGACAGACTTTATTTTGGGGGGCTCCAAAATCACTGCAGATGGTGACTGTAGCCATGAAATTAAAAGGCGCTTGCTCATTGGAAGGAAAGCTATGACCAACCTAGACAGCTTATTAAAAAGCAGATACATTACTTTGCTGACAAAGATCTGTCTAGTCAAAGCTATGGTTTTTCCAGTAGTCATGTATGGATGTGAGAGTTGGACCATAAAGAAAGCTGAGCACCGAAGAATTAATGCTCTTGAACTGTGGAGTTGGAGAAGACTCTTGAGAGCCCCTTGGACTGCAAGGAGATCCAACCAGTCAATCCTAAAGGAAATCAGTCCTGAATATTCATTGGAAGGACTGATGCTGAAGCTGAAGCTCTAATAATTTGGCCATCTGATGTGAAGAACTGACTCATTTGAAAAGATCCTGATGCTGGGAAAGATTGAAGGCTGGAGGAGAAGGGGATGATGGAGTATGAGGTGGTTGGATGGCATCACCGAGTCTATGGACATGAGTTTGAGTAAACTCTGGGAGATGGTGATGGACGGGGAAGCCTAGCATGCTGCAGTCCATGGGGTCGCAAAGAGTTGCATATGACTAGTGACTAAACTGAACTGAGTTATGAATCCATGTTGGAGACACTGTTTTAATTCTTGCTGTAACATGACACGTTTTAGAATGGGGTCGATGTGTTCATGAATGGTAACTTGTGCTTTTGGGTTCAAACTTCCCACTTCACAGTTCAGTTGGGTGACACCATCCATGTGTGTCACAGAGAAGCATGCCTTGGAAGAGTAATTCATTTGAGTATGAGATGGAGACACACTGGATTCTTATAGGCATGTATGGAACAAAAAACACATCATTTCTAAGAAGTCTTCTCTTCATGACTGCCTTTCCCTACAGCTCCCCTTCTAGGGTCCTGACCCAGAATGCAGAAAGGTGGGTCCCCCTGTGTGGTCCCTTCACTGTAAACCATGAACATGCATATTCATTTTGTCTTGGCGTCCCTGACACCACAGCCCTTTTCTCTGCAGGGTTTGGTCTGGTAAAGTTACCAAAAGGCATCCAGTGCGTGGGTGGTCCTGCCTTTAGCATTCTTGCTGACTATGTATTTTACCAGGAAATCAAGTGTTGGGTGAATAATGACATCACGTTTGCCTGCCTCTGTGAGAGTAAGAAGAACATGTGTCACTTGAGTGGGCTTTTTCCACTTTGGCTTTCCCATGTTTAACATGCTCTTAGCATCTGTGCATTTCTGTCTCATCTTCGCTCCCCTTTTTTTCTCCCTCCTTATCTCCCAGAAGTCTTTTGAATCAGTTATGAAAGCTACATGGTAGAGACGGTTTCTGTTCAGGTGCTTACGTGTCTAGAACCTTATGTGTATATGTTTCCATTATAATATATGATGGTATTTTCAATATGTCTTGCCCTTAAAAAATTAATACCAGAATTGCAAACAACTTAGGGGCCTTTTCAGATGGTCATCTTTCACTTAGTGATATACATTTAAGATTCCTCCATATCTTTTTATGACTGGATAGCTCATTTCTTTTTAACAGTGAATAATATTCCATTGTCTGGATGGGTCACAGTTTTATTAAACAAATCATCCCTGAAAACATCTTGTTGCTTTCCAAGTTTGGGCAATTATGAATAAAGATGCTGTAATTATTCATGTGAAGGTTATTGTGGGAGCACATTCTCAATCTAGTTAAACCACCAAAGATAACTGATTGTTGGACTGCACAGTAATTGGTATGTTTATTTCTGTAAGAAACTGTCAAACTGTCTTGCAAAGTGGCTGCACCATTCTGCATTCTTATCACGGAGCTCCTGTTGCTTCACGTGGTTACCAGTTTTGGTTTTCTCAGGGTTTGCATTTTAGTCATTCTAATAGATGTGTAGTCATCTCTCCTTGTTTTAATTTGCAATTTTCTAGTGACCTATGATGTTGAAGATCCTGTTATGTGCTTATTGAGCCTGAATTTACCTTTGGTGTTTTCAATTGGTTTACTTATTTGTTTTGTTTCCCTGGGTCTTTTTTGCTGCGCAGTCTTCCTCTAGTTGCAGCGAGCAGGGGCTGCCCCCCAGTCGCAGCGTGCGGGCTTCTTGCGGTGGCTTCCCGTGTTGCAGAGCGTGGGCTCTGGAGCTCAGGCTCAGTAGTTGTGGTGCCTGGGCTTCATTGCTCCGAGGCATGTGGGATCTTCCCAGATCAGGGATCAAACCCATGTCCCCTGCATTGGCAGGTAGATTCTCAACCGCTGGACCACCAGGGAAGTCCCGGGTTTTTGTTTTTATATTGTTGGACTTCAATTGTTTTATGCCTACTTTAGATAGGATTCCTTTAGCTGATAAGTGCTTTGAAACTATTTTCAAAGGTCGGATGGGCCAAAGAGACCCTCCTTTTTGGTTCCCGACATTAAAGCACCCCAACAAGTTTGCTCTATTTATCCCAGATCAAAGTTTGGGAGAAAATTACACTGAGATATTTGATGAATAATCACTTGGTGCAGTAGTTAGGACTAGTCAAAATCAAGTTAAAAGTTAGGACTAGTCAAAATCAAGATAAAAGGGCCTGGGTCTCTTGGCTCAGCCTCTCACTGGGGGCCCCAGAACCTTTTATACAAAAACAGATGAATGTCAGAGATGAAAAGAAAGCTTCTAGGACTCCTTGTAAAATCAAGGCTTTTTTAGACGGAAATGGCAACCCACTCCAGTATTCTTGCCTGGAGAATCCCATGGAAGAAGGAGCCTGGTGGGCTACACTCCACGGGGTCCCAAAGAATCAGACACGGCTGAGCGACTTCACTTCACTAATGTAGACTAAAAGGCGCTTCCCTGGTGGTTCAGCAGTAAAGAATCTTCCTGCCAATTAGGAGACAAAAGTTCAATTCCTGGCTCAGGAAGATCCCCTGGAGCAGGAAATGGCACTCCAGTATCCTTGCCTGGAAATTCCATGGACAGAAGAGCCTGGTGGACTCCAATCCACAGGGTCATAAAAGAGTCAGACGTGACTTAGCGACTGAGCAACAATGGAGACTAAAAGCTAAAGGCGTAAAAGAACTGAGATGAAATTTTATAAAAACTGGTATATTTAAATAGGTTTTATTGAAGCTGGGTTGCCTAAGATATTGTCGAAAAAACACTTGGTCTTGCTGGGGAATGCTTCCCTGTGCTGTGCTTAGGCACTCAGTCGTGTCCGACTCTTTGTGACCCCATGGACTACAGCCCACTAGGCTCCTCTGTCCATGGGGATTCTCCAGACACAAATACTGGAGTGGGTTGCCATGCCCTTCTCCAGAATGCTTCCCTTGCTTGGTATTACAAGGCCGGGCATATGAATCTGTCCCTCAGGAAATACACTAATTAACATACTAAAGGAAATCGATGGGATTACCTGAAACTGTGCAGTATAAAGTAAAAACTGAGAGCTAATATTTAGGGGTTAACTTAAAAAAAAAAGAAGAAACTTTACTCTGGGTCTAGCCTTACATTCCGAAAGAGGGCCTCTGTTAAATGCCTTGTGCAAGGTTTTGAAGGCTTGATAAATTAACCCTGAAATTCTAGAACATAGAACTCTTGAATTTCAGTTTAGCTGGAAATCTCACTTATTTTAAAAGATCAAATTAAAGAAAATATAGTTGGGCAAAATCAATCTTTTATATCATTTGGGAGGCACACGGGTTCTTTGGAGAATTAAAAACAACTATCTTTCTCTCGCCAGGCAAGAATACTGGAAGTTGCCATGCCTTTCTCCAGATCTTCCCAACCCAGGGATCAAACTCAGGTCTCCCAGATCGAGGGGCAGATTTTTTTACCATCTGAGCCACCAGGGAAGCCCATCTTTCTCTTGCAAATCTCTACAAATTAGAAACTTAGCTATAGCCCACAATGACCTGAGACTGAGCCTAATTAATCAGATAGAACCTGCCAACAAGGAGAGAAAAAGTGCAAAAGTAGCCTTTAAAAACTCCAACAGTTGGAAAGGCTCCTTTGCCTAGAATCTAATGCATAGCCTCCTTAAGGGTTTATCAAGGCCAAGTAAAAATCTTATTTCTTTTCCAAAAGAAGTAAAGCCCTAGTCCTGTGGGCAAGCAAATTTAACTTACTCCAGCTATTATTTATAAACTGTTTATACTGTTTATGGGCTTCACCGGTGGCTCAGCAGTAAAGAATCTGTCTGCAATGCAGGAGACACAGTTTTGATCCCTGGGTTGGGAAGATCCCTTGGAGGAGGGCCTGGCAACCCACTCCAGTATTCTTGCCAGGAGAATCCCACGGACAGAGGAGCCTGGTGGGCTATATGGGGTCGCAAAGAGTCGGACACGACTGAAGCGAGTCAGCACCCAGCACACAAGTTTATACTGTAAGTTTATATTGTTTATAAGCTTACTTTATAAGTTTCTATCTAAGTATATTATAACATCGGATTCATAACTATCAGAGTGAAGCTGTCTGTGTAGACTGAATAGCCTATATCTCACAGTCTCCAGCTGATCTAGGAGTGAAACGTCCTAGTGCCATCGGACAAAATTGATCACTAAATGCCTTCCAAACAGTTGAATTTATGATTGAGAGATATAGAATACTGGAGACATAGAATGTTGCCAGCATTTCAGTAAACAGAGAATGTTGTGGTCACCATATCCACCCTCGATTGGGCACCCTGAATTCAGAATGGAAAAAACCAGGATCCTGGTACTAGATAGTGAAGATGCATATCAAAGGAAGAATTTCAATAAGCCCAGACTTTTGCGTCTTCTTATACATGCTGCTGCTATGTCACTTCAGTCGTGTCCAACTCGGTGCAACCCCATAGACGGCAGCCCACCAGGCTCCCCCGTCCCTGGGATTCTCCAGACAGGAACACTGGAGTGGGTTGCCATTTCCTTCTCCAATGTATGAAAGTGAAAAGTGAAAGGGAAGTCGCTCAGTCGTGTCCGACTCTTCGCGACCTCATGGACTGTAGCCTACCAGGCTCCTCGTAGAAAATTGCTAAAACTCATTAGCTTGAGATATCTGGTTTTCTTCAACAGTAATCTTTTAATGTTCTGACTACCCAGTTTGTATTTGTTTTGTTGTTTTCTTTGCAGAACTTCTATTTATCCTGGCCCCTGTCTTACCTCTTTAGAAAAAGTCTTTTAGAGTTGTCTGAGAGGCTGTATATCAGACTTAAGTCTTCCGTAAGTGCACTGAATAAAATCTTCTCAACTTTTAGGTTGAGCGTTTCTTTTGGATACCTATCTGTTGAGCTCCTCCTATGAACTGTGCTAGTTTGGGAATCTAAAGATGACCGTGTTTACTTTTTGAAGAGGTCAGTTCACAGTGGAAGAGGCAGAACTGGGACGGTGTTGCAATCTTGTTGTACCAGGGCTAGGCAGGGGGTGAATGGAGGGTTACTAATTTCACATAGGCTGATTAGGAAGGGCACCTCTGAAAAGGCAACAGGTGAGCCCGGCTGGAATGTTATGAGGGACGCCTGGGGACAGGGCTCCAGGCAGAGGAAATGGAAGGCCAGTGCTCTCAGTGGGGAGCCGTTTTGCTTCTACAAAGGCAAGCAAAGAAGCCATTGTGACCGAGGGCAGCCAGTGTGGCCCCCAAGGGGAAGGGGAGGTCTAAAGTGAAGGGGTGGGGAGCACGTCACCACTGTCAAACCTAGGGCTTCTCCTCCAAGATGGGAGGCTCTGAAGGCTTTGGAGCCGAAAGGCCACATGTTGAAATGTCTTTTCAAGAACCACTCTGGCCTGCTGTCCGAGGGTGACAGTGGAGACAATTAAGAGGTGCCGCAGTCATTCCGGGAAGAGACAATGGAGGCCTGTTTCGGTGGCTGATGGAGGGGTGAGAAATGATCCGGTCTCTCATATCTTCTCATAAGATTTGCTGAAGGAATGGGAGTGGAGTGTAGGATCAGGGATTCAAGGATAATTCCAACCTGAGTGCCTTGAAGGAGAGTTGGAGGTCTGGAGACCAGGGGAGAGAGGAGCTGGCTGGTGGTTGAGGGTACAGTAGGGACTGGCTTTGGGCACTTTCAGAGACGGCCTGCCGGGTCTTCCAAGTGGAGATGTTGCTCAGGCAGCGAACAGGCAGCTAGGACAAATGCGAGGCTGGAATCCAAAGGAAAGAATCCTCAAAAGCGTAAACAAAGGTGTAGGGGAGGGAAGGAGGGTTATAAAATATACCCCCTGGAAAAAGTTTTAAGGCTTTCAAACTTCTGTCATCACTGTTTTTATATCACTTATAATAAAGGTCTATGGCCGTAAAAGTATGTGGCAACACCATGTTGCAGGAAGTGGCTATAGCTGGTCAATAGCTTCTAAACTGTCGGCCTGAGGCCAATAGCACCAAATCTCCTGTGAGCTTGTTAGAGATGCAAATTAGTGGGTCCAGCCAGACCAGACCTAGTGAATTATAAGGCCAGGGGAAACGCACCGGAACTGTTTTGACAAGTTCTCCAGGAGGTTGTTATGAAGGTTAAAGTTAAGTGAGCTAGATAAGAAATTTAGTATTATTTCTAGATTTTAATCATTTAAAAAGAAACAACTTTTTTTTTAAAGGTAAAATGTCTTTATTGTTTGAAGAATAAAAAAGTAGACAAAAATTGGTATGACATTTCATTTCTTAGTCTTCTCAACAAGGTTATAAAAAAATACAATGACAGTCTTATAAACTCTTGAAATGGTCCAGAAGTTCCTACTTAGTATTGTATAGAAAGGCACTTAAAACACACTGATGATAAAACAAAACCACCTCATAAATACAACTGAAATCACTTTGAGAAATTTCTCAATATAGACCCGTACATAAATAGGACTTTTTTCTTTTCCAAAACAAGGTATCTTCCCCAGGGTATGCCTGCAGGCATCATAAATGTGGACTGTCTTCTCCCACCTTCTGTTTTTGATATAGGTTAACAGAAATGCAAGCTAAATTTTTTTTTCCCAATTTAATCTCTTATTTTGTTTAAGATAAAATTCTTAAATTATAGCCAAGATCTTTTAGAATGTTTTACTCATTTTCATTTTGTTTCAAATCACAATTACAAGAAAGAGGTAGACAATAATGCAAATAAATGTTCTTTTAAAGTCCTTATACCCAGGTACCAAAATCACCCTAAACATTCCTGAAGCGTGTGAACACACGAGTGTATATTTTTAAGTACTGCTGTTGCACGGTTCTGGGTTTTGAGGATTCTGTACTAATTTAATCTTCATAAACTGATATCACAGATTTGGATATACCCGAAAACATTCAGTGCCTTCATCTACGGAAGAAGATACATGCACTTCACATATTTCTAACTTCATTTTCTTTCAGGTTGGTCAAAGAATAAGCAATGTATGCCGTAAATTAAATCAAAATCCCTGCCATATGTCCTGTATGTGCTGTTGCTAATTAAAATAAGTGTGTTCTTGCTGTGGAAATTCTGTGGTTTGAGAGTTTTTGAGATCATCTTTTCATCAAATGGCAAAGGTAAGAAAGAGTAAGTTTTTTAAACTGAGAAATACAAGTCAGATCATTAATTCCTTCTCTGCACATAAAATGCTGTTTTAGAGGTAAGTGAATTATTTCACCCTAAGGGTACTGTTCACTAAAGAAGTACACTAATTGTTGAAGGAATTGCCTGAACATGGTCAGTTTGAAACAACAATGAAATCCAAAGACATGGCTATTTTCCTGGCAGGATTTGAACTATTAACGAAAACTAACATTTAAAAAATAATATGGGGGGGAAGTATAGAGCCACTTGAATCTTGTCACTTTATTAGTGGAGCCATAAATAGTAATGGTTTGAATTAGTCCTGGACATTGATTGGTGTGTCTAAACTGGCCCTTAATTATGCCTTTTCTGCCTTTCGTTCTGTCGCTCACCCTTTTAAGAAATGCCATGCCAATTCACACATGGTTGCGTTGCATGAGGCAGCTGGTACTGCCTTCCTGAGTATATATACATGTGTTCATCTCTCATGCCTCTGCTCATACTTTTGTGTTCAAATTTTCTGTTGGATTGCATTGAAAAGCTTTTGCTGATTTTCAAGGCAGTCTTTCAGCTTATCCTCTGTCAAAGTCAGTCGCTGCTCCAAGATTGAAACAGTCTGCAAAAAAAAGGAGGACAAAGTCATCAGGGCCTGGCGACCTGGTGGTGAGAATGATGGTGATAATCTCTGCACTGATCTTTTTCAGAACTGTAATGCCTACCCCTCTTGCCAGGAGGTTGGCTCAGAAATGAGCTCTGGAACTTGCTCTGTTTCTGCACCCCTACCACAGGGCAAAGCACTGGCCAAGCCGTTTGAGGAACAGGGGAAAAGAGGAAGCATTTAAGGAAAAAGGAAGCATTTAAGGAAAAGGAAAAAGTCTCTATGGACAGTTCTGAAGTCTGATCTTCTAAAGCATCGATGCCAGAGAAGAGGCCACATGAGGCATGTTAGATAGTGCCCAGGTAATGTGGAATGGGGGAGGTGGGAGGAATGCCACATGCCCCAGTACTACTTATATGGCATCACTGGTCATTCTGCCACAATCAGTCCATATGCGCCATATCTGTACTACCCTAGACAGCTGGGTCCCTAGCTTACCTTGAAAATATAATGGCTGCCACTCATTTCTGCACCCAGAAGATGACCACAGCACCTCACAGAGTTGGTAGGAAGACTGAATGAAATCAGGCACGTAAAATGCTTAAGCTAATGCCTGGTATAACAGGACTTTATGAATCTCAGCTATTCTAACTCCGGCTAGTAAGTGAGTATATGACTATACACACACACACACACAACGACTACTTTTAAATCGTGATTATCGATTACTTCAGTTCTTTTTTTTTTTTAACTTCACTATAAACTGGATTCAGGAAATTGCACACTAATAAGTATCAGTGAATTCTCATGAGAAAACCACCCTCGTGACCAGCACCGGGTCAAGAACTAGTGCCTCGCATGCACCTCCCCCCGTAACAGCTGCTGTCCTGACCACTATAATCATCGTCTGCAGGTTTTTATGGTTTTATCTTTCAAGTGTGCATTCCTAGAAACTACAACTTTATCTTACCCATTTGATCTGCAGATTCCCCACTTCCTTGCTTTATTTTCTTTATGATTTGTCTATTTTCAGGCTCAGGCCATCTGACCTATAGATTCCCTACCAGACTGGATTTTAGGGACTGTGTGCTCCTGATACAGTTACATCTGTTCTTTTACTCTCTGTATTTTATATAAATTGGAAACGGGATTCAAAGGCTTGATAAGACTCAGGCTAGATCCCTCGGTAAGTCTATTCTTTCTTTAGAGGGCAGTGACATTCTATTTCCATTTGTTAGTTGGGATGGTTTATAAAATACACTTCTCATATATATTTAATAGTTTTTTTTTTCCTCTCATATTTCATACTATAGATCATGACTTGTTATGATTGACCTGGGAAACAGGCCAATCAAAACTAAAGCTGGCATGAGGTTGAGAGAAAAACTGCCTTTTAAAGCCAAGAGATGTCTGATAAACACAAAGTCACCTCCAGCACAATACTGCAATACTGTTAAGGATCGAAATTAACAGCAATGCTCATAATACTTTCTAATATTTTTTGGGTGCCTACTATGCTCCAAGCTTTTTGCCTGATATTTACATACATTATCACAATGCAAAAAGCAAAACCTTTTGATCTGTATATTATCGACACCTATAACACTGGTTAACTCCAGTTACCTACTATCTGAAAAATTATAATGAGAAAGTGATATTGTTGGGTTGGCCCAAATGCTCGTTTGAGTTTTTCTGTAACATCTTATAACTTACAGAAAACCTGAACATTTTGGCCAACCCCAAACAATCTACTGAATTATAAACATTGCCACAGGGTTAGGAGATATTCAGTCATCTGTAATTGAAATGAATCAGAATGTGTTTATTTCACTTTATTCGCCCACAGATTCACACTGTTCCCATTTTGCAAGTGTGCTGTGCCTGCTTTTCACTTCTTTCGTATTTGAAGGGTAGTCAGTCCTTCAAAGTTAAAAAAGTAGAGACTTTCAATAAAGTTTAAAGTGATCCATTTAACCTTGAATCAGGGAAAAAGGTGAAACGGGTCACGAAGCCGATAGAGCAGAGGATGGAAAGACCCCTCAAGAGGACCTGCCACAGCTGAGGAGCCAGGGCCCTGGGAAACAGGCCCATCAAAACCAAGGCTGGCAGGAGGTCGAGAGAAAAACTGCCTTTCAAAGGCAAGAGACGTCTGATAAACACCAAGTCACCTCCAGCACAATACTGCAAAGCAAAAACTGGTGATTTTCCTATGATTTTTCACTGAATAAATCTTATGACTCCAAGGTCTCACAAGACTTGTTCCCACAACCTGTCATGACCCATATCCATGTCCCTTAACTACAAGGTTTGGAGATGTTATCTAAAGGGTGAAATTTTTAATTACTGGCTCTAAACCCAGAAGGGAACGTTAAAAGACCCATGCCAAGGCCTTGAATTCTCTGGAGATGAGAACTGGACATCTGGACGATTCTTAATTGCCTGGGCGATTATAATGTACAGCCAGGGTTAATTGTACATTAACTTCTATGCAAGAGCTATTTCAACTCAAAATATTTATTCTTGGGAAAGTAATTGACATCTCTAGTTCATGTCAGCTTCTTTCTGTATAACTTGGGACAGCATCTGCTCTGACAAATATTAGTGTCCTCATCTATTTATCAAAGAATGATAAGACTTATTCAAAAGAAACACCAAGGAGAGCTGGAAGGACAACCTTTGATGTATCCATTTATTTATACACTGCTTCCATTAAATGACATCTAAATTTCTGGACCAAGAGTGGAAGACCTTTGGTATGTTAAGATTCATGGTATTCCTTCTTGGCAAAGGTAAACTGCCATTCAGTAAAGCAATTATCCTTCAATAAAAAAATAAACTAAAAAAATTGCTTAAATGTAATTAAAAGGGATTAAGCCATTAGGTCTTTCCTTTTCATTGTAAAATTATTAATTACAAGCATGACTATATAATGAAATTTAATAAAAGAATGTATACAGTCTGGTAAAAAAAAAAAAAGAATGCTGAAAGTCATCCTGTGCAGTAAAAAATAAATTACAATTTAGCATCAATGAAAAAAAGACTGGGTAATAGTCTAAAAGGGGGATGTGAAAACCTCGTCTCCAGAACAGTGTCCCGTAAGAAGCTTTGAAATGAGGGAAGTTATACATTGGACAGAGGGAATTATCCTCAGAGTGAAAACTAAAAGCATTGCCAATATTTCATTCTAACTGAAATGATTAATGCCAATACATTTTCTCTTTTGGCCTTAAATATTTCTTTGATAATATTCAAAATCTGAATACACTGCATCAGAAAATTCTTAGGGTAAAACATTACTGTCCAGAATCAAATTTCTAGCACGAAGTACCACAACAGTCCTTCCCTGTCTCCTCCCCTCCCTTCTGGTCCTCATATGCCAGATACAGGATGGTGTGTGTGTGCACACACGTTTATATACGCATGGGCTCAGACCTTGCCTCCACAAGACCTAGAGCATCTCAGCAGAGCGTGTGTTGCTCTGTTAACTACCACCTTTGAGCTTGCTAAGAAAGTATCCCCTCCCCGCTCTGCTAGTTCTGCAGCCTGCTGTAACCAGGATCTTGTACATCTTACCTCTAAGTGTGAAACATGCCAACCCACCTGTGTCAAAACATTGAGCTGTTCCATAATATGCTCTAACGCGTCAGTCACAGCAAGCGGTATGCTTCTTTGACTCTCAGAAGGGAGGTCGTTTATGTCTTCTGTTTTCTTTTTCAAGATTGTAGGCGAACATTCTGATGCCATTAAAGAAGGATTCAAGAAAATCCGCAGATCTCTTCACCCTTGTCTGGTAGAGTTCTAACAGTTGTTTCTGTTGTCTTTGACACCACAGAAAAGATGGGAAGAGTTATATTTTCCAAACTTTAAAAATTATATATAAAATATATATATAGTTTCAATATTCCTCTTTTAAAAGCCCAACTTGCATTTAATTTTCATCTTCAACTACTGCAAATTACAAGAGGAAAAAAAGGCTAAAAAAGAGAATGGAGGAAACTCACAATTTTCCTTGATTTTTCAGTGAAATATAGTTTGTATGTTGTATGTATCTGTCTCAAGGATGAGGTGTTATACATTTAAACAGGTTGTTAAATGCTGTCTAATTCTTGATTTTAAAAGTCACGTCAATTAAGATGACTATTATCTGATTTCTGAGGGGAGGAGACAAGATGGCAGACTAGAAGGACCTGGGCTTGAGTCCTCTCGTGAAACACCAAACTTACAACCAACTGCTGAAGAACCATTGAGAAAAAAGACTGAAACCTATCAGAAAAGACATTCTACACTAAAAGATGAAAAAGAAGACACAGCAAGATGGCAGGAGGGGGTGCTTTCCCAGTATAATCAAATCCCATAACCACTGGGTGGGCAATAATTAAACCACAGAGGTATTCCCACAGGAGGGAGAGTTCTGAGCCGCACTTGAGGTTCCCGAACCTGGGGGTCTGGCCTCAGGAGGAGGAGGAGCCTCTGACTTTGAAGAGCTTCAGTACAGAAGCTCCACAGGCCTGGGTGAAACAGAGGCCCCACTCTTGGAGGGCACCCAAGATTTCAAATGAACTGCGTGCCAGGGTAAGGCAGTGACTCCACAAGGGCCTGGGCCAGGCCTGCCTAAGGGTCTTGGAGGGGCTCCTGGGGAGGTGGGGCTGTGGCTCACCATAGGGTCAAGGACACTAATGGCAGAGATACTGGGGAACATTCACCGACATGAGCTCTCCTTGAGGTTGCCATTTTCACACTGAGAACACAGCCAACAGGCTCCAGTGTTGGAACTCCTCATGACAACAACCAACAAGGTGGGAAGGCCTTGGGAACACCTCCCAGTGGAGGGAGCCCCATCCATCAGCAGACACACTGCCTAAAGTTGTCCTGAATGTACAGCCACCTCTAAACACACACCATGACACAGCCCCCCAACTGGGAAACCTGCACAAAGCTCTTAGACCAGACACACCCAGCAGGAGGCAGACACCAGAGGCAAGAGGAACTACAGTCTTTCAGTTTGTGAAACAGAAACTGCAATCACAGAAAGTTAGACAAAGTAAGATGACGGAGAAATATGTTCCAGATGAAGGAACAAAATAAAACCCCAGAAGAACAATTAACACAGAGTGGAGATAGGCAAACTACCTAAAAAAGAACTCAGAATAATGATAGTAAAGATGATCCATGAGATCAGAAAAAGAATGGGGCACAGACCAGGAAGATACAAGAAAATATAAAGAGCAAGAAAATATAAACAACAAACAGTTGAACTATACAATAACTGAAATGAAAAATATACATGGAATCTATAGCACAATAAATGAAGCAAAAGAACAAATAAGTGAGCTGAAAGACAGATGGGTGGAAATCACTGCCATGGACCAGAATAAAGAATGAAAAGAAATGAGGACACTCTCAGAACCTCTGAAACAAACATTAAATGCACCAACATTCCCCTTATAGGAGTCCTAGAAGAAGAGAGAAAGGGTCTGAAAATATTTGAAGACATAATAAGCAAAAACTTAACTAACTTGGGAACGGAAAGAGTCACACAAGTTCAGGAAGTGCAGAGAGTCCCATATATTAATAGATAAACCCAAGGAGGAACATGCCAAGACTAATACATATTAATTAAACTGAAAAAAATACAATTGACACCACAGAAATACAAAGAACCATAAGAGACTACTACAAAGAACTATATGCCAATAAAATGGACAACCTAGAAGAAATGGACAAATTCTTAGAAAGGTACAATCTTCCAAGACTTAATTAGGAAGAAATAGAAAGTATGAACAGACAAATCACAAGTACTGAAAGTGAACTGTGATTTTAAAAAATCCTAACTAAAGTCCAGGACCAGACGGCATCATAGCTAAAGTCTATCAAATATTTGGAAAACAGGAAACATCTATCCTTCTGAAACTATTCCAAAAAACTGCAAAAGAAGAAACACTCCCACACTTATTCTATGAAGATTCTATTTGGAATCACCCTGATTCCAAAACCAGACAAACTGTTGAAGTGAAAGTTGCTCAGTCGTGTCCAACTCTTTGTGACCCCATGGAATTCTCCTGGCCAGAATACTGAAATGGGTAGCTGTTCTCTTTGCCAGGGGATCTTCCCAACCCAGTGACTGAACCCAGGTCTCCCTCATTGCAGGTGGCTTCTTTAGCAGCTGAGCCACCAGGGAAGCAAAACCAGACAAAGATACCACAAATAAAGAAAATTACAGGGCAACATCACTGAACACAGATGCAAAAATTCTCAACAAAATAATAGCAAAGCAAATCCAACGATACGTTTAAAGGATCATATACCATGATCAAGTGGGCTTTATCGTAGGGATACAAGGACTTTTCCATATCTGCAAGTCAGTGTGATATACCACATTGACAAATTGAATAATAAAAACCACATGGTCCTCTCAACAGATGTAGAAAAAGCTTTTGTCAAAACCCAATATCCATTTATGATTTAAAAAAAAAAAAACCAATTCTCCAGGATGTGGGCACAGACGGAACCTACCTCAACATATTAAAGGCCATATATGACAAACCTACAACTGACATCACACTCAATGGTGAAAAACTGAAAGCATTTCCTCTAAAATCAAGAACAAGATGAAGATGTCCACTCTTGCCACTTTTATTCAACATAGTTTTAGAAGATCTAGCCATGCCAATCAGGGAAGAAAAAGAAATAAAATGAATCTAAATTAGAAAAGAAATAAATCAGTCATAGTTTGCAAGTGATATGATACTGTGTGAAGTGTTAGTCACTCAGTCATGTCTGACTCTTTGCGACCTCATAGGCTGTAGCCCACCAGGCTCCTTTGTCCATGGATTCTCCAGGCAAGAATACTGGAGTGGGTAGCCATTCCTTTCTCCAGGGGATCTTCTCAACCCAGGGATTGAACCTGGGTCTCCTGCACTGCAAGAAGATTCTTTACTGTCTGAGCTACCGGGGAAGACCAACATGATTCTATACGTCGACAATCCTAAAGATGCTACTGGAAACCTCCTAGAGTTCATCAGTGAATTTGGTAAAGTTTCAGGATAAAAACTCAACATACAGATATCTCTTCCCTTTCTATACACTAATGAGGAAAGATCAGAAAGAGAAATTAAGGAAACAATCCCATTTACCATTACTTCAAAAAGAATAAAATACCTAGGAATAAACCTACCTAATGAGGCAATTAAAAGACGCTTACTCCTTGGAAGGAAAGTTATGACCAACCTAGACAGCATACTGAAAAGCAGAGACATTACTTTGCCAACAAAGGTCCGTCTAGTCAAGGCTATGGTTTTTCCAGTGGTCATGTATGGATGTGAGAGTTGGACTGTGAAGAAAGCTGAGCATTGAAGAATTGATGCTTTTGAACTGTGGTATTGGAGAAGACTCTTGAGAGTCCCTTGGACTGCAAGGAGATCCAACCATTCCATTCTGAAGGAGATCAGCCCTGGGATTTCTTTGGAGGGAATGATGCTAAAGCTGAAACTCCAGTACTTTGGCCACCTCATGTGAAGAGTTGACTCATTGGAAAAGACTGATGCTGGGAGGAATTGGGGGCAGGAGGAAAAGGGGATGACAGAGGATGAGATGGCTGGATGGCATCACTGACTCGATGGATGTGAGTCTGAGTGAACTCTGAGAGTTGGTGATGGACAGGGAGGCCTGGCGTGCTGCGATTCATGGGGTCGCAAAGAGTTGGACATGACTGAGCGACTGAACTGAACTGAATGAAGCAAAAGACCTGTACCATACTCTGAAAACTTTAGGATGCTGATAAAAGAAATTGCAGAAACAGATGGAAAGATATCTTATGTTCTTGAACTAGACGAATCAATATTGTTAAAATGGTATACTACCCAAAGGAATCTACAGATTTAATATAATCCCTATGAAACTACCAATGGCATTTTTCACAGAACTAGAACAAAAAAAAATTTTTTTTAATATGTATGGAAACACACAAGACTCTGAATAGCCAAAGCTATCTTGGGAAAGAAAAATAGAGCTGGAGGAATCAGGCTCCCTGACTTCAGATTATACCACAAAGCTACAGTAATCAAGACAATATGGTATTGGCACAGACACAGAAATATAGATCAATGGAACAGGACAGATGCCCAGAAATAAACTTATAACCTCTGGTCAGTTAATCTATGACAAAGAAGGCAAGAATATACAATAGAGAAAAGACAGTCTCTTCCATAAGTGGTGCTGGGGAAACTGGATAGCTACATGTAAAAGAATGAAATTAGAACATTTCTAACATCATACACTCTCATAAGTCTTTGTGCCATCAGTAGAGCACTTATCACTTCTTGTTCTATTTGTGTTTTCATGTCTATATTCCCTAGCAGATTATGAGGGTTACTCTCTAGGAGACAGAACTTGGTCGTTTTTCTTCCTAAGGTGCCTAGCATAGAGTATGAGACACAGACTGGGCTCAACATTTGTTAAACTAAATTCAACTGACTGTCCTACATCTGATGAGCCATCAACAAAATGTAAATATTAATAATTTGACAGTATTTGGAGAGAAGTATAAACTTAAAGTGAAGATAATACCATTCTCTACTAAAAAGTAGTCTTCAATGCCTCCTAAAGGTGCAGTCTCTTCTCAGGTGGCACAGTTGGTATCTCCTGCCAGTGCAGGAGATACAGAGATGTGGGTTTGATCCCTGGGTCTGGAAGATCTGCTGGAGAAGGAAATAGCAACCCACTCCAGTATTCTTGTCTGGAAAATTCCACGGACACAGGAGCTTGGTAGGCTACAGTTCATGGGGTCATAAGGAGTCGGACATGAGCACGCGCGCGCACACACACACACACAGGCACAATGAGGGAGCAATATAAGCATTTATCACTTACCTGAAATCACTGCTTGATTTTTATCCCCTAAAAGTACATTTGACGGTTTCTGGTGATATAGCATAAGGATTTTCTGACAAGCATGAATGCAAAAGGAGGCACTTCACATGTAAAGTGAAAGTGAAAGTCGCTCAGTCATGTCCGACTCTTTGTAACCCCACGGACTATACAGTCCATGGAATTCTCTAGGCCAGAATACTGGAGTGGGTAGCCTTTCCCTTCTCCAGGGGATCTTCCCAACACAGGGATTGAACCCAAGTCTCCCCCATTGCAGGCAGATTCTTTTCCCCTGCGCCACCTGGGAAGCCCTAAAATAAGTCAGTTTGGGCTTATAATTAACATTTCTAGTTTTGCTTTAATTCTGTAAGTAGAAAATAAAACAAAGCGAGAACAGTCTATCCAAAAGTGGTCTTGACCCCTCCAGCTAAAGTGAGTTTCCCGTCATTGAAGGTTCAAAAATAGACTTGGGATGGTCACTTGTCAGGGATATTATGAGAAGTATACAAACATCAGATCAGGAAATTCAAACGGAATGCCCTTTAAAAGTCCTTTCCATTCCTGACATTCTGAGAGTTTTTAAGTCACTACACGCACACTACTCTCTCTCTTATAAAATGCCTGCCTGAAATAGACTAGGATAACAAAAAATATCTTTTGCCTAGACAAAAATAAAAGCAAAGACTACTTTTCAAAGAAAGAATGGATCATTTATTTTCAATGAGAACATTCAGAATCAAGATTAGAAACTCCAATTATCTTTATATGGTATCTAAAACAATGAAGATATACCATTTATTCAAACAAGATTGTTTTATTTTAGCACGTATGGGTCTGGAAAATTCTAGATGCCACAGATATTAGGAACTAGATATAGAAGTATATTAGTTTATTAGATATTAGGAACTAGATATAGGAGTATATTAGGAATTAGATATAGGAGTATATTAGTTTCCTACCATGACTTAAATTACCCACAAGTTTAGTGGCTTAAAATAACACAGATTTACTCTCTTAAAAGTTCTGAAGGCCAGATCGATTTCATGGGACTAAAGTCAAAGTGTCAGCAGAGTTCCCCACAGACTTCCTTCTGGTGGTTCTGGGGGCAGTCTATCCTTGCCCTTTCCAGCTCCTTGAGGATGCTGACATTTGTAGCTCTAGGCTCCATCACTCTGATCTCCATTTCTCTACTTCCCATGCCTTCCTCTTCACCCTCTAAGGACCATTGTGATTGCACTGGACCATAATCTAGGATAATCTCCCCATCCCAAGTTCCTCAACTTGACCATATTTGCCATGTGCATGCCTGCTTGGATGCTCAGTGGCTTCAGTTGTGTCTGACTCCTAGCAGCTCCACGGGCCATAGAGCGCCAGGCTCCTCTGTCCATGGAATTCTCCACGCAAGAATACTGGAGTGGTTGCCATGCCCTCCTCCAGGGGATCTTCCCTACCCAGTGATCGAACTGGCTCATCTCTTCTGTCTCTTGAAGTGGCAGGTGGGTTCTTTACCACTGGCGCCACCTGGGAAGCCATGTAAAGAAAAACTGACAGATGCTGGGGATGAGGACATGGACGTCTCTTTGGACCATTACTCTGCCTAATACAAGAAGTGAATAAACAAAAGAGACCCTGTTGACATGGGGTTATATTCCAGTGGGTAAATATATAGATATGTGACGTAATCTCAGGTAGTAACAAGGGTGATAAAGAAAAATAAAGCTGGGTAAGGTGTTACATTATGATTTAGCTCCACTGATGCATTTTTTTAATGGGAAGCAAGGTAGAGAATAAATTTTGGGCATGTTAAGTTTGAGATGTTTATGTGATTTCCAAAGGGAAAAGTCACGGATATAACTGGAAATACATGAATCTAGATTTCTGTGGAGAGCCTGGGGCTAAAGATATAAATTTGGGAATTATCAAAATATATATGGGCTTCCCAGGTGGCACTAGTCATAAAGAATCTGCCTACAATACAGGAGACCCAGGTTTGATCCCTGGGCCAGGAAGACTCCTTGAAGAAAGGAACAGCAACCCACTCCAGTATTCTTGCTGGGAAATCCCATGGACAGAGGAGACTGGCAGGCTACAGTCGATGGGGTTGCAAAGAGTCAGACACGACTGAAGTGGCTTAGCACACAGCATAGAACATATATATATTTACCAGATTTTACAACGGATATAAATGAACAGCCAGGTGAAGATACATAAGGCAAGGTCTGGAAGGGTACCACTTGCAGAAACTTCTGTTCCCTTGGAGTTGGGGTGTGAGGCATGTAACTCTTTATAGCAATGAGTCTAGGAAAAGAATAACTGCAAAGACTTTAGAAGGCAGGAAGAAAGGAGCAGGAAAGGTGACTAGCGGCTCATGTGGAAGGAGAGGTACTGGACTAGAAGCCAAGTAAGGAGAAGGGAGTGGTCACCAAGACCAAGTCCTGTAGAAAGACTGATGTGGCTGAGCCACTGGAACCTTGACAGGAGTGGAATGGTGGGGGCAAAAGCTGAACTGGAGTGAATTCCGAAGAGTGAAAGAAGGAAAATGAAAGCAGGAAGACTGAATGTATGCCTTTCTTTTAAGGAGTTTTGCCAAAAAGGAGAGCAATGCGACGGGACTTGGAAACAGAGGAGGGGTCAAATGAAGTTTTCCTTTTGAAAGATGAGAACTCCATTACAAACGTGTGCTGATGAAAAAGATCAAACAGAAAGAGAGCGCTGATGTCACAGGACAGGGAGGAGGTAACTACCTGGTAAATGGATTGCTAGGCAGTACTGAGCGCTCCTGGAGTTTTGTATGAATAAATTTAAGGGGAAGTCAGTCAGCATGGCTGGTCAGTCAAGTTCAGTTGCTTGGGTGTACAGAGTTGGCAGAAAAATTTAATCAGGCTGAAGTTTTTTGGGGTGACTACAATGGAGAGAGAAAGGGGGCAAGGGCGTGGCTATGATGATGACTATACAATCTAAGCCCATAAAGAAGAGACGTGCACACAGACACAGAACGTGAGCAATGAAAAGGCAGAGGCTCGGGGGATTGGAGCTCCTTCTGGGGCTGATGAATTATCAAAACTGGAAGACTAAGGCAGTGGTGGCCAGTGAGTGGAGGCTTTACACCGAGTTTACCATCAACACAAAGGATTCAGATGGTTACTGAGTTCATCTGAGAATCCTGACTAGGAGAGGATGGACGTATTTCAGAAGTAAGTCAGAGTGTTGCTCTGTCTTGGTTCTTGCCTTGAGATCAAAAGCCAGTGTTAACCAAGGTGTAGATGGGTCAATCAGAGAAACAGAACACAGAGCTATGGAGTCACCCGTGTGGGCTTGTCACAGGGCCACAACACAGGCAGGATTTCGTTCCTGGTTTCTAACACTCTTAGGAAGAAAAGGCTGTTCATCCTGAAAGAGAAGACCACATCTATTTTATATCTGCACAGTGTATTGTGCATCCTTGTAAGAACATACTTATCTGATCCAGTCGGATTGATTTAAAAATATTTCTAGGATAGGATCAGAGAATGTCATGTGAAATTTGTGTCTCCCAGACTAAATTCGCTGAGCTGAGAAAGTCTTCTGTTTATCCCTTGGGAAAAATCATACATCTTTTTTTTTTTCTCAACGAGATAAAGAGGCTTTGGGGATAACATTTTACAGAGGGCTTTGATTTCTCTTTTCAAACCAAGTTGGAAATTTCATTTTTGTCAGAAGACTTGAAAGACACCTCTGCCTCAATGCAGCTATCAACTAGAATATCTGAATGATTAATTCAGTGCCCTTGGAAATGACAGCCAAGCCATAAATCTGTCTTTGTTTTTAATCTTTACTATCATCTCCAGAGAAGCTTATTAGTTTTGAAGCCATGAATAGGTAGGATAGAGGTAGGAAAAATAAATCTGTGCAAAAATATCCTTCCATGTTTCATGATTAGGCAAACATAAGCTATGAATCCCTTAAAGGAATATTTGTCTTCAAATGCCCTGTGCTGAGTCTCAAGTCGTGCACTGTTTCAGATAAATCTTAATTAATGATAAAGCACTACCCAGAATTATCTAGGGGACGTGGAGAAAGAGAGCAGGTAGTCCAAGAACTAGAATTAGTACTCTCCTTCTGAGTTAATATAAAACTAAAAATTCTATTCCCAGTATTCTAGATGAATATAAAACCAATAAAACTTTCTGTAAATTCCAAAGAGAAAACATGTAGTTATTATATCTCTTGTAAATCCTGCTGTTATACCCCCAAAGGCCTACAGAGTAAGGGATTTATTCTTATTATCTCTTTCCTACAGAATCAACAAGAACATTTTATGCAAACTGCTGAAATGACTAGGGTAGAAATCAACCATTATTTACAGCGATACCTCACTCTGTTCAAAAAAGGTGTGTGTGAATCTAAATTCTGAGGCAGGTAGTAGCTTATACTGTACAATGATGTACTGCTTTAAAAGATGTTTTACATCAAGTAAGTATCACACCTTGCAAAAACTGAAGCTTGATTTGGAAGACCACATTTGGTTTAGCTGCACCCACATCATGTCTCAAAAAAAAACCCCATCTGTTCATCTTTCAGAAAGCTGCCCCTTCCCTGTATGTACATCAACCATCCAGTGAAATTAATATAGGCATGAATAAGAGATGGAACCTCACTGCAACACTAACATTTCTGAATGAAGCTGGAATCCTTTTCTTTTCATCTCATAATAACTGATGTTTTTAAGCTCCAATTTTGCTCTTAAAATGCAATGAAAATACCAAGTGAAGTTAAGTCAAAAAGAGAAAGACAAATACCATGATATCACTTATACGTGGAATCTAAAATATGACATAAAAGAACTTAGCTGTGAAACAGACTCACAAACACTGAGAACAGCCTTGTGGTTGTCAAGGAGGTGGTGGGGGGAATGGCTCAGGAGTTTGCGATCAGCAGAAACAAACTCATATATGGAATGGATAAACAAGGTCCTACTGAATGCCACCAGGAACCATATTCAGTGTCCTATGATAAAGCATCACGGAAACCAACAGGAAAAGGAATGTAATATACATGTATAACTGAATCACTGTGCTGGACAGCACAGATTACCATAACACTGTAAATCAACTGTAATCAACTTTTAAAGAAATTCAGGAAAAGGTGTAAGAATAATAAAGTAACCCTCTCCCCCACCTTAAGAAATAAAGTAGACTCTCCCTCTCCCTCTTAAAGGATGCCACCATCTTGAATATGCTCTCTGTCACCCCAAGCTATGTCGCTTTACTTTGATCACATAAGCTGACGTCCCTAAATAGCAGCATTGCTTTTACATGTACTCAAGCTTCACATAACACAGCATTATATCAGGTCTCTTTAGCAGTTTCTGTTAACCAATGTTGTTGGATTTGCTACAGATAAGTCTGCTTCACTTACTTTCATTGCCAAATAGCATTCCACTGATGGATTATTCCATAATTTACATATCTTTTGTACTGGTAACCAGCATTGAATTCCATAGTAAGCACTCTTATACATGTGTCCAGTATACAGGAGGAGAAGGCAATGGCACCCCACTCCGGTACTCTCGCCTGGAAAATCCCATGGGCGGAGGAGCCTGGTGGGCTGCAGTCCATGGGGTTGCTAGGAGTCGGACACGACTGAGCGACTTCCCTTTCACTTTTCACTTTCCTGCATTGGAGAAGGAAATGGCAACCCACTCCAGTGTTCTTGCCTGAGAATCCCAGAGACAGAGGAGCCTAGTGGGCTGCCACCTATGGGGTCGCACAGAGTCACACACGACTGAAGCGACTGCAGCAGCAGCAGTACACAGGAAGCTGAGTTTCTCTAGAGTCATAGTTTTACCAGATATTCTCCAAAATGGTGGGATCTACCTACTGTTCCCTGAGGAGAAGAAAATCTCCCCCTTTTCTACAAAGTCAAAAATATTTGATAGACATTTTAAATTTTAACAAAATAATGAACAGGAAATGATTTCTCAAAGTTTTAATTTTACTGTGCATTTCTTTGATTACCGCTGACTTGGGCATATTTTACGTGTATATTGATCATCTTCTGCAAATTGCCTATTTAAGTCTTCTGTCCACTGTTTAGTTGGTCTACTTCTCTTTTTTCTAATTAATATTTAAGAGTGCCTCATATAGAGAAGTGCAAATCAGACTACAGTGAGGTACCACTTCACGCTGGTCAGAATGGCCATCATTTAAAAAAAAATAGAATTACCATGTAACATAGCAATATCACTCCTGGGCATATATCCAGATAAAACTACTATAATTCAAAAAGATACATGCACACTTATGTTCATAGCAGTACGATTCACACCCGCTAAGACAAGGAAGCAACCTAAATGTCCTTTCACAGATGAATGGATAAATAAGATGTGGTACATATACACAGTACTATTCAGTCATAAAAGAGAATGACACAATGCCATTTGCAGCAATGTGAATGTGACTAAAGAGTATCATACTAAGTCAGAAAGAGAAAGACAAACACCATGATATCACTTACATGTGGAATCTGAAATATGACACAGATGAACCTAGCTATGAATCAGAAACAGAATTAGGGACAGAGAGAATAGACTTCATAACTGAATCACTCTGCTATACAGCAGTAATTAACATGACATTTTAATTCAACTAGCTCCGTCTGGTCAAGGCTATGGTTTTTCCTGTGGTCATGTATGGATGTGAGAGTTGGACTGTGAAGAAGGCTGAGTGCCGAAGAATTGATGCTTTTGAACTATGGTGTTGGAGAAGACTCTTGGGAGTCCCTTGGACTGCAAGGGGATCCAACCAGTCCATTCTGAAGGAGACCAACCCTGGGATTTCTTTGGAGGGAATGATGCTAAAGCTGAAACTCTAATACTTTGGCCACCTCATGCGAAGAGTTGACTCATTGGAAAAGACTTTGATGCTGGGAGGGATTGGGGGCAGGAGGAGAAGGGGACAACAGAGGATGAGATGGCTGGATGGCATCACCGACTCGATGGATGTGAGTCTGAGTGAACTCTGGGAGTTGGTGATGGACAAGGAGGCCTGGTGTGCTGCGATTCATGGGGTCGCAAAGAGTCAGGCACGACTGAGCAACTGAACTGAATTGAAGTGATACTTTGATAAAATAAACAAAAAAGTGTTCCTGATATATTATGGATGTAAACACTTTGTTTATATGTTAACACATCCCGTACTCTGTGGATTGGGTTCACTTTTATTTTATGGGATATTTTTTTACGGATGTTTTTGTTTTAAATGTAGTCAAATTTATTAAACTTTTTATTTTATGATTTGTACATTTTATATTTTGCTTAAGTAATCCTTGCCTACCCAAAATACAAATATGTTCCTGTTTTCTTTTAGAAGTGTTGAGGTACGGTTTTTCACACTTAAGGCTTCAACCCATCCGCTATTAATTTTGTCTGTGGTTAAAAGTAGGAACATAGTTTTATTTTTTTCCAGATAGCTAGCCATCCCAGCAACATTTATTGAACAGTCGATTTCGTGTCTACCTCATCTTCATGGAGCCACAGTCAGGCCTTCATATACCAACCACCCACATTTGTGTGGTTCTGTCTATGTGTTCTCCACTGTGGACTCTGTCTCACCCTGTAACAATACCTTGTGTGTGTGTGTGTGTGTGTGTGTGTGTGTGTGTGTGAGTCGCTCAGTTGTCTCCAACTTTGCAACCCTGTGGACTGGAGCCCATCAGGCTCCTCTGTCCAAAAAATTCTCCATGCAAGAATACTGGAATGGATAGCCATTCCCTTCTACAGGTGAATCTTCCCGACCCAGGGATCAAACCTGGGTCTCCTGCATCACAGGCAGATTCTTAACCGTCTGAGCCACCAGGGAAGCGCATTCCTAGAGCTTAATGAGTCCCCAACCTTCAGAGAGCTTCGAAATTGCCCTGGGTATTTTTGGTTCTTTGCTCTTCCATATATGCCATGAAATCAACTTTCTGGTTTCATTACAAATCTTATTGGGATGTTTATTGGAATTACCTTGAATTTGTAGATTTATTTGGGGTGATCTAGCATCTTTATGACCTTGAGCCTCCCTATCTACAAATAAAATATTCCAAAATACATGGCACATTTAATAAATTCATGTTATCCTCTTGTGGAGGCCACTCTAGTATTTTCTGTATCTTTTGACTTTTCGTGTATGTGCTGCAAAAGCTAACATACCACCACCACTTAGTATCCTGGTAATGTACACAGAGGACCAACCAAACCAACAAGCCATGTGTACTCCTCAAATGACTATCCTCATTGTTTTTGAAACATAAAATTACCACAGAATCAAAAGGATTATTTAGATTATTTAAATTTCTGAAAAATCATTTCCTGGGCTTGCTGACTCCCTGAGATAAATAATGCCATCCCTTGACATTTTTTTACAAGCTTATCTACTATTCCTTAAAACTCTTCAAGTGCCAAGTTCAGGAGAAGTAAGCTGTGTGTGAAACGTCATGTTTTAATTGTATACATAACTCATGTTTCATGCTTTGCTCACTTGAATAAGACTAGCTTCCTCACTGTGTTTTAATACTATAAAGAAGCAATTTTAAGGCAGGAATTCAACCAATCATTTAACAAAGCTACATTCAGAAAACTGGCAAGCTTTACAGAACATCTTTTAGAGGGCAAATATTATATTTATTTATGGTTCTACTCACCAGCTAGCATAATGTGAACATTCTAGTATGATTAATGACAACTGTGATTATAACAGGAATGTATATTCACAGCTGGGTACTGAGAACCACTGTTTTATTTATTATTCATTATATCATTCCAAAAACAGAGAGTCAAAGCTTTCTATGTGATCTCGGTATACACAGTGCACTTTTTATTAGTTGATTTTAATTTGCATTTGCAAATTAATGAAGTCATTCCTCATCTTCCCCAAATAGATGAAATTTGTCCCTGTTCTAAATCTCTATAAAAATTCAAATTTTGTTTCTTAAAGGCAACTATCACTTTTCCTTCCATTTCTGCTATTTGTAATATGGTGTAATTATCCATGCTAACATATAATATGGCACTATATGAATGAGGCATCAAGTCACACAGACTTGAGTTTAGTCTTTTCTGTGTACTGACTGTGTGACCTTGGACAAATTCCTTGGCCTCTTTAAGCCTTAGTTTCCTCATCTGTAGAATGAAGAAATTGTGGGGGGCTATATTATATGGTGACTGTGAGAATATTGTAAAGAGTTAATCAATAGTTTGTAATCAATTACCTATCATTATCAATATTATCATATTGTGTCCTCCCCTGCTTCCACTAAAATCTGAATTGCACCTTTCTAGATGGCAACCCACTCCAGTGTTCTTGCCTGGAGAATCCCAGGGATGGGTGGTGGGCTGCCGTCTACGGGGTCGCACAGAGTCGGACACAACTGAAGCGACTTAGCAGCCGCAGCAGCAGCAGACAGAAGTCACATCTCGTCTTCTTTTAGATAGCTGACAATATGGTGAGTACTGCCTGTATAAGGCATACATAAAATAATAAAATCTGCTGAATTGAAGATAATTTTCTATCCATTATATTCAAAGTTTAAAAAATTCTCCTATGTCTGGTTTCTCTAATTAATAGGCTGTTTAAGGGCTGGTGGCAATTGAATAAATAAATAAATGTGTGTGCGTTCAGTCATTCAGTTGTGTCCAATTCTTTGTGACCCCATGGACTGTAACCCACCAGGCTTTTCTGTCCATGGACTTTTCCAGGCAAGAATACTGGAGCAGGTTGCCACTTCCTACTCCAGGGGATCCTCCAAACCCATGTCTCTGGCATTCAGGACAGAGAGCTTACAAGTGGAAAATCAGTAACAAATACTTCATTATAAATAACTGAAGAAGCCATGTATTACTGTTTGATAGACATACTGTATTTTTCTTTCCTATATTTTTATATGTTTATAGTGTAGAAAGGTATGGGTGTTTTGCTTCTAATTTTTCTGGTAGAAGAAACTCAGAAACCAAAGGATAACAACCATGACTTGATAACTAAGAAGGACCTACTGTATAGTAGAGAGAACTATACTCAGTATTTTTAAATAAGCTATAAGGGAAAAGAATCACTTTGCTGTACACCAGAAACTAACACAATATCATAAATAAACGATACCTCAATTTATAACAATTTAAGTCATTTTGAAAATGACTGTATTTTTAACAAATTACCATGGGGAAGATGGTCCAGGAGAATTCATATTCAAATATATCATAAAGTTCAAAATATTTTTCACACCATCATGAGTCAAAGAGAATATGAACTAGATTCAGTAACTTTATAAAAAGAGTGGTTAAGAATCACGAAAATTTATTTGCACTAAACACATACCCAGAGGAGTAAGCAGGAAGTTCTTAAAGAGGAAGCCACGACACCACCGGAGCACGCTGCTCCTTATCGCCATTAAATGCAACCCACTTTATCTGCTTTATGTTTCAGTGACAGTATTTAGCAAATAATCAGCATTATTCAAACAGTTGTCTAGTGATTCCTTCGGATGAATGAGATAAGATTACTGCCGATCATCTATCAAAATCGTTACCGTATTTGGTATGGAGACCCAGTTCAGGAGTCATCCCGTGGGACCTTACATCCTACTCAGTTAAAGATTCTTAGACCTGTACTGCTGCCTGGATCCTCCGTACCCAAGCCCTGGCTCTCAGTGCCATTATCTACCTAGCAGCTTCACACTTGGGAGATATTCTATACTCCTGCCTCTCCGCCTTGTCTAATCAGTAAACAGAATTCTAACTCTTTCTCTTCAGGATCTCATGGTTCAGTCTTCTCTTCTTTATTCCCCTCCGTGTTACTGCTGGAGATCAAACACCTCCCACCCTGCCTCTGGATCACTATTGTACTTGCCTCCTGATGTTCATTCCTCCAGTCTCACCTCCCTCTAACCCCTCCTTTATCATGTCTCTAGAGTAACTGTCCTACAACCCAAACTTGCTCTTGCCACTCTCCTGCTTAAAATCTTTCAGCGGTCTGCCAAAAATTATTAGGGTGAATCCAAACACCTTCAAATGGCATTCAAGATCATTCATGATCCACCCTCATCTTTTCTCTCCTGATTCATCTCTTGCTATTCCTCAGCCCCAAGAGTCGGCTACTGTTCCCCACAGCCAAGCAGGAATGTTCATGGTTCCCTGAATTCGCCATCCCCTTTCAAGCCTTCTCACCCATACACATACTGAACTGTGTGTTTTCCATAACGGCAGGCAAATCCTTAAAGAATCAGCTCAAATTTAACCCATTCTGGGAAGTTATCTCTGATTTAAGTTTTCTGTCCCCCACCCTAATTTTCTGGGCTTTTCTGGTATATCAATGGTAAAGAATCGACCTGCCAATGCAGGAGATATGGGTTCGATCCCTGGGTCAGGAAGACCCCCAGAGAAGGAAATGGCAACCCATTCCAGTATTCTTGCCTGGGAAATCACATGGACAGAGATCGGCAGGCTACAGTCCATGGGGCTGCAAAAAGTCAGACACAACTGAGCACACATACTCTTAATTTTCTAGCACTTACACGCATGCACACACTCACACTTCTTATTTAACCACTCTACTGATGTATTCCCATAGCAACTTAGGTATTTATCACTATTACTGCACTGTCTTTCATCTGTGTTTTCTCATTGCTTGGTATATAATAGATGCACAACACATATATTGAGTAAAAAATTAATATATTCTAGCTGTCTCCTTCTGAATGTTTTCTGAACATTCAGAAAACTAAGATCATGGCATCTGGTCCCATCACTTCATGGCAAGTAGATGGGGAAACAACTGAAACAGTGACAAACTTTATTTTTTGGGCTCCAAAATCATTGCAGATGGTGACTACAGCCATGAAATTAAAAGACGCTTGCTCCTTGAAAGAAAAGTTATGGCCAACCTAGATAGCTTATTAAAAAGCAGAGACATTACTTTGCCAACAAAGGTCCATCTAGTCAAAGCTATGGTTTTTCCAGTAGTCATGTATGAATGTGAGATTTGAATTACAAAGAAAGCTGAGTACCAAAGAATTGATGCTTTTGAACTGTGGTGTTGGAGAAGACTCTTGAGAGTCCCTTGGACAACAAGGAGATCCAACTAGTCCATGCTAAAGGAAATCAGTCCTGAATATCCATTGGAAAGATTGATGCAGAAGCTGAAACTCCAGTACTTTGGCCACCTGTGAGAAGAACTGACTCATTGGAAAAGACCCTGATGCTGGGAAAGATTGAAGGTGGGAGGAGAAGGGGACAACAGAGGATGAGATGGTTGGATGCATCACCGACGCAATGGATATGAGTTTGAGTAAGCTCCGGGAGTTGGTGATGGACAGAGAAGCCTGGTGCACTACAGTGCATGGGGTTGCAAAGAGTCGGACACGAGTGAGCAACTGAACTGAACTGAACTGAGCTGTTTCTTTGTTCACCCTGCCCCCTCTACTCACTGTTCAACCCACTTCATACTGGCTTGCACCTGTATTAGTCCACTGAAAATGTTTTCCAAAAGGTAACCAAAGACTTCTGCCAAATTCATCATTTAAAAAATTCTTCTCTTAGTTTTCAGCAATGTTGACACTCCCATCTTCTTGGAAACATCCCTCTCTTGGTTGCCCGGACATCACATTCTCCCACCCATCCCTTCACTCCAGCCATCTTTTCAGTCCCTAGAGCATACCAAGGTCCCCAAAACTCTCTGCATGTACAACACCTTTGGCCTAGAACATGCCTGTAGTCCTTAATGTCCTCACATCAACTCTTACTGAAGCTTTAGACCAGCACTTCTCAAATTTCAATGTACACATAAGTCACCTGGGGATTGTAACATACAGAGTCTGACTCAACAGGCCTGGGATGGAACCCAAGACTCTGCATAGATCTAAGATGGTCCCAGGTGATGATCAAATACACCATGGACCACGTTTTGAATAGCAAGGTTTTCTATCTCAGCTCCAACAACTTTTTCAGGGAAACTTTCTCTGATTCAACCTCACTTACACTCCTGACTCAATCAAATGCACAATTCCTACTTTCGCTGTATCATGTAACTTTCCATGATAGCTTTGGCTTATCATGATAACCTACATCCATCCTCCTCCCCCTCCACCCCCTATTCCTAGCGAGCTCCTGGCATATTCGTTTTTTGAAGAATGAATGAACAATTTCTGTTGAGCCAGCCCCTGACTTAGGCTGAGTCATTCCCTTCAGGATGCTACACGCCACAAGGCTCACCACTCTGAGCTCAGCTCCTACAGAAATACAGCTCATCTGTGGTTAGTGGCCTGTAAGATTTTCTATTCCGCCAAGGCTCACTCATCTAGGGTCTGCCGAGCTATGGCAGAAGAGTAATTCCATACGTACTGGTTTTTCTACTCTTAACAAGCTGGTTGGCCATATCCTCCATATACATAGTCTACTAGTGCTCCAGAGTTTCTTGTGCTAGGTATATAAGAAGCAGAGGAAAAAAGTAAATCCTGGTTAATGTGGTCAGATCCAAGTCTCCCTCCTCTTTTGCACTGACAAAAACTTTCAGTACATTTGGAATTTTTTCCATTCAAAATTCATTGTTAGATTCTCAGAAAATCCATTTTTTTTTACATTTAGGAAAATAATTTTGATTAAAAATACTGTAGAAAGTAATTATATAGATTAATAGCTGGATACAACAGCTACTAGAACACTTACATGAAATAAGTTTTGAAGTGGAATGTAATGGAAGAGTTTAATTGCATAAAACATGACAACCAGAAGCATTGCCACTGTTGCCAAGAGAACTGCCTGGAAAAAGTGCCAAAGCAAAACTAAAAATAAACAAATAAAACATAGTTTGGGATAAATCCCAGGAATGTCATTTCTCTCAACTAATAAGTACATAAAAATAGTCATTGCACATAGTAACAGAAATAATAAGACCTTAATGCTTGATTAAAATATTAATCATGTAATATCTTGGGAAAGACTGTTGCTCTTTAAATAAAATGTTTCAAGTATACTTCAGGGAAGAGATAATTTATCTTTAAATAGAATTTTTTTTTCCAGTTCTGTTTGATGAACCTATAAGTACACTCAATTTTTTAAATGGTGATTTTTAAAAAACATATTATTTGCTTTTTTCATGTCATTTAATTGTATGTCAGACAGAGGCTGTTTTCCCAGAGGTGGGAGGAAGAAGGTGTGACTCTGATAGATGAGTGGCCAAAACGTAAAACAGCTATAGCCTTATGGCATTTATAAATCACAGAATATATAAAAACTATTTCTTGAAAAAGAAAGAAGTTTTTAAATAGTTTTAAGAGCTTCAATTTTTTTCAGTAATTTTATTGATACTGAATTTTATAGAGAGTACATAGAATTTTCTAAAAGCACAAATCTGTAAGACTGAATTTCTTAGTCAAATTCTCCAAAGTTTCAACTGATTTTCTAAAGCATACAACTGTCTTCACTTTATCTTAAAAGAATGCTTAAAATGAGTAATTATTTTTCATCCTGAAATTTCATTAAACGATTATTATCCCTAAAATGTATTTTTCTGAGTTTAGAATAACATTTACTCTGGTACTTTGGAAATGGCAACCCACTCCAATGTTCTTGCCTCGAGAATCCCAGGGACGGGGGAGCTTGGTGGGCTGCCGCCTATGGGGTCACACAGAGTCGGACACGACTGAAGTGATTTAGGAGGAGGAGGAGATGTCATTTAACATGAATTTATTTCACATAATATCAACCTTAAAGAATGGGCAAAACAGAGCACAGACTCATTGTACTGAACCTGTAGCGTCAAATAAGACATTTCCAAGTGAATTAGGAGATGTCTTTTCACATTTCACCTATGGGGACAAGGTTTAACACTAACAGGACATAATTACTCCCAAGATGAGATGGGAACTGAGTCTAAGGAGGCGTGAGCTTGGGGGGACTGGATCCCTGTAACTGTGGGTAGTTCTGATCTGAGCAATAGCAGCAGCAAGAGAGAAAGAAGGTTGGAGGAGACAGTCTGAGTTCTACAAACAGGTACACAGCTGTACAAGTGCCTCAAACCACTAGAAAGAAACCCCAAATATTACGGGTTTGAGCAAGCTTTAGAGCCTTGTTCATAAGATTTCCAGCCCGATGAACAGAATATTTACCATGAAAACATAGCTCAGTTAAAAAAAAAAGTCAATGGAAAATGATATTCACTTTATAAAATTCACACTGTAACCAAATCTAATGGACACTGACATTATCACCTATTCCACACAGGAAATTATATCTGTATGTACCAGAAAGAATAGCAGTAACACCTTATGCACACACAATTCTTGCCACAAAGAATACTCTACTTTAAAAAAAGGAAAAAAAAAAAAAAAAAGAACAAACAAAAAAGTTTAAAAATTAAAATAAGTTACAGAGTGAGATTGAGGACCTTGGAAGGTCCCTGAAGTAAAAGAAAGTAACTACAAAGTCCTGCCAAGGAGGGAAAGCCCAGACTCAATTTTTGTCAACTGTCATAATGAGGTTCTATACAGTAATTTTCCCCATCATCCCAGAATCAAATCCAGAGTCATACACACACATTTAGTTGTTGTTAAACATGGTAAGGATATATAATATTCTACCACATGACATAATATGCTTTTATTTAACTAATACTCTCTTAAAGGATATTTGTTTGATTTGTGTCCATTTTTTGTTGCTGTTGTTTTCAGTAACGCTGACATAAATACCCTTTAAGTTTTTTTTTTTTCCTGTACATCTTATTATTTATTTAGGATCTTTAGTATGATCATTCAGAACCCAGCAGGAAAACAGAAACCACAACAGCTATTTTAACAGAGAGAATTTAATATAGGGAACCCAGTTGGACAGGTTTGGAAGTCTGCAAAGGCTAAAAGGGAGCACAGAGGTGAGAAGAAATAGTAAATGCATCAAGCAAGCCCCACTTGGAGCTGAAGGAACAAAGAAAGAAGCTGGTTTGTTAGAAAGTTAGACATTCAGAGGCCCCTTGCTGAGCTGAGATGGTTTGTTCATAGGAGGGAAGAGGAATGTTCATTAAAAAGACATTCTGAAAGGAAGAGGAAATGCCTGGCATTCCTTCTCCATCTCTCCTTCAACTTAAAACAAACAAGTAACTCTTATGTGCTTCAGTTAAACAATCCAAACAAATACATGAAAACTTAAAAGAATTTTGCCACCATAAATGCTGAAACCCACCAAAATTCTGTAGTGATCTATCTGGAAAGCAGTTTAAAAAGCACATATGATATTAAAGTTGGGCTTTATAGCGACCATCATTATTTCAACTAAAGGAAAAAGAAAATACTGTAGGAATTAGAAAAAAAAAAAAGGAAGTCAAGTGATACTAGAACATTTCACAGTTGTAAAAGTATTTCAAGTCAATCGTGATTTTTAAATTATAGGGGCTGATGGGCTGGTTGGTGAGAAGCAGTTTTCTGTATGCTGGAGGACGTATGATGGCGCACAGAGAATGGTGTCTTCTACTGAGGCCTGACTGTCTCAGAAAGGAAAAGCCAGGAGACGGAAAGACACATACAGGACTAGGCAAGAACCAGCAGTGAGCATCAGCTGCCGGCTCACTCAGGCCGTGGGGGGTTAATCTCTCTTAAGTCCTAATATATTAATAGTTTACATCACCTGACGTCATAAAGCACAAAGAACTGAGAAAAGTCTATTTCAGCAGACTTGTGGATTACCTCCACCAAATCATTAGCTGTCGGGTAGCTAAATAAAGAAAGGAGCAGCGGCAACTAGCTTCACTGAATGAGCAGCACCGAGTAGCTCAGAAGCCGACGGGTGTCCTACACGAACCGCTGAGAGTGGAGCCCGCCTGGCGCGCAGGGTCAGCAGGAAGCCGGGTAGGGGCCGACCGTCCAGGAGACAGGCACTTGGCGGTCGTTTCCTGTGTGAAAAGCCCGCTGCGGTTCCTGCATTCCTCAGGCTGCCTTTCTCCTCTGAGAGGATGTTGCTCTTCCACAGGAAGAGGAAGGAACCAGCTGTTACTGGCTGTGTGGGCTGAGGCCGTCGGGCATTTTCAGCATGCCTCGGCCTCGGCTGTGGGAACTGGGGACGCGGCTTAGATTCCCAGGCCCGGGACAGCCCCGAGTGCAGCAGTGCAGAAACCCAGGAGCGCAGGAAGTGGGAAGGCAGAAATGATACCTGGAATTTTAACACCTCCAGTTCCCAGCAATGTGCTCATTTTCTAAAGGAAATTCAAAAATGTTTTTACTCTGTTGGGCTCCCAAAGAACAAGTTTTATAAAATCCTTCTGTAAATTCTGTCTCCATTTCATATAGAAAAGTTTAAGTCCTAAACCACTTTTGTCAACAGGTTATAAAGACCAGTTTTATTGCACAAATTTTAAAATAGGACGAAGCCTAAAATTTTAATTATATAACATTTTTGGTAAAAGGAAACACAATGTAAGCTTTCTTTCTCTGTGACCTTGAAACTTGAAGGGAGTGAAGCTCAAATTAGTAAATCCTTAACAGACAGCTAAGTCAAACACTTAGGGACTTATGATTATTATGATTTTTATCAAAAAGTACATTTTATTTGAAGAAAAAAAAGAAAGCCTCTGACCCACACTATTATTCTCCCTTTACAGTGGTACTTAGTAAATCAGCTTTTTTAAAAGCCATGTTCCTTTAACAGACTAAAAAGTTTTAGTTGGTTGCTTTTTTCCATAATCCCAAAACACATTTTTTTTTAAAGGTCAGTTATCTCATTTACAACTGTTGGTAGTTCTTATAACATATGGGTCATGATGTACCCAAGCAAGGATGAAACTAATTTGAAAAGAGTCTCATTCTCTCTAATGTTTTCTCTAAAATAACTTGTATTTGAAAAAAAAAAAAGTGTTTTCTATTCTAAAGGGTAAGAGATTTATGATTTACTTCTGTTAGTTACCATGTGTGACTTTTTTTTTAATGCTTTGACAATTTAATTACTTTATTTCTTTTAGTTTCAAAGAGTGAGGTTTTAAAATTATTTCTTAACTCTGATAAGAATTCAAGTTTTACTCCTTATCTAATATGTACACAACTTTTTGAGACAATGAATTAAAAAAAAAAAGTATTACTGTATCTCACTTGACATATTCACTATTATTTGAAATTAAGACTAAATATCTTAGTAACATGAGGCTAAACTGTGGAAAGTACCTCTGTGTCAAGTCCAGAGCTGGGTTTTACAAATGCTTATGTTCATTTTCTTTCAAACACTTAAGATTAGGGACAGGAGAAAAATATTGAGGGCCACTGAACCAATGCCTAAAGGTCCCATAAAAATGCCCAGCTTAGTAAGTACCAACAACAAACATACAAACTTACCTAGTTTTGGAAATCATATGCACTAAACTAACAAGTCAAATGCTGCCTTACAAACTATTGCAAAGTTGAAACACTTAAAAAAGACTTCACCTACCTCCAACTTTAGAAGCTGTTAATATGATAATCCAGGAATGTTATCATATAGAAAAGCAGTGTAAGCAGAAGCTTTGTGCAAAATGATTTTTACTGGTTTTCCTGGAAAGGTAAATGGGGCATCTGGGGACAAAATGTTGCATACTGCCAATTTACACTTTCCAAATTACAAATTTTAGTTTTGAGACTTTTAGGTTTGCATACACTATTCTTTCAAATAAGTCTTTCCAAATCTCTGCTTACATAAGCAGTTAGGAACTGGAATAACTCTGAACTAGTTATGCAATGTTGTCTGGCAACCAGGATGAACTGTTGCCACAACATCCATGGAGACATCCTCTCTGCATTGGCAAGTTTACTCTTTGTCCTTTCATTTTATCAATACATCAGTATTTTTCAGATAGCATGTACCATATGACAACCTCCATGAAATTGGATTAACGTTTTTCTTCCTAAAAGTAGGCTGGGGAATTCCCTGGTGGTCCAGTGGCTAAAACTCTGTGCTCAAGATACAGGGGGGCTGGGTTTGATCCCTGGTCTGGGAACTAGTTCCCACGTGCCACAACTAAGACTCTATGCAGCCAAATAAATAAATATTAAAAATAAAAAAATAAATAAATAAAAGTAGGCTGATGTGACCATCTTTCCAGGAGGGGAAATCAATGAACTTTGCTAAAAAATGCAAATCTAAAGGACACCCTTGGAAGGAAGAGAATCTTTCACCATTGTCCTTCTCCAAGTCAGAGAAACAGTACAGTATCTCTTGCTTTGATTCAGCTGACCACTTTCTTGATCCCAGAAAAGAAGACAGGAAAATCAAAGGTCTTTTTTCTCTCAGCAACTCCTCTGGTAAAATGATGCTGAACCAGGAGATAATCTCGGCCACCCGGAGATTACTCAGGGCTGCACCTTACTATCCCTGGAGACAGGAGATAGGGAATCCTACAGCTGACATCCAATCTGTCAGGAAATCCTCTTGGCTCTGCCTTCAAAATATCAATATATTCAGAATAGATCACTTAAAACCACCTCCTCTGCACCCTGGATCAAGCAACTACTGCCTCCTGTCTGATGATTTCATTAGCTTCCAAACTGGTCTCTTTGCCCTCCTCCACTTCCTTTTCCCAGTACTTTGGCCACCTGATGTGAAGAGCTAACTCACTGAAAAAGACCATAATGCTGGGAAAGATTGAGGGCAAAGAGGAGAAGGGGGCAACAGAGGATGAGATGTTTGGATGGCATCGCTGACTCAATGGACATGAGTTTAAGCAAACTCCAGGAGACAGGGAAGGACAGGGAAGGCTGGCGTGCTGCAGTCCACGGGGTCGCAAAGAGTCGGACCCGACTGAGCTACTAAACACCACCACCACCACCACCACCACCACCACCTTTGCCAGCTGATTCTCAGCATAGTGGCCAGAGTGAAGCTGTTACACACCTGTCAATCATACCTCTTTGGAGGAAGCCCACCCTGGGTGGTGGATCCTCCTTACTCTCAGTCTGGCCTTTCATCACTGCGCCCACTGGCCTGGCGTGCCTCCCCACATATGCTTCTGATCTGTTCACCTCATTCCTTCAGTTCCTTCCACAAACCTCACCTTTCCCGTGACTCCTGTCCTGACCACACTACCTAAACGCACCCTCATCCTCCCTGAGTTCAGGGCTATCTACACCTTTGCACTGTTTCTGTCTACTATACCACATGGTCTATTTTTTAAATCTGTGGATTGCTTGTCTCCCCCTCTAAAATATAATGCAGGCTTCCCTGGTACAGGCACCTTTTGTTACTCATGAAGTGTGGATTGAGAGCTAAAACTCTGTGGGCAGGTATGCTCTTGGCATTCTCCCACATCTGCTAGCCCATGAGTTAGGCTACGTCAGAGACTCCAGATGAGACGGACGCCCTTGCCTTACTATGGTACGTATCACATTTTCAGTCACTTCTGAGGCATCTACTTATACCTTCCTTTCCCCACCTGGAATGTCCCTATCAAAATTCTACCCATCTCCACTCGGGTCAAAACCCGGTCAAAGTTTTCTTTTTTTTAAGAGACGTCTTCTTCTTTCCTCTAGCCCATTCATGACCTTTTTCTGAATCCTTCTGTTAATAAGCTTTCATTTGACAATCATATACCCTTGGCATCTGGACTTCTCAGGTGGCACTACTGGTAAAGAACCTGCCTGACAATGTAGGAGATGGAAGAGACGCGGGTTCAATCCCTGGGTCGGGAAGATGGTCTGGAGGAGGGCATGGCAACCCAATCCAGTATTCTTGCCTGAAGAATACCAAGGACAGAGGAGCCTAGTGGGCTACAGTCCATAGGTCATAAAGAGTTGGACACAACTACAGCAACTTAGCATGCACTCTTGGCATCTAGTAGTTTGAAACTGACACTTATACTGTGTTTTCTCTCTACCTAGGCTATAAGTTTCTTGAGGTGAGGCAGAAACCTTGACATCCTGTCTTCAGGATATCATGTGATGTCTCCATGCAGCGTGGCTTTAAATATTTTGACTGATGGAGCAAAAAAAAGAGACTGTAGACTTTGATTTTCTCCTGTAATGCAACTATCGATTCTCAGTTGGAAACTGTCCCTAAAGAAAGACATATATATTACATTCATACTCTGTACAGTTAGTTCCCAGAGTAAAAAGGAGAAATACAGTTCTCTGAGAAGAGTCCATTATTTTGATGGTCAATCAATGGAACATGAGCAAGATTGACAATTCTATTGTGGTCATTTGTTGGAAAAATAATAATAAAATATATCAAAACCTAGGAATGTAGTTTATCTAAAAATAACAATTTTAGTAATCTTAATATTTTAAATAAATTTTGCTTAATCAGTATTTTTAAGAAATGTCACTTTATATAGACAATTGCTCCTTGAAAGAAAAGCTATGACAAACCTAAACAGCACTTAAAAATCAGAGACATTGGGCTTCCCTGGCAGGTCAGTGGCTGGGACTCTGAGCTTTTAAGGCAGGGGGTGTGAGTTCAATCCCTGATTAGGGAACCAGAATCCCATATGTCGCATTGCACAGCCAAACAAATGAGTAAAATATAGTTTTCGTTTTTGTTTTCTTTTTAAAGTGAAACATCACTTTGGCACAAAGGTCCATATAGCCAAAGCTATGGTTTTTCCAGTAGTCATGTACAGATGTGAGATCTGGACCATAAAGAAAGCTGAGCACCAAAGAACTGATGCTTTTCAAACTGTGGTGCTGGAAAAGACTCTTGAGAGTCCCTTGGACAGCAAGGAGATCAAACCAGTCAATCGTAAAGGAAATCAACTCTGAATATTCATTGCAAGGACTGATGCTGAAGCTCCAATACTCTAGCCACCTGATGCGAAGAGCTAACTCATTGGAAAAGACCCTGATACTGGGAAAGATTGAAGGCAAGAGGAGAAGGGGGTGACAGGATGAGAGGTATGGATGGCATCACCAACTCAGTGGACATAAGTTTGAGCAAACTCCAGGAGATGGTGAGGACAGGGAAGCCTTGTGTGCTGCAGACCAAGGGGTCACAAAGAAGTGCCTGAACAACAACAACAACAGATAAATTCCTGTCTTGCTTGCCTGGTGAGGAGAGGGGCTGAGGATGCAGCCGCACCACATGTCAATCTAATGTTAAATGGCTCTGTACAATTTTGATGACAAAATCTTGGTCTATTTCTAAAGGAACAAATGAAAACATTAAAATATGCAATGAGAATCTTAACTAAATCATCTTCAGATCAGTATTTAACAAGTGACAATGTAATTAGAATACGATTCAGAAGTTTGAGATCATTTTTAAACTGTGTCTATGTGACAGCCTTTACAGAAACTTTTTTTTTAATCAACAAAGGTTTAAAAATGCAGATTGGGAACAGCTCATTTTGATCCTGAAATATTGTATCAGATTTCCTGCCTGGCATTAGAGACACAAGTGCAAGCCACAAAGATACCAGCTGTTACACTGTATCCCATAATGTCTTCTCTGTTGTAAGAAGGCATCAGAGCACAGATATCAATACACTAAGATCTAGAAATCTGCCCGAATGTAATATTAAATCAAGTCAAAACAGGAACAAAGCCAATTATTTCTTATATCATAAAAAGTCTGCTTTTATCCTATTAATAAATTTCACAAATTAAGTTTTAAACAGTAATCTTTTTATATCTCATCCTGATGAAAATGAAGAACATTTAAAGAAATGTTCTTCCAGTCTGCAAAAACTAAACAAATCTCCAAAATAAATAGTAACCACAATAACAAAAACCACCTTTAAATACGCCTTTTTTTTTTTTTTTGCTTCCAACATTTCTCTGGGTTTTTAAATTATAATCACATGCAAAGTTCACATCACACTAGTGCTTTATGCCAGAATAGAAACAAATATCCTTTACAATTATGCTTGACTTGCTGTGCAGAAGCAAAAGAAAAGCAGCCAAAATGTAGAGGAGATGACAGATTAAGAAATATTTACCACGAAATTAGTGGGCTTCCCTGGTAACTCAGATTGGTATAGAATCTGCCTGCAATGCAGAAGACCCAGGTTCAATCCCTGTATTGGGAAGATCCCCTGGAGAAGGGAATGGCAACCCACTCTAGTATTCTTGCCTGGAGAATTACATGGACAGAAGAGCCTGGTGGGCTAGAGTCCATGGGATTGTATAGAGTTCATGGGATCACAAAGAGTTGGATACAACTGAGTGACTAACACATACCACGAAATTAATGGAAAGGCAAACAATTACAGTGATTTCACTTTAGTTTTCTAACCTCTTATCTGTCAATAAGCTAAAAGAAAGATACACTGAAAATTTAAAGGAAAGCTCTTTAAAGATACTCTGTATAAAAATCTAAATGCTTCATGAGCAACTATGTCTTCAGAAAATGTGTTAGTAAGAGAAATAAAATCAGGATTCTTTGTCTTGCTGGGAGATCAGCAGCTATCTTCCAGATTATAGGTAGGATCTCATTAGCCTAATTCCAACCCAATTCATAACAAGTGAGTTTTTGTTTTCTATTTTCTTGTTTATTTTATTTTTACATAGCATTGAGCATACAACTCAAAGTAACAGTGGAATCTTCCTTTTAAGACTTGTATGTGGGCTGAACCATGGGAAATCACAGATATTAGACTGCTTTTGCCTACAAATGGCAACATCATATGATTCAATCTAACATTATCCCTTACGCAGATAATAAGTGCACTCTTCAGTCTTATTTATACTATTTTGTAACACAACTGCAAACACCACTCCATGTTTATTACAAAAATTATCTTGCCTATAGAGAACAAGACTTGGGATAGCCAAGGCAGGGAGATGGATTGGGAGGTTGGGGTTAGCAGATGCAAACGATTGTGTATAGGGTGGATAAAATAACAAGATAAAAACACAGGTTTCTGTGCAACACAGAAACTATATTCCCTGTCATAAACCGTGATGGAAAAGAATATTTTTAAAATGTATATATGTGTATAACTGAATCACTTTGCTGTACAGCAGAAATTAACACAACATCATAAATCAACTACACTTCAATTTGGGGAAAAAAAAAAAGAACTGTCTTCTTGAGGTCCTACCTACTCTGTATTCCTCAGTCAGTTGCTCAGCCATGTGTGACTCTTTGTGATCCCATGGACTGTAGCCCACTGGGCTCCTCTGTCCATGGGATTCTCCAGGCAAGAATACTGGAGTGGGCAGCCATTGTCTTCTCCAGGGGATCTTCCTGATCCAGGGATCAAACCCAGGTCTGCAACACAGGCAGATTCTTTACCCATCTGAGCCACCAGGGAAGCCTGGCATTCCTGAGTTAGGGTCCCCTAATGTAGACACTTGACTTTGATGCTTCTGCAACACCATCCAGGGACAGAGAGCCTGCTATCACTTGCAGGCTGGCATTTATGTGCACCTCCATAGCATACTATCGAGAACACCAGGATTCCTCAGGTCATGAGGCTTTGCAGAGTTTGAAGGGTACTGGCAAGGGGAGTGAGTCTCAAAGTTCAGACCAAAGACTTTTGATGATCTCTTGTATCTTCTGCTGCTGCTACTCCTGCTAAGTCGCTTCAGTCGTGTCCAACTCTCTGTGACTCCAGAGATGGCAGCTCACCAGGCTCCCCCATCCTGGGATTCTCCAGGCAAGAACACTGGAGTGGGTTGCCATTTCCTTCTCCAATGCATGAAAGTGAAAAGTGAAAGTGAAGTCACTCAGTCGTGTCCAACTCCTAGCAACCCCATGGACTGCAGCCTACTAGGCTCTTCTGTCCATGGGATTTTCCAGGCAAGAGTACTGGAGTGGGGTGCCATTGCCTTCTCCACTTGTATCTTCTAGGACAGAAATATCCAATTTTAGTCTACCAACTACCTCACAAGAAGGCAGCACATCTCAAAAGCCACCTATCTTTTGCTCTTCTCACTACTGGGGCAAAAACTCAACTTATCAGAATTTATAAATTTCAACAGTGGGCCTTTTGAGCAATTCATTGAACATAAATGTATTGAGCACCTACTATAAGCTAAGAAGCAGTGTGGCAAGATTTTGATGTCTAGTTAGTTTTTAATTTCATAAATAATGCAGGAATGCTGACAGGTTTATTGTATAAACATGAACACTGTAAGAGATAAGACCGCAGACCTGCTTGAGGTCCTGGTGCATGCGTGCTAAGTCACTTCACTCGTGTCCCACCCTTTGTGACGCTATAGACCCTACAGAGCCCAACAAGCTCCTCTGTCCATGGAATTCTCCAGGCAAGAGTACTGGAGCGGGCTGTCATTCCCTCCTCCGGAGGATCTTCCCAGCCCAAGGATTGAACCCACATTTCTTTATGTGTCCTGCACTGGCAGGTGAGTTCTTTACCACTAGCACTACCTGAAAACTTACCAACAATTCTTGGGATTCTCTTTGACAACCAGCCCCTAGGTTGACCCTCCAGCTGATTTCCTGTCTCTGGAACTTCTTATGACTAATCTGGGAGTCTTTTCTGCATGGAATTCACCCTAAAAAGACCCTTTAATAAGCAGACTTCTTTCTGACACAGGATAGACTAGTTCTTTGCAGAATTCCTCTACAATAAATACAATTCTTGAGATCTACTGGAAAGTTTATAATATTGTAATGTCAAGGGTTTTTCTCGCTTGTTTTCTTTTTGGGCCACATATGAATAATTTACCCCAAATATTTAACTATACTGACACTATTTCAGTAGTGTTGCCAAAGACCATGCCATTCCTCCCATTTGTTTTTAAGACTAGTTTTGCTCTAATAGAATTGATGGCAGAAATGATCTGCCTTGCAAAGATTAAGCACGCTCAAATTGAAAGGCTAAAACTCTCAATTTTTTATGACTTCAGATACACAGATAAATTGTATGTATGCAAATACACCTTAATTTTTGGATTATCCATCAAGAGAGATGAACAAAGGAAAAGGATTACTTTTCTTACAGCTTCTAAGGAGAACAGAAGTAAGTTTAGCACCTCTGAAAGGCAATTAGCAAAAAAGGAAATCTGTTCTCCAACCGCACGTGAAATGTCACATGGACTACCTTAACAGGAGATGAGACAGCATGGATTCTCCTGCCCTCAAGGTCCTCACACTACTTTTCTGGAAACTGGTACTGCTCCCCCTGGTGGCAATTTAGACACATTGTAAATTGACTTTTCATATAAGGTTTTTTTCTAAACTGTTAGGCTACTTAGTCAATGTTATAATCTTTTCTCCCACACTTTTTAAAGAAAAGGATTATGCCAAACAATTAAATACCACTTAAATGCCAAAGGAAACTTACTGTGGTAGAATCAAAAGAAAGGATGTCCACAACAGGGGGAGTGGAGGTCTGCAAATCGATTACATCAAGCTTTGGATTAATCTGCATATATACATTAAAAAGGCTAATATTAGATTTTTATACCATAAGAAATTGGATGCCATTTGTAACAATCTAGAGAGTATTTCCTAATATGTTCTAAAATTAAATATAGTTGTATATTAGCATGGATACAAAATTTTTAAATATTAGCCTATCAAATCTATCAGTATATAAGAAAAGATCATTGTGACCACATTGAATTTATTCCAGGAATAAAAAGTTGCTTTTACATTTGAAAATCAATGGGATTCACCTAGAAAGGGCTATTAAAAATAAAATAAATGACCCACCTTAAAAGTGCAGAAAAAAATCCTAGCCAGTTCAGTAAGACAAGAAAAGGAAATAAAAGCATTAAGATGTAGGAATTGGAAAATCGTTATTCATATATAATTATTTATAAAGAAATCACAAAAGAATCTACCACTAAATCATTAAAACTAACAAGAGTTTACTAGATCCAAAATTGATACACAAAATCAATTACAGGTCTGCACTTTAGTACACAGAAAATGTAAATTTTTAAAAATCATAATTTATAATACTATAAAACTTTAAAACTACATCAGAGAAAAACCAAGATGCATAAGACCTTTGTGGAAAAATAAAATTCATGTAAAGATATTAGTTTATTGAAAGTGATACCATAAAGAGCTCAGAAGCAAAGCCCTGTATAAATGAAAAACAAATACAAAATAAAAATGGTGCCACAAATCGGCAGAGGAAGGATGACTTGTACTAAATAGATCCCTAACACTACATAAAAGATGGACATCAGATAAATTATAAACCTAAATGGTATGTTAAAACTACAAAGTTAAGAGGAGTAAATGTGTAAAAATATCCTTCTGACATTGGGTAGAGAAGGATATCTTAAACTAAAGCTGCAAAAGTAAAGCCATAAGGCCGAAAAAATTAAAAACGGGTCCATCTTGTTTACACCAATATTAAGGATTTCTGTTTCACAATGGATACCATAAAGTTAACAATCAGATAATGAACAGAAGGAGATAATACGTTTGGAACTGGAAAAGGACAAATATCTAAAATATATAGAAAAAAAAAAAAGAAAATATATAGAGAAAACCTACAAATCAATGTGAAAAGAATAGAAGTCCTAAGAAAACATCACAGGAAACCTAACAGTTATCTAGACTATGAAGAGATTTTCAGAAACATTAACAGTCATTAGAAAAGGGAAGAGTAAAGCAAAATCCCACTGAATACCTATCAGATTACAAAAGCTAGAAAGCTCAGTGACGTGCTGACCCTGTTTATAGAACATTTTTTGTAATGGCAAAAACAAGAACCACAATCTTGGAGAGCTAACACTACATTGTAAATCAATTGTCAATAAAATAAATAAATTTAAGAAACAAACCACAACCAGAAATCCCCAAATGTTTATCAACAGTAGAACAGATACATAATCATGGGAATTACTGTCTTAAATTCATTGGATCCTATACAGCAGTGAAAATGAATGAAATACAGCTATGCATAACAACATATGAAAGCATGAATTCAGAATCCATACATACAAATCTCCGGATTTTACTGTTAAATAAAAAGCAGGTTATATAAAAATATACATAGTATGATTCCATTATAAATAAAGTTTATAACTATCAAAAATGAAATAATATCTAATTATTGATTCAAACATATATAGTAAAATTTAAAAGAAAAGCAAGGGAATAATAGAGTGGTGACTACTTCGGAGGAAGATTATTTCAGAATTTGGAAAAAAAAAGGAAAGAAACCACAAGGTCACTAATTACTTACACTAAACATTATGAATATAAAGAAGTAAACAAAGGGCAACAAAGATAGCAGAAGTGAAGTGAAGTGAAGGTCACTCAGTCGTGTCTGACTCTTTGCAAACCTATGGACTACACAGTCCATGAAATTCTCCAGGCCAGAATGCTGGAGTGGGTAGTCTTTCCCTTCTCCAGGGGATCTTCCCAACACAGGGATCGAACCCAGGTCTCCGGCATTGCAGGCAGATTCTTTACCAGCTGAGCCACAAGGGAAGCCCCCTAAAGGTAGCAGAACTTGGTCTCAAATGCTACCAACAGTAAGTGTACTGGCGAACCTCAGGAAGGGACTGTTGACTGAGAAAGGCTTCCCATGGAGCAGAGAGAGCTTAAGATGACTTCTTTAGAAAGTTACAAAAACAAAAGCAGAGAGAGAGGGCCGGAGATGAGGTTATGAGCCTCCCGGAGCACAGAGGCAGAATGCGGATATAAACTGTTGCACAAGGTGGCCACCAGAGAGGGTGGCAAGGGTCAGATTGTGAGGGGTGAAGGCATCTGGGGAGGCACAGAGAAACTGGAGGCTAAAATCGCGTTAGAAACACTATGCTGGGGGGAACATGTAGAGTATCTAGAATAAAGTAGGGATATAACAGTGAGAACACTGCAGCAGTTAGGGGCTGTGGGGATAGAAGCTGAACCCGTGGTTAAGAGGAGTGGAATGATTTTGAAAGCAGTTATCATGTTTGATCGGTACAGCTGTAGCTTTGGAAACATTGTGAAGTGTTTACATTTATCCAGCCACTTGTGTCACAGGCAGAGGGGTACACACCCAACAATCCCCATACTGCAATAAAGAAGGAATCAGAGCCATACAAGACCATCTGTTTGGCTGCCTAGGTTTTTTCTGGCCATTGCACAGAGCAGAACGCACAGCCTCCTTCCCATCAGCTCTGGGTCCAGAGTTGAGGCAAAGATAAGAAGCCTGAGGCCGACCTGCTTTCCTTTCAACAGTGAGCTAGCTGTCCAGAAAGTGCTTGCAGACACCTTATTTTCTTTTATCTACTGCCACCTAGTGTAGATATGAAATTGTTTACCAATGAAAAATTCAATCTGCTTTTGCCATCTGAAACAAGAACTGCTCCAAAAGATGAAATCATATGGAAACGATCAGCGTCTTTCATAGAGAAATCCTTGAGCTTCTACGAGCTGGAAAATTCTTGCTATAACAATATTTTACTGTATCATGCTACAAGTTGCTGCCACATTCATTAAGGGAAGCAGGAAAGTCTCACTAAGTAAAAGTTTATAGTCTTCTCCACAAAGAAAATATGCTGATACAGTGACACTTATAGTTAAGTTCTTTGCAAGCTAATCTCCGTGAATATTAACAACACCTTCTAGCTCTCCATTTTTATTAAAGGAAATAATACTTCAATAACCACAGTTGCCTTGAAATGGGAATCAGCTGCCTCACAAGAGGCTGAGTTTTCCATCATTGAACAAGGGATTCATGCATGATGGAGGATTAATACAGGTGCCCTCACAGATTCCATCCCATGCCGAGGTTCTGGACAGTGAAGCATTCATGAGCTAAAAAATTCTGAAGAGCAGAAACATGTCCATCCTGTTCACTGTTGCATAATCTAAAGCTACTATGATGTCCAGTATTTGTTAACAGGATGAAATTCAATTTCGATTCTACTGAAGCACTGTATGAAAATAGTTAAAGGTACAGAATGGAACCAGAATGGTTGCAATTCTCATGTTGCTGCTTGCTAGATTTAACTTACATGGACCTCAATTTCTCATGGAATAGAAATGGTGCTTACTTTATAGTTTTTAGGAAGACTTAATGGGAGAGGGCGATGGCACCCCACTCCAGTACTCTTGCCTGGGCAATCCCACGGATGGAGGAGCCTGGTAAGCTGCAGTCCATGGGGTCACTAAGAGTCAGACATGACTGAGCGACTTCCCTTTAACTTTTCATTTTCATGCATTGGAGAAGGAAATGGTAACCCATTCCAGTGTTCTTGCCTGGAGAATTCCAGGGACGGGGGAGACTGGTGGGCTGCCGTCTATGGGGTCGCACAGAGTCAGACACGATTGAAATGACTTAGCACCAGCAGCAATGACAGTTGATGTAAGGCATTTAGAATAATGTTGCATGTGTCAGATATTATTATTATTGCTGCTACTATTATATAATCTCGAATGAACATTTTCAGAGGTACAAAACAATACATATACCACAGCTAGAGCTGAAATACAAAATTGGTAGAGGTCAGTTTTATTAACCATAAATTAACGACACAATGTTTCAACCTTAATAGAAGGTTGAAACAAAAACTCAATCTTAGACTCCAAGTAGTAAACTGATCACTTGTAGTTTTCAACTACTATCCCTGGATCCGAGTCATCCACGTGACCCTGTCACGGGTGGGATTCCTCACTCTGGCTCCCGACAAACTACGAATCCTGACCAGACTACCACACAGTATCTTTATATAAATATTGGTTAAAGTTAAAGGAAGTTTTCCTTTCTGCTTAATATGATACAGAATTTCCTATGCAATGTGATGATTAAGGTAACCTCAAATGGCCATTATGAAATCAGAAACCAAAAAAATAATTATGACAAAATCTTTTTAATTGAGAAACCTATATGCAGGTCAGGAAGCAACAGTTAGAACTGGACATGGAACAACAGACTGCTTCCAAATAGGAAAAGGAGTACATCAATGCTGTATATTGTCACCCTGCTTATTTAACTTCTATGCAAAGTACATCATGAGAAACGCTGGGCTGGAAAAAGCACAAGCTGGAATCAAAATTGCTGGGAGAAATATCAATAACCTCAGATATGCAGATGACATCACCCTTACAGCAGAAAGCAAACATGAACTAAAGAGCCTCTTGATGAAAGTGAAAGAGAGTGAAAAAGTTGGCTTAAAGCTCAACATTCAGAAAACGAAGATCATGGCATCTGGTCCCATCACCTCATGGGAAATAGAGGGGAAACAGTGGAAACCGTGTCAGACTTCATTTTTTTGGGCTCCAAAATCACTGCAAATGGTGACTGCAGCCATGAAATTAAAAGATGCTTACTCCTTGGAAGAAAAGTTATGACCAACCTAGACAGTATATTCAAAAGCAGAGACATTACTTTCCCAACTAAGGTCCGTCTAGTCAAGGCTATGGTTTTTCCAGTGGTCATGTATGGATGTGAGAGTTGGACTGTGAAGAAACCTGAGCACTGAAGAATTGATGCTTTTGAACTGTGGTGTTGGAGAAGACTCTTGAGAGTCCCTTGGACTGCAAGGAGATCCAATCAGTCCATTCTAAAGGAAAGGAAATCGGCCCTGGGATTTCTTTGGAAGGAATGATGCTGAAGCTGAATCTCCAGTACTTTGGCCACCTCATGCAAAGGACTGACTCATTGGGAAAGACCCTGAGGCTGGGAGGGATTGGGGGCAGGAGGAGAAGGGGACGACAGAGGATGAGATGGCTGGATGGCATCACTGATTCGATGGGTGTGAGTCTGAGTGAACTCTAGGAGTTGGTGATGGACAGGGAGGCCTGGCGTGCTGCGATTCATGGGTTCGCAAAGAGTTGGACACGACTGAGCGACTGAACTGAACTGAACCCCTTCTTACTGACATTGATTTGAGCAAACTCTGGGAGACAATAGAGAACAGAGGAGCCTGGCGTGCTGCAGTCCATAGGGCTGCAAAGAGTTGGATGAGACTTAAAAGAGACTGAACACCACCCTGCCACCCCTTCTTACGACAGCATCCTGCAGCTCTCCTAGAATAGCTATTTTGAAGCCTTTCTGTCTCCAAGATCTTCCACCATCCTTTAGAATGGCTCTATGTCTTCCCATCAAATTGTGCAAGAAGGTGGGGAAGAAAAATGTCAGGCACACACTTTAAGTTCCTCCTTCAAGAAGGAAAGTTTGGTTTTGTCTGGGGGTTTGGACTATGTAGCCCAGCTCGTGACAGTCTGAAAAAGACTAAGTCAGCATGAATTAGTTATGTGCCATTGCACAATGTGGACAGGGTTAAAATACCTTGTATTAGAAAAGAAAGAAGTTGTCTTATGTTTTAATTAAGACAGAGTGCCCAGGCCAGGAGCATTAACAAAGGCTCTGCAGTTAGAGGAGCAGAAAGGACAGAGGAGGGGTCTGTCTGACACAGTGAAGAAGACGATTTTATGCTTTCTGCCTTCTTTCATGTGATCTACATTTCTCATTGCTTCCCTGGTGGCTCAGAGGTTAAAGCGTCTGCCTGCAATGCGGGAGACCTGGGTTTGATCCCTGGGTTGGAAAGATCCTCTGGAGAAGGAAATGGCAACCCACTCCAGTATTGTTGCCTAGAGAATTCCATGGACGAAGGAGCCTGGTAGGCTGCAGTCCACGGGGTCGCAAAGAGTCGGACACGACTTAGCGACTTCACTCACTCACTCACTCATTTCTCATTTATTCTAAAAGCAATCTGGCCATCACCCTCTCTATCTGTGTAGGAATTAGTAATTTTTATGTGTAGTCCGCTGGTACCCAAGGTCTAAGACTCCATAAGATTCCACACCTTCAAACACGTGATGCCTTTAAGAAGACTGGCAAATGGATGACTTTTGTAAAATGTCACATAATTTCACTCAGAAGATTGAGATTATGTGATCAAATCAGCCTAATAGAAAACACAATAAAACACCAATCACAGGAATACGGAGTTGCTTGATTCAGAAATGAAACCCTCCTGGTTACTAAGAAAAGAGGAACCTGGGGAAATTAGAACACTTAGATGCTATTTATTTCACATTTTCTAATAATATATTTTTATTCTTTTAATTAGGAATTTTGACCTCAAAAAAAGGGAGTTGCTAGTTTTCAATTATTTCCAAAGGAACATATTACTTTGCCTAAAGCTTTGGAAAAAAAAGTTGAATCCATCAAATTTAGTATTTCAAAGTAAAATTTGCTTATCTTAAATAATACACAGTACAACTTCTATTCTGATTCACACTATTCTAAGCGACATATAAAAATTAACAGCCTTTTAGCTCTATGAGAGATTCATAGACACTAGTTTGAAGCCTTTAAGAAACAACTTGATATTTAACAATTATTTATTCATAGTGTTAAAGATGTTCTCTGTCCAGAAAACTTTATAGCCTTGCTTTACTTCAAGAGATTTTATGGGAAAAAATGAAGAGTTGGTTGTTCTTATGCAGAATCCTATGTCACAAAGTCTCTGGCATTTTATGTCATGAAACCTGAATTTTGACAAATGTAAGCCATACTGTATACTTAGTTTTAAGCAGGTAACAAATGCAAAGTGCTCAGGTAGTAACTGATAGTAAATGTTCAATACTCACTATTACTGGGCATCTAGTAAGAATGAGGCCTTTTGTTAAATAAAAAATAAAAACAAACTGGAGTTGCAAGAATATCTTTTTGTACAATCTGTATACTCTCTCAGGACATGGCTCTTGTCACTGTCCTATATACAAGCCATACTTAAGAGTGTTAAATCATAATTACTTGTTACACTTAAGGAAACAGAACATTAGTTCCCCCAATCATCTTCCATAACTAACAAAAGGAAAAGAAATGGATAACGATTCTATGAATTGGTCTCTGATCTGTTAGTATTAGAAACTGAATTATGTATCCAGACATTCACTTTCTCAGAAGTGCCATTTCAAAATTTTTCTTGGTAAATAAATGATAGATGACAATTCCTACTGAAACTTTATTTCAATCCCCATTTAGTAAATATGTATGAGTGCTTACAGGCTTCCCAGGTGGCTTAGTGGTAAAGCATCCACCTGCCAAGCAAGAGACATGGGTTCGATCCCTGGGTTGGGAAGACTCCCTGGAGAAGGAAATGGCAACCCACTCCAGTATTCTTGCCTGGGAAACCCATGGACAGAAGAGCCTGGCGGGTTACAGACCACAGGGTCACAAAAGAGTCGGACATGACTCTGCGACTAAACAAGAGCAACAAGTATTTACAGAAAATTTAAACTGTACGCGAAGGCTGACTTTCTCAAGGCAACAAACATAATCATTCAGTCCCAATGTTCAAGATTCTATACCAAGTAACTGAGCTGTAACTCCAAGACGAAAAGCCAGCCTTTAATAGATTTTTAAGTGTCTATGTGAAAAATATGGGTATAGAATGGTTCTGCATGGCCTGGGTCATCCTGACCTAGCCATACAAAACAGCCCAGCTCGTTTTCCTGCTTTCTGGCTGGACTGCCAGAGCAGAGCTACTGAGGGAACTTGTTGACATCTCAAGGAAAGTCTAGCACACTTCAGTGGGGTACGGGCTGAGAGTAAATCACAGGGAAAATGGCCTGAGTCCCCAGAGCCGAGGCAGCGTGATATCACGGAAGAATCACTAGACTAAGAGTAAGGAGACCTGGGCTCAGCCCGCAGCTCTGTCATCTGCCACTCTGGAAAGGCAGGTGGCGGAATGGACAAGAGGACAGCAGCAACGCTGCTGATCAGGCCCAGCCAAGCTACAGAAATACTAGAATGAAAAACACCAAGAGTCCATAAGATCAGCGTGGGTAAAACAAGGAAACTCAAGTGAAAATATGTTTCACATATACTTGATGTGAATGCGTTTGATCACAGGACTTCAGTGGGGTACGGGCTGAGAGTAAATCACAGGGAAAATGGCCTGAGTCCCCAGAGCCGAGGCAGCGTGATATCACGGAAGAATCACTAGACTAAGAGTAAGGAGACCTGGGCTCAGCCCGCAGCTCTGTCATCTGCCACTCTGGAAAGGCAGGTGGCGGAATGGACAAGAGGACAGCAGCAACGCTGCTGATCAGGCCCAGCCAAGCTACAGAAATACTAGAATGAAAAACACCAAGAGTCCATAAGATCAGCGTGGGTAAAACAAGGAAACTCAAGTGAAAATATGTTTCACATATACTTGATGTGAATGCGTTTGATCACAGGGGATCAACAAATGCATCTATAATTGTAGAAACTGAAGCAAAATGTGATAAACCAGAAATTACAATATATTCTTTCTATCAAAGATATAGAAGCGGGAGAACCAAGATGGTGGAAAAGCAGATGGACGTGGAGGGCATCTCTCTCCACAGATGGATCAGGAGTCCATCCAGAGATACAACAGTTCTCACAGGACACTGGCTGGATACTAGCAGGAGTCCTTGGCCACAGGAAAGGATGATACAGACCTGTGCACGACTGGGTAGATGAAAGAAAGGAGGAGGAGGAGCGTGCACAGGGCCAGACCTGCATCTGGGGTGCAGGAGCTGAAGCAGGGGAGAGACTCCTGCTGTTGGTTCTGGGTTTTTAGGGTTTTTTTTCCTTCCTTTTTCTCTGATGTTGTGGTTGTTGTTTTTATTATTATTATTTATATTCAGGCTTTTGGGGCTTTTTTTAAATCATACTTGTTACTTCTTTTGTATATTTTTACTTCTACTTTGGCTTTCTGCTACACTGTCTTTTTAAAATTTTGTGTTGTTTTCTGTTTTCTTTTTGGGGTTTGTTTGGCTCTTTTTGTTGATGTTTTAATATGTACAGATATTTTTTATATATAGTTCATTTCAAATTTGCTTTTTTGAATTTTTTTTCTTTTACTGGTTTTGTCTTTTCTTCCTTTGCTTTATTCCTCAATTGGCACTCTGCTTTGGTTCTGCTTTCTGTTTTGTATCTTAGTTTTCTTTTAATTGGTGGATTTCACTTTTGCTTTCTTTTGTTTGTCAGATTGCTCTCTTGTGATTTGCTCTGTTTTAGCTTCATGTGTGTGTATATCTGTTCTTTTGTTTTTGTTTCTGCTTATCTAATTTTGCTTTTACCATTTGTCTGGAGTTCATTGTTTTTTTTTAATCCCCTTTATTGCCATGACAAATGGCTTATGGGGTCTTGGTTCACTAACCAGAAGATGGGCCTTAGCCTCTGGGTGGGAGTGTTGAGTCCAGGATAGTGGACCACAAGAGTACTCCTGACTCCAAGCAGTATTATCAGTGAGAACTCCCACAAAAGCCTCCATCCAAATCCAAGACTCAGCACCACTCAACTGTAGGCAGTACCCAGTGCTGGGTGCCTCACCCAAAGAAGAAGCAAGACAGGAACACAATCCCAACCAGCAGCGGGCAGGTTGCCCACAGATACCCCAAAACATACCACCTTACACAGGCCTGCCCATCAACAGGAAAAAACTCGCTTCCACTGACCAGAATGCAGGCACAAGCCCTTTCCAACACAAAGCTTACCCAAGCCACTGGACCAACCTCACCCACACGGTAGAGACTGGAAGCAGGAATGATGACCCTATAGCCTGAGGACAGGAGACCTCCAACACAATGACACAATATGAAAAGACAGAGAAATACTGCCCAGTCAAAGGAACAAGGTAAAAACCCACAAGACCTACAGACAGTGGAGCTGCAAAAACAAAGAGGAAATAAGCAAACTACCTGAAAAAGAATTCAGAGTAATGACAGTAAACGTGATCCAAAAATCTCAAAAGTGGAATGGAGAAAATGCAAGACTCCTTTAACACATTTAGCAAGGGCCTAGAGGAAATAAAGAATAAATAGTGATGAACAACACAATTAGTGAATTAAAAATACTGTGTATGTTAAGTCACTTCAGTCATGTCTGACTCTGCAACCCTATGGATTATAGCCCACTAGGCTCCTCTGTCAACGGGATTTTTCAGGCAAGAATACTGGAGTGGGTTGCCATGCTCTCCTCCAGGGGATCTTCCCAACCCAAGGATTGAACTCACATCTCTTTCATCTCTTGCATTGGCAAGCAGGTTCTTCACCACTAATGCCACCTGGGAAGCCCAAAAACACTCTAGAAGAAATTATTAATAGAATAACTGAGGCAGAAGAAAAGATAAGTAAGTGAGCTGGAAGACAAATGGTAGAAGTAACTACTGAAGAGCAGAATAAAGAAAAAAGAATGAAAGGGATTGAGAATAGTCTCAAGAGATCTCTAGGACAATATTAAACTCACCAACATTTGAATTATAGGGGGCCTAGTTGAAGAAAAGAAAAAGAGTCTGAGAAAATTTTTGAAGTGATTATAAGTGAAAATTTCCCTGAGAGGAAAAGAAATAATCAAGTCTGAGAAATGCAGAATCCTATACAGGATAAACCCAAGGAGAAATGTGACAAGACATATTCATCAAACTAACAAAAATTAACTACAAACAAAAATGTTAAGAGTAGCAAGCAAAAAGCAACAAATACTAGACAAGGGAATCCCCATAAGGTTAACAGGTAATCTTTCAGCAGAAACTCTGCAGGCCAGAAAGGAGTGGCAGGATATACTTAAAGTGATAAAAGAAGAAAAGCCCTACACCCAAGATTACTCTTCCCAGCAAGGATCGCATTCAGATTCAATGGAAAATCAAACCATTACAGATAAGCAAACTTAAAAGGAACCCGAGATCAAATTGCCAACATCTGCTGGATCATCGAAAAAGGAAGAGAGTTCCAGAAAAACATCTATTTCTGCATTATTGACTATGCCAAAGCCTTTGACTGTGTCGATCACAATAAACTGTGGAAAATTCTGAAAGAGATGGGAATACCAGACCACCTGACCTGCCTCTTGAGAAACCTATATGCAGGTAGGAAGTAACAGTTAGAACTGGACATGGAACAACAGACGGGTTCCAAATAGGAAAAGGAGTATGTCAGGGCTATATATTGTCACCCTGCTTATTTAACTTATATGCAGAGTACATCATGAGAAACACTGGACTGGAAGAAGCACAATCTGGAATCAAGACTGCCGGGAGAAATATCAATAACCTCAGATATGCAGATGACACCACCCTTACAGCAGAAAGCAAACATGAACTAAAGAGCCTCTTGATGAAAGTGAAAGAGGAGACTGAAAAAGTTGGCTTAAAGCTCAACATTCAGAAAACGAAGATCATGGCATCTGGTCCCATCACTTCATGGGAAATAGATGGGGAAACAGTGGAAACAGTGTCAGACTTTATTTTGGGGGGCTCCAAAACCACTGCAGATGGTGACTGCAGCCATGAAATTAAAAGACGCTTGCTCCTTGGAAGAAAAGTTATGACCAACCTAGATAGCATATTCAAAAGCCGAGACATTACTTTGCCGACTAAGGTCCGTCTAGTCAAGGCTATGGTTTTTCCTGTGGTCATGATGGATGTGAGAGTTTGACTGTGAAGAAGGCTGAGTGCTGAAGAATTGATGCTTTTGAACTGTGGTGTTGGAAAAGACTCTTGAGAGTCCCTTGGACTGCAAGGAGATCCAACCAGTCCATTCTGAAGGAGATCGGCCCTGGGATTTCTTTGGAAGGAATGATGCTAAAGCTGAAGCTCCAGTACTTTGGCCACCTCATGTGAAGAGTTGACTCATTGGAAGACTCTGATGCTGGGAAGGATTGGGGGCAGGAGGAGAAGGGGACGACAGAGGATGAGATGGCTGGATGGCATCACTGATTTGATGGACGTGAGTCTGAGTGAACTCTAGGAGTTGGTGATGGACAGGGAGGCCTGGCGTGCTGCGATTCATGGGGTCGCAAAGAGTCGGACACGACTGAGCAACTGAACTGAAACTTAAAAGAATTCAGCAACACCAAACCAGCTCTATAACAAATGCTAAAGGAACTTCTCTGACAGGAAACACAAGAGAAAGAAAAGATCTACAAAAACAAACTCCAAACAATGAATGGTAATAGGATCATGGACTTGGTGGCTCAGTGGTAAAGAATTCGTCTGTCAATGCATGAGACGCAGGTTTGATCCCTGGGTTGGGTGATCTGCTGGAGGAGGCTATGGCAATCCACTCCAGTATTCTTACCTGGGAAATCCCATGGATGGGAGCCCGGTGGGCTGGAGTCCATGGGGTCACAAATGAATTGGACATGACTTAGTGACTAAACAACAACAGCAGTAGGATCATACATGTCAATAATTACCTTAAATGTAAATGGATTAAACAACCCAACCAAAAGACACAGATTGGCTGAATGGATACAAAAATAAGACGCCTATACATGCTGTCTACAAGAGACCCACTTCAGACCTAGGGACACATACAGACTGAAAGTGAGGGTCTGGAAAAAGATATTCCATGCAAATGGAAATCAAAATAAAGCAGGTATAGCAATTCTCATATCAGATAAAATAGACTTTAAAATAAAGACCATTATAAGAGACAAGGAAGGACACTACATAGTGATCAAGGGATCAATCCAAGAAGGAAATATAACACAATTATAAATATATATGCTCCCAACACAGGAGCATCTCAGTACACAAGGCAAATTTTGATAACTATAATAGTGGAAACAGTAACACAGTAATAGTGGGAGACTTAAACACCTCACTCACACCAATGGACATACCATCCAGAAAGAAAATTAATAAGGAAACAAGTCTTAAATGACACATTGGACCAGACAGACCTAATTGATATCTAGAGGACATCTCATCCCCAAACTGTAGAATACACTTTTTTCTCAAGTGCACATGGAACACTCTCCAGAATAAATCACATCTTGGGTTACAAATTAAGCCTTGGTAGATTTAAGAAAATTGCACCTTTTTCTGACCACAAAGCAGTAAGATTAGATATCCATTACAGGAAAAAAAGAACTGTAAAAAACACATGGAGGCTAAACAGTAAGTTTTTAATAGCCAATCAGTGAAGAAATCAAAGAGGAAATGAAAAAATACCTAGAAACCAACGACAATGGAAACACAACAACTCAAAACCTATGAGATGCAGTAAAAACAGTGCTAAAAAGAGGGAAGTTCATAGCAATACAAACCTACCTCAAAAGTCAAGAAAAATATCAAATAAACAACCTAACTTTACACCTAAAGCAACTAGAAAAAGAGGAACAAAAACTCCAAAGTTAGGAGAAGGACAGAAACACAAAGATCAGAGCAGAAATAAATGAAATAGAGACAAGTAAATGCAAAGATCAATAAAACTAAAAGTTCGTCCTTTGAAAAGATAAACTTTAAAAAATAAATGGATAAATCTTTAACCAGACTCATCAAGAAAAAAGGATGACTTAATAAAATTAGAAGTGAAAACGGAGAAGCTACAACAGACAACCAGAAATACAAAGGATCATAACAGACAAGAGACTACTAGATGCCAATAAAATGGACAACCTGGAAGATATAGACAAATTCTTAGAAAAGTAAAACCTTCCAAGATTCAACCAGGAAGAAGTAGAAAATATGAATAGACCAATCACAAGCACTGAAATCAAAACCGTGATAAAAAAATCTTCAAACAAACAGAAGTCTAGGGCCAAATGTCTTCACAGGCAAATTCGGTCAAATACTAGAGAAGTGCTGAACCTATCCTTCTCAAACTTTTCCAAAAGACTGCGGAGGGAGGAAAACTCTCAAACTCATTCTAAGAAGCCATCATCACCCTGATATCAATACCGAAGATATCACACAAAAAGAAAATTATGGGCCAATATCTCTGAGGAACAACCATCCTCAACAAAATACTAGCAAACAGAATCCAATAACACGTTAAAAGGATCATACACCATGATCAAGTGAGGTTTATCCCAGAGATGCAAGGATTATTTAACATACACAAATCAATCAATGTGATACACCATATTAATAAATTGAAATATAAAAACAATATGATCATCTCAATAAATGTAGGAAAATTTCTCAATAAGTTCAATACCCATTTATGGTAAAAACTCTCCAGAAAGCAGGCGTAGAAGAAACCTACCTCAACATAATAAGGGCCATATATGACAAACCCAGAGCAAACATTCTCAATGGTGAAAAAGTGAAAGCATTTCTTCTAAGATCAAGAACAAGACAAGGATGCCCACTCTTGCCTCTATTATTTAGTATTGTTTTGTAAGTCCTAGCCATGGCAATCACAGGGATAAAAGAAATAAAAGGAATCCAGACTGGAAAAGAAGCAAAACTCCCAGTGTTTGCACATGACATGATACTATACACAGAACACTCTAAAGATGCCACCAGAAAATTACTAGAGCTAATCAATGAATTTAGTAAAGTCTCAGGATACAAAATTAATACATAGAAATCCCTTGTATTCCTATACATGAACAACAAAAAGTCAGAAAGAGAAATTAAGGAAACAATCCTGAAAAGACAACCCTCAGAAGAGGAGAAAATAATTGCAAACAAAGCAACTGACAAAAGATTAATCTCCAAAATAACAATTATAGCAGCTCAATATCAGAAAAACAACCCAGTCAAAAAATGGGTGGAACACCTAAACAGACATTTCTCCAAAGAAGCCATTTCTCCAAAGATGGCCAACAAACACAGGAAAAGATGCTCAACACTGCCCATTATTAGAGAAATGCAAATCACAACTGCCATGAGGTGTCACCTCATGATGGTCATAATGGGCACCATCAAAAAATCTCCAACAGTAAATGCTAGGGAAGATGTGGAGGAAACGGAACCCTCCTGCAATGTTGATGGGTATGTAAATTTATACAGCTGCTATGGAGAGCAGGATGCAGATTCGTTAAAAATCTAGGAATAAAACTACCGTATGACCCAGCAATTCTACTACCGGGCATATACTCTGAGAAAACCATAATTCAAAAAGACACATGTACCCCAATGTTCATGGCAGCACTATTTACAATAGCCAGGACATGGAAGCAAGCTAGATGTCGATCAACAGATGAATCAATAAAGAAGCTGTGGTCATATAAACAATGGAATATCATTCAGCCCCAAAAGGAATGAACTGAGTGAGGTGGAGGAACCTAGAGCCTGTTGTACAGAGTAAAGTCACTCAGAAAGAGGAAAAACAAATATCGTATATTAACATACATAAATGGAATCTAGAAAAATGGTACTGAGGAACTTATTTTCAGGGAAAAAATAGAGATGCTGACAGAGAACAGACTGGTGGGTACAGGCGGGGAAGGAGAAGAGGAGGCGCATAGACAAGCGTAGCACTGACATATACAGAGTACCAAATATAGCAAAAGAGCTATATGTGCAAAATAGCCAGTGGGAAGTTCAGCTTGGTTGGTGCTCTGTGACAACCTAGAGAGGAGGGATGAGGGAAGTAGGAGGGAGGCTGATTCACATTGTGGTATAGCAGAAACCAACACAACATCGTAAAGCAATTATCCTCCAATTAAAAGTATATAAAATTTATTTTTAAAATGAATAATGATTTCAATGGAATACAATCTATTGCATAGAAATAAATTCCATGAGCCATCCTCATATAAATATATAGATGACTACAGTTTATCAAGCATGTGTAGTTGTTTTCAGTGGGAGGTATCCATTTAATCATACTGGTGAAAATGGAATTTCTTACAATCCATTTTGAAGATCTAAAACATATACCACCATGTATTTAAACATAATATGAACTTAATATGTGTAGAGTCCAGGAATATATAATAAAAAAAAGCAAATGATATTACATTCACTTAATGTTCTGACCTGCCTCCTGAGAAATCTGTATGCAGGTTAAGAAGCAACAGTTGGAACTGGACATGGAACAACTGACTGGTTCCAAATTGGGAAAGGAGTATGTCAAGGCTGTATATTGTCACCCTGCTTGTTTAACTTATAAGAAGCGTACATCATGAGAAATGCTGGACTGGATGAAGCACAAGCTGGAATCAAGAATGCCAGCAGAAATATCAATAACCTCAGATATGCAGATGGCAAAAAGTGAAAAAGAACTAAACAGCCTCTTGACGAAGTGAAAGAGGAGAGTGAAAAAGTTGGCTTAAAACTCAACATTCAGTAAACTAAGATCATGGTATCTGGTCCCATCACTTCATGGCAAATAGATGGGAAAACAATGGAAACAGTGACAGACTTCATTTTGGGGGGCTCCGAAATCACTGCAGATGCTGACTGCAGCCATGAAATTAAAAGACATTTGCTCCTTGGAAGAAAAGTTATGACCAACCTAGACAGCATATTAAAAAGCAGAGACATTACTTTGCCAACAAAGGTCTGTCTAGTCAAAGCTATGGTTTTTCCAGTGGTCATGTATGGATGTGAGAGTTGGACTATAAAGAAAGCTGAGTGCCAAAGAATTGATGCTTTTGAACTATGGTGTTGGAGAAGACTCTTGAGACTCCTGGACTGCAAGGAGATCCAACCAGTCCATCCTAAAAGAAATCAGTCCTGAATATTCATTGGAAGGACTGATACTGAAGCTGAAACTCTAATCCTTTGGCCGCCTGATGTGAAGAACTTACTCACTGGTAAAGACCCTGATGCTGGAAAAGACTGAAGGCAGGAGGAGAAGGGGACAACAGAGGATGAGATAGTTGGGTGGCATCATTAACTCAATGGACATGAGTTTGAGTAAACTCTGGGAATTGGTGATGGACAGGGAAGCCTGGCGTGCTGCAGTCCATGGGCTGCAAAGAGTTGAACACAACTAAGTGACTGAACTGAACGGAATGTTCTTATTTTCAACACATTATCCTATTATTACATTTTACAATAAATGTTGAAATAATTGTTTTTTAAAAAAGTAAGGAAATGATAATACAATAAATGGCACAAAGATGAAGTAAAGCACAATGGTAAATATTTAGAAGGTCTGGAAAAATGGTTGAAAGGGACAAAAATTGAAAAGTTGAAAAGGACAAAAATTATAGCAAAGAACTGAAAATAAACACTACCATGGAAACACAAGGAAAGAAATCCCAAACATGTGACCAGATTAAACAAAATCTAGAAAACTGTCCAAAGATATCATTTTTTCTGAAAACTTACACGAGTATACACACACACACACACACACACACACACACACACCCCTGAGACTAACAGAAACAGCTGAGGTAAGAGAGAAGACTAAGATCACCAAAACCAAAATTAAAGGACTGGCAGCGGGTGAGGGGCCCAGGAACCAGGAGAGGAGTCAGACCACAGCAGGAACAACAAGCAGGAAGTGGCTGGGAAAGGCCACTCAGGAATCGTATCTCAAAAATTCAAAGCATCTACTCTAAAAACAAAGAAAGATTCTGCCAATGATTGGGGGAAAAATTCAGATGAACAGACAATAGTGATTCCTGATTTTAGCTCTTGCTGAGAGAAAAAAGAACTTAAGAAAAATCATGCAAAATGGAAAGAAACAGACTAATACCAGCTAAGTATCCAGCAAAGACAAATTTACAGCTAAACAGACAATTACATGTTTGAAAATATATGTTGGCAAACAGTAAAATGGTCCCAATTACTAGGTGTAATGCTTAAACCTCTTCATACTGTTCTTAAGACTTGCTTCAAGATACCCATTTCAATAATTGCCCTAAAAATTCTTGCCTTTCAGCTGTTCTCATGACAGCTATCACAGGAGTTTCCTAAACCCACCTAGAACACAAACTAGCTCAGAATTTACAGTCAGAGGCCTTAGATTTCATTCTTCCTTTCCCATTATTATTATCATCATAGTTTTAAAGTTTTATTTCTAAATCTCCAAACTGCAAATATGAGACTTTAGCACTTTATATACTACTCAATTTATAGTTTTATTAGTGAGTATAATTGTTTCTTAAAGTGTTGTTGTTTTAAAGGAGGACTAGGCTTTATATAATTAAGTATAATTCCAAGCACATAGGTCACCAATAGTCCCAAAGTGTACACTTACAAATGGCAGGGAAAATACCTGTTAAGTACTCACTTCAACAGTTTCAGTTCTTCCCTCATGGGGATGTGGTGTCCTTGGGTAGATATCGAGAAGATGTGGTGGTGAATCAAAGTGCAGTCTTTTGAGGTTCCTTTACTAACATCTCTATAATTCAGTTCATCAAAGTTAGTCCTCCATAATAAGACCTATAAAAATTCATCAAGTTGGCAGTTATTGATTTGCAAGTACAAGCAGCAGAAGGAAATTTTAAAAAAATGAACATATAGAATAGGCTCTCAAAATAGTTAGGAAGGCTAGATATATTTTTCCACAACATTATATCTCAATACTTTTAAAAGGGTAATAGGGAGAGATTTCGTATTCTCAATTTTATGTCCACTTTATTCAGTAAATGTGGCTCTGAATGAGTTTTTGTCATTTCAAATAAATACAGATGTGTTACAATTTAAATGTACCATACTCAAGAAGTTTAATCAACATTTGAAAAATAAAACACACAGACAACAGATTAGGCAACAATTCAAGTGAAAAGGCCCACACCAATATCAGGCACTCAGTGTTAGTTTTATGTATAAGTAAGTATAAAGATGAACAAAAGAAAAAAACTGCTATTTGAGTTCCAAAAATGATCAGAACTAGTACCATTTCAATCATGAGATAGCAGATTCCCTGGCACTAACTAAAACATAAACTCATTCATAATCATCTGAACATAGACAAACTAGCTGGTTGTAAAAACCTCAGCTGAAGTCTCAGATTCCATTTCCCCTAATCAAATCAAACAGGGAGCAGAAAGCTTTACAAACCTGTGCATCTGCGCCTCCTGATGTAAACAGCTCTCCATCTTTTGAAAATGAAACAGTGAAGACAGGCCCCTAAGAAATAAAGGGAGATAAAAGGAAAAAAAGCATTTGATAATGTGTTTCCATGGTCAAGAAGGCTGTGAGTATTAATTTTTCATCCTAATTTGTGCAGACTATTTATGCAATAAGTCTGAGGACATATTCAGCTGTTAGCAACCAGGCAGGCAAAGAGAATCAAAGCATCAACTCAATTATCTGAAGACATCTATAAACAATCAGTTCAGTTCAGTCGCTCAGTCGTGTCCGACTCTTTGCGACCCCATGAATCGCAGCATGCCAGGCCTCCCTGTCCATCACCAACTCCCAGAGTTCACTCAGACTCACGTCCATTGAGTCCGTGATGCCATCCAGCCATCTCATCCTCTGTCGTCCCCTTCTCCTCCTGCCCCTAATCCCTCTCACATCAGGGTCTTTTCCAATGAGTCAACTCTTCGCATAAGGTGCCCAAAGTACTGGAGCTTCAGTTTTAGCATCATTCCTTCCAAAGAAATCCCAAGGTTGATCTCCTTCAGAATGGACTGGTTGGATCTCCTTGCAGTCCAAGGGACTCCCAAGAGTCTTCTCTAACACCATAGTTCAAAAGCATCAATTCTTCTGCGCTCAGCCTTCTTCACAGTCCAACTCTCACATCCATACATGACCACAGGAAAAACCATAGCCTTGACTAGACGGACCTTAGTCGGCAAAGTAATGTCTCTGCTTTTGAATATAAAACTGAAAAAAGAGATACTAATAAAAATGAGAAAATACACTTTTCTTCCCTTTAAAGAAGTTCGTTCATAGGTCAGTGAGTAAGAATTTCTTCTGTTAAGATTTTCTGGCTTTGGAATCTTATTCAACAAATCACTAGTAGAGGCTGAATGATGGGAATGAGGCTGTATGAAGAGAAGTCATTTCCTCAACCCCAGCATGCTTCACGGAGTTCTTCACGCGGGCAACAGTGAGTTCTGAGAGAAGGACACAGATAGGAGAAGAGCTGTGAATGATGACAACTGATACCACGACTGTGAGAATGATGAGCTGGAGTTTGAACGAACAGTTGGAAGCCACTTAGGAAGTTCCTGCAGTTATCAGGGTGAGAGGTAACAGGAAAGAGCGTGGTGAGCAATGGCTGCGGTGCTGGACGACTCTCGGTACAGTCACAGCATGACCTCTGGGTCAGTTTTTAGTCAAGAGGACTCATTTCTCATCTCAAAAACGCTAGTATACTCTTTGTTTTTTTTAGTAAGTCGGTAATCTATACAATGGAAACAGTGAGAGACTTTATTTTGGGGGGGGCTCCAAAATCACTGTGGATGTGACTGCAGCCATGAAATTAAAAGACACTTGCTCTTTGGAAGAAAAGCTCTGGCCAACCTGGACAGCGTATTAAAAAGCAGAGACATTACTTTGCCCACAAAGGTCCATCTAGTCAAGGCTATGGTTTTTCCAGTAGTCATGTATGGATGTGAGGGTTGGATCATAAAGAAAGCTGAGCACCGAAGAATTTATGCTTTTGAACTGTGGTGTTGGAGAAGACACTTGAGAGTCCCTTGGACTGAAAGGAGATCCAACTAGTCCATTCTGAAGGAGATCAGTCAAAATTAAAAGACACTTGCTCTTTGGAAGAAAAGCTCTGGCCAACCTGGACAGCGTATTAAAAAGCAGAGACATTACTTTGCCCACAAAGGTCCATCTAGTCAAGGCTATGGTTTTTCCAGTAGTCATGTATGGATGTGAGGGTTGGATCATAAAGAAAGCTGAGCACCGAAGAATTTATGCTTTTGAACTGTGGTGTTGGAGAAGACACTTGAGAGTCCCTTGGACTGAAAGGAGATCCAACTAGTCCATTCTGAAGGAGATCAGTCCTGAATATTCATTGGGAGGGCTGATGCTAAAGCTGAAACTCCAATAATTTGGCCACCTGATGCGAAGAACTGACTCATTTGAAAAGACCCTATGCTGGGAAAGATTGAGGGCAGGAGGAGAAGGGGATGACAGAGGATGAGATGATTGGATGGTACCACCGACTCGATGGACATGAGTTTGAGTAAGCTCTGGGAGTTGGTGATGGACAAGGAAACCTGGGGTGTTGAGGTCCATGGGGTCACAAAGAGCCAGACACAACTGAGTGAATAAAATGAACAGAATCTATACAAGAAAATCTATGGGGAAAAGCCTCTTATATCTTTCACGTAGACCAGCCCATAGTCTTAGGTATTAACAGGTCATAAATACCTCCATCTCCAGACTGTGAAAAATTCCATCTTCATGTATAGTGCTTTTCTCCTAAATTATTTTATTTACCTTTTTTTCCAGTACTCAGTCCTTCTTCATGGATATTTTAATCCATGGCCACTTTTATTGTTTGTTAATCCGGCCCAGTTCCACGGATACACATATATCTGAGCTGGTTAATTGTCTATTTCTGCTTCCCTCTAACACAGCTGTGAAACAAATGATAAAGCAAGCAGGAAGTCCGGCAGGATACATGAAGGCAGAAAAAGAAAAGTTCTTCCCTAGACCACAAAGCCCATTCTATTTCTGGATATAAATAGCTTATACTTGGTTAAAAGGAAGTACCTAGTATATCTTATTAAAAAAAAAAAGGAGGGGGATGTATTCTAAAAAATTTAGAGAAGTTTGAACATTTACTCAGAAAGGAAGAATAGTTTTTACACTTGAAAAAGTTTTTCTTTGGTACATTATACATCAGTATGTGCATTGTGTGAGTGAACAGGCTCAATAAATAGCACCCCACTTCCCCACTGGGTTCCTAAACTAACTGAAAAATAAGACAAAGAAATATTATCTTTCTTACTGATGAGGGCTTATAAAGAGAATATGGCTTCATCTGTGGGCAAATGGGCTTTCTAGAACTGAAATCCACAGTGAGTCAGACTTGAGTACCCTGGCACGGGCAAGAGTGAACAAGGGCTGGCCTCTCCACAAGAAATACCAGAGGAAAACCACGAGCACAGGCTCCTCGAAGCTGAAGGCAGTAGGCTCGACTTGTCAGATTTCTCCTTCTTAACTCACCCATCGGTTTAGTGGAAAGCGAGAGTGAAAGGGTGTGGAGGCTGAAAGGGTCAGAGCTGGCACATGAGCAGAAAGAGCAGAAGTCAGAAAAACACGGATTTGTCACCATTTAACCAGTCAGGTCCACACTACATACTGAGGAAGACAGCAGTGGAGGATTATGTTACCGGCCACTGAAAGACACACATTGATTTTGACCAGAACTACAATAAGTAATATTTCGAAGAGTTGCTTCCAGAGGATGAAAACACAGCCTTGCAAGCAAAAGAAAAAAAGAAAAACTAATAGCAGCAATGTGTAGTACACTTGGAAAAATGAATAAGTTTTTTACATATATAAAGTTTATATTTTAGTTAGTGCCATATACTAAAGCAAATATCTTAGGGTTCACACCGTATGTCCTTGAAGTGTATATATAAGCCTTCCTTCTAAGAGGTCCAGGATCTTCAGCGTACCATCTGAAGAAGCAGTGATGAGATAGTTACCCGAAGGATGGAACGACACACAATTAACTCCACCGCTGTGAACTGATTTGTAGAAAATAAAAGCAAAAAGTTCAGAGAATAATTCTTAATTCTAAAGATGCCCCTTCACCCTACTAGCAACATTAGGTTGAAAGCAAGAATCAAGTAGAGGTAATGTCTCCATAGCACCAAAACTCTACATAGCTCACTAAAACAAATAAGTAGCGTGGCATCAAACAGCTTAAGCTTCCAGTTCATGAGACAGAATAACTTTACAAATGAGACTCTGTCATGGAAAGATGATCTTATTAACTACACAACTATAAAATCTTCAGATATATTACCAATATACACAACCACTGTCTACCACCAGTTCACATAAAGTATACATCCTAGCCTTAAACTAAATTTAATAACCAATTAGTTGCTTGGGACAAGGGGCGAAGAGTATGGAGATGTCTTTACAGAAGGGCAGCCTTGCTAGTTTGAGAATTCATTTCTGGACACCATCCTTCCCACAGGAGGCAGTACAACACAGCGATCAAAAGTTTGTTAATCACTGTACTTTGTAAACAGAAAGACCTATGTCAGTCCAAGCAATATTTTGGCAAGTGACATAGGCTCCTTCAGCCTCAACTTCCTTGTCTTTAAAGTGGAGGTAATAGTAATACCTCTGAGGGCTGATGTGAGAATTTAGCACAGTGTCTGCTACATTATGTTTATTAAGGAATGGAAATTTGGATTTAATATAAATCTAATACACATTAAGAAATCAATTCATTTCTCTTTTAACTTCAATAGACAGGCACAGTAGGATGTTGTTTTCTGCCAGTTATAACACCTATTTGTGCTCACAAATCTCCTTCTGAGTCAATTCCATCCTGGATTCTTATACAAAGCAGATAACCAAAGTCTAAAAATCTTATAGTAACTTTTTTTCTTTTCTTTTTCTTTTTTTTTTTTTATAGCTCTGGCATCATTTTTAAGGTCCATCCACCTCCCTCTGCAGGCTGGCACCTATCCCAGCTCCTTGGACCATGCTGTTGATGGTGGCTAACTTTTCTCTAGTCAGTCCATTACATTCAGTGAGAGGGCCAAGCCACACTGAGAATAGTCTCTGTCAGTGTAAGAGAAGCCCATTGTACAATTCAATTCTGTTATGGAAGTCGTTACCTTGATAATGCTGGAGTAACTTGTTCACTCTTATATCCCAGATTTTCACAGTATGGTCAGAACCTGCTGAAGCTATGCATGTACCATTAGGGTTAAAAGCCACAAAATTTGCAAACCTGGGAGAAAGGAATAAGATGGTCTAACATTTCAATTTCTCTCTAATTTCTTTATTTGAATTGTAATAATTAAATGCCTTCTTAGAAAACTAACCCATTTAAATGCAAAAAGAGAAATGGACTTACCCTACGAAATCTGAGAAATTGTTAACACACTGCTTACTTGTGGTATCCCAGATTTTAATAGTTTTATCCTCACTGCATGATACGATTAGTCTGCCATCAGGTGAAAACCTGGAGAGCATAAGAAAGATCATTCTTGTGGAAGACAATCACAATCAACTCCACCATGACACACAAGTCAGGCTGTAAGAATTAAATGATACTACAGCATGCAGCAGAATCATGTTCTGCTACCAACATCTTTCCAGCTGAAAATAACACAATGAGTGACATTAATAAACCATTAAAAAAAGATCACAATATACTATATAGACTAACCAAGTTTCTCTTAACCTTTTATTCTTTTATTTAAATAATTCACTTTGATGGTATCTGTTCTAGGTCTGATTGCTTCCAAGCCAAGTATCTAATGCTTTTTTTTTAAGTATTCCCTATTTCTGTCATTTTCTGGTGTTATCCATACGACCCAAGAGAGTCTGTATTACCATCTTACCAACCCTGCAGCGATGCTCTTTGTAAGAAAACGACTGGCATCTTAAGAATGAAAAGTGAATGCTATCAGCAATAGGGGCTTCACTGGTGGCTGAGGCAGTAAAGAATCTGCCTGCTACGTGAGAAACCTGGGTTCAATCCCTGGGTCACGAAGACCCCCTGGAGAAGGAAATAACAACCGACTCCAGTATTCTTGCCTGGAGAATTCCATGTACAGAGGAGCCTGGTGGGCTGCAAAATGTGTCCATGGGGTCACAAAATGTCGGACACAACTGAGTGCCTAACTTTCTTTATCATCGACAGGAGATTCCCCAAGCCTGTAACTTCCTGGATGAGGGGAGGCCAGAGAGCTTCAATGGACTGAAAATAGGACAACTCATTTATACAAAACTGAAGCTCCTTCATGGACACACCTACTATCCACACACCTCATTAAAAACAAATGAGAAAATTCTCAGACATCTTGCCTACTGCTTTTGTATTCTCTCTCCCTTTAAGGTCCTTTCCAAGGTTGCTTTTCTGCCTTAAGTACCTTTTTAGAATGGAGACAGAAGCACAGAAGATCAAAAACAAAGTGAAAACTATTAGGAAACTATGAATACTCATTTTGCTATTAATACTTCAGTAATAGCAAAATCCAAAAAAAGACAGATTTAGGTCATAGACCAATTATGTTTCAATTTTATTTGTAGTTTCCCTCTTGGCCCAGATTACTATAAAAGTCATCAACTAAGTAAGGGTGTGGATTATAATTGAAAGCTTTTTGTTTTGTTCTCTCACCATCCCCTCCTCCCAACTCCTGTTCTTAAAGCTGGCCTAAACATAATTCTTCCTAACAGAAACTTTCAATCTAGAATTTTTGAATTCACTGTATTTTAAAAAGGACAGAGATGCATAATTAAATTCTATGTGAAACAGTCCTTAAAAATTCAAAGAAATTGGCAAGGAAATAGCTTCCACACTGGGCAGTTCAGCTTGATTTTATAATAACATATTAATCTTTTCCTTTAGAAAAATGTGAGGAAGATTCAAATATGAATGACAGTATTATAGAAATGCTCCAAAGAGAGGAAACTTATTTTGTATAGATTCTGGAGAAGAAAAACCTATTCAGTATCCCCATGAAAATAACCTTTGCATAAAATTACAAATAATTAATGCAAGAAATCAGAGTGTGTTTCTTAATATGCTATCTTTTAAAAGAATTACTTAATATGAACATTTTAAATTTTATTTCTAAGAGATGACTCAGTTCTTACATTTTAAGAAAGCAATGATGAAAAATGTAATAAAACGGAAGGATTAGGTGAAAGCAAAGTACAAAGTACAAATTCACACTATGACATTATTGGCCAAATACAACCACCACCACAGCCACCACTACCACCATCCCCATTTATCCTGCCTATATTAACTGAGCATCTATGTGCTAGCATGGTTCTCAACACTTTACTTATAACAACTCATTTAATTCTCCAAATAACCCTACCAAACAAGGGCTACTGCTGGCCTCAATTGACAGATGAATAAACCAGGGCACGTAAACGAACAGGAACTGCCCGTCACACAGCCAGGAAGATTTGAACTTGGAAGTCTGGCTCCAGAGCCAAACTGCCCGGCCACTCTGTTGAAGACTCTGGCAGAAAGGAAAGTTTGTCTTACTGGCCAAAGTAGAGCACAGGAAGTTCTGTGTGGCTTCTTTGTAACCACAGAAAGTTCTAAAGTGGAAGCAAACCACAAGGCCATGCTCTTAGGAGGCTAAGTGTCTGGGTTCTGCTTGACAGGCTGACTACCAGACTATCTTTTAATAAAAATCTGTGTGTCTGCTGCCATGCCCCATCAGTGCCCTTGAGGAGTCTGTGGGAAAGACATTCATTCATTGACTCATTCAAATATTTACTGAGCACCTGTGGGAACCAGGCATGGGCACTGGCCCCAGTTATAGGAATATCATGGTGAATGAGACCGATAAGACCCCTGCTTTCAGGAGGCTTTCATTCTAGGTGGGAGGAAAGGCACACAAATAATATAATTTTAATAATGGTAAGAAAAAAGTTTTTAACAAAAAGGTGCCCATTAGCCACTAGAAGCTCCCCAGAAGAAACTTGTGAATAAGGAAAAGAATGTTACCTTGACTAGCCAAAAATTCATCCTGAGCAGCTGGAATTATAGCCTGGGAGAAATTTCCCCAGCGATGGAGAAATGAAATGAAGACAACGTGAACTTCAGATAAGTGGGGAGTGGAGGAGCTGGCTGGAATGAAAGGAGCCGGTGCAGAGAGGATGTTTCTATCTCCAGCTCGGCAGGGCTGAGGTGGGGCTCAGGAACATGCTCGGGACACTGTATTACAACCCCTGCATATACTCTCTGTAGTTTCTTTTTGTCTCATGTGTATGCTGTCCCTCAGCCATGTCCAGTTCTTTGCAGCCCCATGGACTACAGCCCACCAGGCTCCTCTGCCCATGGAATTTTCCAGGCAAGAGTACTGGAATGGGGTACCATTTCCTCCTCCAGGGCATCTTCCCAACCTAAGGATGGAACCCGCATCTCTTAAGGATGGAACCACCATCTGCATTGGCAGGCGGATTCTTTACCACTAGTGCCACCTGGGAAGCTTTTTTTGTCTTTGGAAGGGTTGAAAGTGACAATGGCGATTTGGCCTTCTCCTCCCTTTCATTTTTAATTAGTACATCAGAAATAGTTTAGCACCAATAAAAGAGGCTACTCTTTGCCCTGTCTTTGATCACAAAATGACAGTCCTTTTTTTGTGTGTGTGAGGGTCCAAACAATACCTAACAGGATTATTAACTTTTAGAATATTAAGAGGAGATACAATTTCTACCAAGACATTAACAAATTTCTAACTCTCTAATTCAGTACCACCCAACCACCTTTTAAGACTTCCAGCAAGTATGTCACCAAGATGGATATTAGTCAGTGGTGACTAATGGATCAGATGTGAACTGTCTGTAAGGCATTTGAGAAGTTAACTACTTCTTATTCAATCCCATAAAATGTACTTTGGAGAAAAGGAGGAAATTCTCGAGCTTTTTGCTAGAAAATTGGTTCACATGTCCTTGAGAGTAGCCCAAGTTATATAACAGTTCTTTAACTTTGAATCTATGGAGTTCCTAAAACTATATGCAAAATTGTAGTCCATAAGCACAGTGATGGAGTTACTTCTTCAACAGTGAGCCAAACAGATCCGTGAACCCTGAGAAGTTTTAAAGTGCATTCATAAGAAATCAAAATTCTCATTTGGATAATTCTTATCATTAGACTAAATATTCTATAAAAAAACCACTATATGCACGCATGTATCAAATCACCACACTGTACACCTTACCCAAGGTTATATGTCATTATATCTTAATAAAGCTGAGGGGAAAACACACAAGGGCACACAATCCCCATCCCTGCCAGACAATTAGCTGCATGGAGGAAGGGCTAAGCCTTCTGAGATAAGAGCTTGTAACTCAACTATCAGCCCTCCATGCAGGAGAAGGAAAGAGTTTAATTTGAGAGTTAGATAAGCAAAGTTTAGGAATTAGTTATGGTCCCTGAGGACCAACCTGGACTTCACAGGCTGAAGGAGATTTACTAAGCATCCAGTCTCAGCCACACCCAAGGCTCCAACTGCACAGGGGATTAAAGCAAAAAAGAATTTAAAATAAAGGAGGATAGAAAGGAAATAGTGGACGAGAAGGAACGAATGAAGAAAACATAGAAAGAAATATATTCTCAAAAACCAAACTTAACATTTCTGGCCCTCAGGCTCTAAGACCAAAGTAGGCACAAATAATTAGTTAGTGGTACTCTGAAGCCAGCAGCTATTCAATAGGAGGGGAAAGCAGTGAAAAGCAGTGAAAATAAGACTGCCCAGTCAGTACAGAGTCTGAATTTTAAGGCCATTTCTGCAGCTGCCCAGATATGTAACGTTATGAAGCTCCTAACTACCTAAGCCACTGTTTTCTGTCTGGATAATGAGCTGCATTCAAGCCTAAAACTTTCATGTGGTGGTTTACTTGCTAAGTCGGGTCTGACTCTTGCCAAAACTTTCATAGACTCATTTAAAAAAAAAAAAAATTGGCAGCCTCAAAGTTTGCTTTGATGGGATTTGGGGTTTACATACTGAAGGCGGAGTTCAAGGCAATAAGCAAAACATGCATGTTTTTTTAAGTGCTGGTCAGCATTAGAAGAGAAACCATCTGTTGATCGCAGTGATAAATTCATTCCTATAACTGCTGAGAGAGAAAAAGCAGATGAAAGAGATGCAAAAAGATTTAGGTGTCCTGTGAAACGCGCTAATTATTGTTGGATCATTTACCGTTTACACGCCCAGACTCCTCTCCTGGGACTTCCACCCGTAAGAACTGCCGAGTAAGCCCTTCCTTGGGTATGCTGCAGGCACTCTGGCTCTGTACTTGTCCCAGTCTGAACTCATCTTCCTCCCCAAACGCCAGTGCTCCTTTTCTCAGTAAATGATTTCTCAAGCCAGAAACCTAGGAATCAAGCGCGATTCCTATGTCTTCCACTCACTGTCACATTCCAGTCCATCACCAGACCCTGCCTCTTCAGATCCTAACAGGCCCTGCTGACGTTTCATTCTCCACAATCAAGAACAATCTGTAAAGCTTTTTTTTTTTTTTTTATTAAAACCCTTTGGTGGTTTCACATTTTTTCATGGGAAAAACTGCCCACAGCATCTGCCCTCCTGTCTCTCTATCATCACCTTACACTTCTTGGTACCACACCCCTCTTCTCTCTGTTCTTGCTCCAGGTGTTCCCTGATAAGCTGTTCGCTTTGCTTCAAACATTGCTCCCTATTCTTTATCTTGTTTCAAATACTCTTTGTGACCCCATGGACTATACAGTCCGTAGAATTCTCCAGGCCACAATACTGGGGTGGGTAGCTGTTTCCTTCTCCAGGGGATTTTCCCAAAGCAGGGATCAAACCCAGGTCTCCCGCATTGCAGGTGGATTCTTTACCAGCTGAGCCACAAGGGAAGCCCCTAGTACTGAGTATTCAGTTCAGTTCAGTCGCTCAGTTGTGTCTGACTCTTTGTGACCCCATGAATCACAGCATGCCAGGCCTCCCTGTCCATCACCAACTCCTGGAGCTTACTCAAACTCACGTCCATCAAGTCGGTGATGCCTCCAGTCATCTCATTCTCTGTCATCCCCTTCTCCTCCTGTCCCTAATCCCTCCCAGCATCAGGGTCTTTTCCAATGAGTCAACTCTTCACATGAGGTGGCCAAAGTATTGGAGTTTCAGCTTTAGCATCAGTCCTTCCAAAGAACACCCAGGAGTGATCTCCTTTAGAATGGACTGGAAGATCTCTTTGCAATCCAAGGGACTCTCAAGAGTCTTCTCCAACACCACAGTTCAAAAGCATCAATTCTTCAGCGCTCAGCTGTCTTCATAGTCCAAATCTCACATCCATACATGACCAGTGGAAAAACAACAGCATTGACTAGACGGACTTTTGTTGGAAAAGTAATGTTTCTGCTTTTTAATATGCTATCTAAGTTGGTCATAACCTTCCTTCCAAGGAGTAAGCGTCTTTTAATTTCATGGCTGCAGTCACCATCTGCAGTGGTTTTGGAGCCCCCCAAAATAAAGTCTGACACTGTTTCCACTGTTTCCCCATCTATTTGCCATGAAGTGATGGGACCAGATGCCATGATCTTTGTTTTCTGAATGTCGAGCTTTAAGCCAACTTTTTCACTCTCCTCTTTCATCAAGAGGCTGTTTAGTTCCTCTTCACTTTCTGCCATAAGGGTGGTGTCATCTGCATATCTGAGGTTATTGATATTTCTCCTGGCAATCTTGATTCCAGCTTGTGCTTCTTCCAGTCCAGCATTTCTCATGATGTACTCTGCATAGAAGTTAAATAAGCAGGGTGACAATATACAGCCTTGACACACTCCTTTTTCTATTTGGAACTAGTCTGTTGTTCCATGTCCAGTTCTAACTGTTGCTTCCTGACCTGCATACAGATTTCTCAAGAGGCAGGTCAGGTGGTCTGGTATTCCCATCTCTTTCAGAATTTTCCACAGTTTCTTATGATCCACACAGTCAAAGGCTTTGTCATAAATAAAGCAGAAATAGATGTTTTTCTGGAACTCTCTTGCTTTTTCCATGATCCAGCGGATGTTGGCAATTTGATCTCTGGTTCCTCTGCCTTTTCTAAAACCAGCTTGAACATCAGGGAGTTCACGGTTCACATATTGCTGAAGTCTGGCTTGGAGAATTTTGAGCATTACTTTACTAGCATGTGAGATGAGTGCAATTGTGCGGTAGTTGGAGCATTCTTTGGCATTGCCTTTCTTTGGAATTGGGATGAAAACTGACCTTTTCCAGTCCTGTGGCCACTGCTGAGTTTTCCAGATTTGCTGGCAAATTGAGTGCAGCACTTTCACAGCATCATCTTTCAGGATTTGAAACAGCTCAACTGGAATTCCATCACCTCCACTAGCTTTGTTCGTAGTGATGCTTTCTAAGGCCCACTTGACTTCACATTCCAAGATGTCTGGCTCTAGATTAGTCAACACATCATCATGATTATCTGGGTCATGAAGATCTTTTTTGTACAGTTCTTCCGTGTATTCTTGCCACCTCTTCTTAATATCTTCTGCTTCTGTTAGGTCCAGACCATTTCTGTCCTTTATCGAGCCCATCTTTGCATGAAATGTTCCCTTGGTATCTCTAACTTTCTTGAAGAGATCTCTAGTCTTTCCCATTCTGTTGTTTTCCTCTATTTCTTTGCATTGATCACTGAAGAAGGCTTTCTTCTCTCTTTTTGCTATTCTTTGGAACTCTGCATTCAGATGCTTATATCTTTCCTTTTCTCCTTTGCTTTTCACTTCTCTTCTTTTCACAGCTATTTGTAAGGCCTCCTCAGACAGCCATTTTGCTTTTTTGCATTTCTTTTCCATGAGGATGGTCTTGATCCCTGTCTCCTGTACAATGTCACGAACCTCCATCCATAATTCATCAGGCACTCTATCAGATCTAGTCCTTTAAATCTATTTTTCACTTCCACTGTATAATCACAAGGGATTTGATTTAGGTCATACCTGAATGGTCTAGTGGTTTTCCCTATTTCCTTCAATTTAAGTCTGAATTTGGCAATAAGGAGTTCCTGATCTGAGCCATAGTCAGCTCCCGGTCTTGTTTTTGCTGACTGTATAGAGCTTCTCCATTTTTGGCTGCAAAAAATCAATCTGATTTCAGTTTTGACCATCTGGTATGTGTAGAGTCTTCTCTTGTATTGTTGGAAGATAGGTAGAGCATTAAAAAACTTTTCAATGGGATTAGGACTAACTTCATATTATGGTCAATGACGTGACTGAACAACTGAGGGCGTGCACACACACAGAGTCAGTGAAAGCTAATGTGTAAAACTTGTGTTAACTATCTACGCAACATGAATGTACTTAATGCCTCTGAACTATACACTTGAAAATTGGTTCAATGGTAAATTTTATACTATATATAGTTTACCCAAATACAGAAAAGTCTTTGCAATTCAGAGGATCAAAGATCACTTGTAACACAACCAAAAACTGAAAATTACAGTCAGATTTTCCCCGTGAAAGTTAATGCCAAAGAAACAATATTGGAAAAGTTGTTTCATTGGCCTCTACTTATTTTTGACTGAGGATACCTTAAAAAAACACAAGTTAGCCCACAGCACACATTATTTTTAAATATTGAACTTTTAGAAAAATTCTTTTGCCACTAAAAATAAGTTATTTCTTACCTGCATATGTAGATATTTCAAACAACACGTTTTCTCCATTACTCATTAAAGACAAATTGCACGTTTAAAAAAGCTGGGAAATATAGTAAGTAAAAACAGCCCATAGCACCATCACTCAAACAAAATCATATAATACTGTGTCTATGCAGGAACTTTAGCTTTTGTTCATGTATAGATTTTTTATATTATAATCACGAGTTCTGAATATTGCCCCTGTTACCCCAAACACAAACATATTTTCAAGTCACTACTTACATATCTTCTTTTAATAGCTAATATAATCATTTAAGTTTATTTAACCAGCTTTTTCTACTTGGAGAACTGATTATTTCCAAGTTCTCATCATTATAAATTACACTGAAAGCAGTATCTTTAAATACAGATTTTTTTTCTTTAAATAAGAATTTGAATAAATCTATTTAGGATAGATTTCTAGTTGTAAACTCACTGTAACAAGGACTCCTAATATATTTTACAAATGGATTTCTAAAAAGACTATGCTAATTTCTATTTTTAAGGCATGAATATATGTCCCAATAGATAACATATCTTAAAAAAATTTTTTTGTGAATCAAGATGTATGATTGAAACAATAGTTAGCCTAGAAAACACAGCTGTTCATCTGTTCTTACACTAATGGGCACCACCTCTATGCCACACAGAGTGAGTCTGGGCTCCAGGGACAAACTCATAGTAAGCACAGGGCCCAGAAACAAGACACTGAGTTTAAATCAGTTCAGTCAACGACACACTTAAAATTCAAATACTTAAGGGGGAAATAATTGCTCTGTTGACCCTCTACATTCATTTAAATATATTGTCAATGCACTGGAAGGAAAAGCAGTATCACTTAGACTATTTCTAATGTTAAGCTGTCTAATTCATCTGTAATTTTTGGAAATGTGTGGTGTGCAATACAGATCTAACTTTAAATTTTTCCAAATAGAAATCTAATTATCTGAACTACATACATTTTAATAGATTAAATAACTACTTAATATTATCTTAATATTTTAACAGCTATTCAGCTACTTGACCACTGATTGGAAATGCCATCTTTATCAGAACAGCTATGTGGACTGCACCTGCACTTTCTATGATCCGTTTTCCTAATCTGGTACCATGACCGTCTCATTCATTTCTACAGGTTTATACTGTGTTCTAGGAGCCGGTTACGCAAGCTTCTTTCAATTTTTTCTGGTCATTCTTGGACATTTAATTTATACATACGAATTTTGAAATCGGCTTGTATGTTTCCACTAAATTCCTTTGGAAAACTTCCCGTTCTGAGTAAGGGTAGTAATGATTATCAGACTTATTCCCCTACTATAAAAAATCATAGAATCAGCAAAATATATGAAGTGACTGTTTTTAGGCACTGGATGAAAGACAGAACAGGGTTGTGAAACTTGAGAGATAGAAAATAAATGAGATAAGCACCAAATGCATCCCAAATTTCTACCTGGGAGCATTTTTCAGACATGGCTTAAGGACACAGAGCCCAAGGAAACAGCTGCAGTCTCACTGGGCAGACAAACAGCAATCAGAATTCAGAACTGCTGAAGGGCTGGGATTTTGAAGGCAGGATTGGTAAGAGGACCTGTGAAGAGCAGAAATACCTCCAAATCTGCCCAAGTCTTGAGTCTTTGATCAAATACAAACGTGATAAGGCTCAGGACAAGAAGGATTGGAAGGAAAAAACAGAGACTGTGAGTCAAAGATTCCTGAGGTTACACGGTACCGAGGCATGTCCAAATTCTCAAGAGATCTGGTTGAACACTCCAGGCATTCAATGGAGGCCCTAGAAAGGCCACTAGTACTAAAGTCCAAGAGTAAAGGCCACTCCAGATCCACCCTAAAATATCTATATTCAACACAATCTAGCTAGGCCAGCAGAAACCTAACAGCTTACCAAAACAAAACAACACTTTTTAGAAGATGACAGAGTAACTCATACTCTCAAACATTTAGCCATGTTTGAGCATACAGTAAAACATTTAAATATAAACAAGCAAGACTCAGATATGACATAAATATTGGAATTAACAGACAAGGACTTTAGAACTATCATTATAAATATGTTCAAGAATTTAAAGGAAACGATGAGCATAATGAGCAAACAAATGGAAAATCTCAGAGAAATGGATAAGCTTATAGTACACTGGACACAGCAAGGAAAAAATACCACTGAACTTGAAAATAGGCCAATAGAAACAATGCAAATTGAAGCACAAAGAGAACATAAGTTTGAGAAAATGAACAAAGCCTTAATTAATGATGGAGGTTTATTGCAAAAGTCTCCATAAGGGATAATGATGCTGAAAACGAAGGCGGTGTTGGGGCTGGACATACAACAGATATTATGATGCACATGACTCTATGCAAGGACCACTCCTGCTTTTCCAAACTCTGCTTCACTATCACTTCCTATGGAAAGTGCCTTTTAAAAAGAGTGAAAGGAAATGTTTTAAGGCTCATGTCTCTGTCTGCCTCCTCCTCTCCTCCCCTTCCCTTACTAATAATTCCAGGTATGGCTTTATTCTGAAACCACACCACGTAATTAGAGAGCAATTTCTGTCTTCCTCTCACAGCTCCACTCTCCTTTGAAAGAATCAGCATCATTCTCAAATCTGTATTTTGAGCATGGTGTCCCTCAGCAGTACAGGTTCAAATAAGACTTGGATTATCTTATGCCAGCCCTCTAAATGCAGTCATGCCAGTAGAATAGATCAATCAACAAAAAAGAGTTCAGATCACACTTTAAATAAGGAATGTAAAACAAACGTGCTTCCCTTCCAGGCCAATTTCGATAAGGAAAGGAGATACATATTTTAAGTACTGTAGCAATGTGTCTTAGGAATAGAGGGCTGCCTGGCTATTAGCAGATGCTAATAACACTTATAATAGCACTTGTCCCAAGGTTATGGAGTCATTCTTGGTTCCTCTCTTTCTCATCCCATCCAATTAGACAGCAAGTACTTTTGGTTGTAACTTAACTACAGTAGACCATTGAACAACATGGTGGTTAAGGGCACCAACCCTCTGCACAGTGAAAACTCCATGTGGAATTTAGTTTACCCTAGGAATCCAAGGTTCCTCCATATTCACAGCTCTGCATCTGTGGGTTTAACCATCCACCCCTACAGCTCAAACCCATATTATTCAAGAGTCAACTGAAGAAATGATTTAAATTCCAACCACATCTCAAAATCTCCACAGCCACCACCGCGGACCAAACTGGGATGAGAACAAGTGCAATAGCCCATACTTCGCAGCTGTTCTGACTTTTGATGGTCTACTCTCCACATGGTGGTCAGGGAGATCCCATTAAACTGTAAGTCAGAGAGAGGAACAGGCTTCAGTGGCTCATCTACTCCGCCTGTCCCTTGAGCTATTCCTCCACTCTCCCACACCCTCTACCACCCCTGCCTTCCTGCTCCTCCTCACTGGCCACCCAGCTTCTGCCCGAGGGCTTTCACTCTTCTATGCAGGACATTCCTTTCCCAAACATCTTCAACTCTCACTCCCTGCCCTCCCTCGGGTCTCTGCCCAAAGGTCACCCTCTCTGGGAGCAATTGCTGAACACCCTATTTAAACCAGCAGCTCTGATTTTCTCCATAGCACTTAACACCATATCGAGTTTCCTATTCGCTTATTCTGTCTCCCCTCCGCAGAACATAAGCTTCATGAGAGTAGCAGTTTTTGACCATTTTGTTTATTATTATTCCTGGCACACAATAAACATTGATGAATGAATAAATAATGAATGAATGAATTTGCCCTCAATCCCCTTTTCTGGGATTTGGGGGTAAAATTCAGACTACAGCAGGGAAAACCATATGGAAACGTTACAGTGAAACTTTGCACTTACTTGGCACAGCGAACCCAGTGTGTGTGTCGGTACAAGGAATATAAGAAGCGCTGGCGATACATATTCCATACTTTGATAGATTTGTCTTCAGAAGCTGTGGCAAGAAACTGGCCATCAGCTGAAAAGTCCACACTTCGAACTGGAGCTGTGTGAGCTTTAAATTCAGAGGATTTCCCTCTCCTGTAAATAAATAGTTTAATATTTATAACGTGATTTAATTATAATCACGATCTCATCAGTATACAGACTTTGAAACATATACAATAGTTTAACTCATAAACACTGACAGAAAGTGTGGAAAGGCTGTTTTGAACTGCACTCTGCATCAGAACTGTTTAAGCCGGTTTTGTTCACTGAAGTCACAGCTGATACTTAACAAGAGAGAGACCCTGGTGGTCATGACCCGGAAATTCATTTGCTGAGTTTGTTTTAATGGGAAGCTAGGAAATAATATTTTTGAACAAATCTCTACCATGTATTTTAAGTTCCTGTTGTTCCTCTAGAGACCGCAATATACAGTTTAAATAAACTGCAACCTACAAAGCTAAGATTTGTTAAATAAGGAGCTCTAAGGCAGTGTTTTCAAACTTTCACATGCAAGTTGTGTGGGCTGGCAGTCTGGGTTGGGAAGGAGGAAATGTCCTCCGTGTCATATGCCTTGACAAAGAATATCCCTGGGTGATTTGATGCTCCTGCTTTGACCCACCAGAAATGGGAACTGAGACCCCTGGGGTGTACCTACGACTCTGCTCACCTCTGAGCCCAATCTTACATTCACAAGCAAAACAAGAGATAAATGGTAATAACAGACTTCGATTCTCAACACCTTGAAATTTCAGATACCTTCTTTTTCTTGGCTAGGGTGTGGAAAAGAGAATAGAAAAAAAAAAAAGATGAAAATAATGTGTGGCGTTTAAGGAGAAGCAGCAGGAAAACTACTGAAATAATTTGGGAGCAGGCAAGTAGATGGAACTGGAGGTAAATGATGACATTCGGGAAATGCTACTTTCCCAAGGTACTTTCATTTTATACCACATTTAGACTTAGCAATTTTTTCCATTCAGAAAGTCACATTTATACAAGTGATGCCTTATGGGAAAAACTGCCACAAGTGTGTTAAAAAGATTAGGCAGCAGAACTGGCAGAAGCCTAGAAGTTACACCCAGCTCCTCCTCTTCCCCAGTATCCAAGGGGTCAGCAGACCTATTTAGGGACAGTGAGATCGCCGTCACCTCCTGCGTATCTTCTGAATCCCTTCTCTTCTTTGCATCCCAGCGGTGCTCGTATTAAGGTAGATATACACACCCTCTGTATCCTTCACCTAGATTACTGCAAAAGCCTCTTAACTGGTCTCCCCGCTCTAATCTTTTATCCCCCTCCAGTCACCTACATACTGTGTTTATAGACTTGCTAAATGTGTGATTCCAAGCATGTAAATCCCAGTGTAAATGTGTCATAGGCTGCTCTCCAAGAAAAAGTACAACACCCAAGCTCTTTGGCAAGACCACCTGCCACTGCTCTGACCTTTGTACCCTTAAGACAACCACACTGCCTCAAATACCCTCTGGCTTTGTACTTGCTGCTTCCTTAGCCTGACTGCTTCCTCTTACCCCGCCTTTCACCAACCCAGATAGGCTTACTTATTCTCTATCTGCTCTGTCTATTTTGCTTATTACACAGTAATTTTTGTTATAAGATAGATCTGCTTCTCTCCTATTAGGCAGTGATTTTCCTGAAGACAGGAATCATGACTTATTTATCTCTAAAAGGCCAGCATCTAGCGCAATGTCAGGCGTATAAAAAGAGCTCAATATGCTTTGCTGAGTTCTGCTGGGAAGACTCGATGCTTAAATGGTTCTGAGATCCCTCCTGGCTTTCCCTTCCAGTGGTCTGTAGAAGGCAGAGGCGACTCTGTCATAAATCTCCATCACCTGATATGTGGTATTTCACCACGAATAATGAAAATAATATAGGAGGGAGCATTCAGGGACTAGTCCAGTGAGGTTTCAAGGGAATGTTCTATGAGTAGAAGTCAGGAGGACAACATGGGCTGATTTTCAGTATAAGGCCTAGAGTAAACAAACTAAAGACTTGGCATCTAATGTGACCAGGAAGCCAAGGGTAGTCAGTATCATAGAATCTGCCTTGAAATTTATTGGGCCCTCCACACTTCAGAACAGCTATCCCGTCTGCCTTCTTTGTAACAGCTCCTCCTCTTGGCAATCAGTTCAGTTCAGTTCAGACGCTCAGTCGTGTCTGACTCCTTGTGACCCCATTAACTACAGCACGCCAGGCCTCCCTGTCCATCACCATCTCCTGGAGTTCGCCCAAACTCATGTCCATCGAGTCAGTGATGCCATCCAGCCATCTCATCCTTGGTCGTCCCCTTCTTCTCCTGCCCCCAATCTCTCCCAGCATCAGAGTCTTTTCCAGTGAGTCAGCTCTTCGCATGAGGTGGCCAAAGTACTGGAGTTTCAGCTTTACCATCAGTCTTTCCAAAGAACACCCATGGCTGATCTCCTTTAGAATGGACTGGTTGGATCTCCTTGCAGTCCAAGGGACTCTCAAGAGTCTTTTCCAACACACAGTTCAAAAGCATCAATTCTTTGGCACTCAGCTGTCTTCAAAGTCCAAATCTCACATCCATACACGACCACTGGAAAAACCATAGCCTTGACTAGATGGACCTTTGTTGGCAAAGTCACGTCTCTGCTTTTCAATATGCTGTATAGGTTGGTCATAACCTTCCTTCCAAGGAGTAAGCGTCTTTTAATTTCATGGCTGCAGTCACCATCTGCAGTGATTTTGGAGCCCAAAAAAAAATAAAGTCTGACACTGTTTCTACTGTTTTCCCATCTATTTCCCATGAAGTGATGGGACCAGATGCCATGATCTTCGTTTTCTGAATGTTGAGCTTTAAGCCAACTTTTTCACTCTCCTCTTTCACTTTCATCAAGAGGCTCTTTAGCTCCTCTTCACTTTCTGCCATAAGGGTGGTGTCATCTGCATATCGGAGGTTATTGACATTTCTCCCGGCAATCTTGATTCCAGCTTGTGTTTCTTGAGGTGATTAGGAGCAGGCAATTAAGAAAGCATGATAAGAAAGTCAGCATAGTTCATCCTTTTTCTTCTCTTCAGAGAAGAAAGTTAGAAACCTTATTTTCTAAGCCCATCTCAGGCCACACCCCTCCTCCACCACCGAGCCTATTCTATATAGAATAGCTCAGCCTTTGTCCAACAATGCATCCTTTGTGCATGAGGACACTTGCTCAGAACGTCCTTCTGCCCCACCTTTGTTACTTGACAAATATCTATTCCTTTAGGACTGAGTTCAAATGACCTCTCCTTTGAAATATCTCCTTAGAATCCACTGGGCTTTCAGAGGTATTATTCAGACATTATTTTCTATCCTACTAAAAACATTCAGAAAACCAAGATCATGGCATCCAATTCCATCACTTCATGGCAAATAGATAGGGAAATAATGGAAACAGTGTCAGACTTTATTTGGGGGGGCCTCCAAAATCATTGCAGATGGTGACTGCAGCCATGAAATTAGGACACTTGCCCCTTGGAAGAAAAGCTATCACCAACCTAGATAGCATATTCAAAATCAGAGACATTATTTTACCAACAAAGGTCCATCTAGTCAAAGCTATAGTTTTTCCAGTGGTCATGTATGGATGTGAGAGTTGGACTGTAGAGAAATCTGAGTGCCAAAGAATTGATGCTTTTGAACTGTGGTGTTGGGGAAGACTCTTGAGAGTCCCTTGGACTGCAAGGAGATCCAACCAGTCCATCCTAAATGAGATCAGTCCTGGGTGTTCATTGGAAGGACTGATTTGAAACTGAAACTCCAATACTTTGACCACCTGATGCAAAGAACTGACTGACTGGAAGAGACCCTGATGCTGAGAAAGATTGAAGGCAGGAGTAGAAGGGGATGACAGAGAATCAGATGGTTGGATGGCAACATCGATGCAATGGACATGAGTTTGAGCAAGCTCCGGTGCTTGGTGATGGACAAGGAATCCTGGAGTGCTGCAGTCCAGTGAGTCACGAGTTTGACTGACTAGAGACTGAACGGAATCTATTGAAAGCTAATTATACTAATAATTAATAGGTGAATAATGTTCATCGTCTGTATTTGCCTCTAGACAAACGAGACACTTATCACGGCACTTTCCCCAGACTACTCCTGACATAGAGAAACAATGTTTTGTTTCAGTTTCAGGATCTCTTTGTATTCTGTTGTATTATGACAAGTTATTTCATTTTACTGCTTTATTTGGCCACCGTTGTCCTTATATCTCACTTCATCTTGGATTCCTTCAGTTTTGCTGAACTATGTTCTTCAGTAAATTTTTTAGAAATGAGTCATAGGTAGTAAACCTCCCATCTTGCATATCTAAAAATGAAAATATTTATTTTGCTGTCCCACATGAGTGAGTTTGGCTGGGTGAAGAAATCCAGGTTAATTTCTTTTCTTTCATAAATGTGGTACTATTTCTCCACTGTCAACTTGAATCCAGTGTTACTGATTTTAACTGGTAGAGAACTCTTTCATAGGCTATCTAATTTTTTCTCTTGAGAAACTCTTAGGATTTTATGTTTATGTTTGACATTCTGAGATTACATTAGGGTGGGTCTGAATGTGTGTAGTATTTTTCTATTCATGCTACTCAGAAACTTTGGATCCTTTCAACATTCTGAATGACTCACTTTCATGATTAAGTTTCTTCAATTAACTTACAGTTTGGGTATTGTTATTTGTATTTATAGTTGAGTATCTTCATCAAACAGGATTGTTGGAATATATTTCTTCAGATCAAATAGGAACCTAGTTTATTGTTCTGTGTTAAATTATGGTTGGATGGCAACATCGATGCAATGGACATGAGTTTGAGCAAGCTCCGGTGCTTGGTGATGGACAAGGAATCCTGGAGTGCTGCAGTCCAGTGAGTCACGAGTTTGACTGACTAGAGACTGAACGGAATCTATTGAAAGCTAATTATACTAATAATTAATAGGTGAATAATGTTCATCGTCTGTATTTGCCTCTAGACAAACGAGACACTTATCACGGCACTTTCCCCAGACTACTCCTGACATAGAGAAACAATGTTTTGTTTCAGTTTCAGGATCTCTTTTATTCTGTTGTATTATGACAAGTTATTTCATTTTACTGCTTTATTTGGCCACCGTTGTCCTTATATCTCACTTCATCTTGGATTCCTTCAGTTTTGCTGAACTATGTTCTTCAGTAAATTTTTTAGAAATGAGTCATAGGTAGTAAACCTCCCATCTTGCATATCTAAAAATGAAAATATTTATTTTGCTGTCCCACATGAGTGAGTTTGGCTGGGTGAAGAAATCCAGGTTAATTTCTTTTCTTTCATAAATGTGGTACTATTTCTCCACTGTCAACTTGAATCCAGTGTTACTGATTTTAACTGGTAGAGAACTCTTTCATAGGCTATCTAATTTTTTCTCTTGAGAAACTCTTAGGATTTTATGTTTATGTTTGACATTCTGAGATTACATTAGGGTGGGTCTGAATGTGTGTAGTATTTTTCTATTCATGCTACTCAGAAACTTTGGATCCTTTCAACATTCTGAATGACTCACTTTCATGATTAAGTTTCTTCAATTAACTTACAGTTTGGGTATTGTTATTTGTATTTATAGTTGAGTATCTTCATCAAACAGGATTGTTGGAATATATTTCTTCAGATCAAATAGGAACCTAGTTTATTGTTCTGTGTTAAATTCAACAAAAGTCTGTCTAGTCAAGGCTATGGTTTTTCCAGTGGTCATGTATGGATGTGAGAGTTGGACTGTGAAGAAAGCTGAGCACTGAAGAATTGATGCTTTTGAACTGTGGTGTTGGAGCAGACTCTTGAGAGTCCCTTGGACTGCAAGGAGATCCAACCAGTCCATTCTAAAGGAGATCAGTCCTGGGTGTTCACTGGAAGGACTGATGCTGAAGCTGAAACTCCAATACTTTGGCCACCTGATGTGAAGAGCTGATTCATTGGAAAAGACCCTGATGCTGGGAAAGATTGAAGGTGGGAGGAGAAGGGGAAGACAGAGGATGAGATGGTTGGATGGCATCACTGATTCAATGGACATGAGTTTGAGTAAACTCTGGGAGTTGGTGATGGACAGGGAGCCTGGTGTGCTGTGATCCATGGGGTCGCAGAGTCAGACAGGACTGAGTGACTGAACTGAAGTGAAATTCTAAAAATAGAAGATGCCTTAGATGTTTGACAGGAGGGTTGGGCAGGGAAAATTTGAAAGGTATACAAGTAAATTTTATTTAGGGTCTGAATATGTTACCTGGTTCACTGTCCACCTTGGGAGTACTGTGTCAGAGCTCCTGTTTGAGTGCCCTGCCCCAAATTTATCCTGTAGATGAGGGAAATCAGTGATTCTCCTTCCTTCTCTCTCTTTGTTGTGGATTTGTAAGTTCCAAGTTACTTCAGGTTCTGCTTCTCTTCATCTCTAGCCCCATCCTTCATACAGAGGACTCTCCTAGGGAGGTGACTCACTTTGTATATGAAACAGTCTTTCAGGCTTCATCCTAGGGCAAGTACTGCTGTTGCAAACTGCTTTTGTACAGAATGTGGAGGATGGGGGTGAGGAGCAAGCCAGCTGGCCAAGGTTATCCAAATGAAGTCTTTAATTAATTGCTCTTACTGCTCCCAGGGGCCACTCCCTGTCTTTGACTTGTTCAGTCTGCGCATAATCGTTCTCCGAGCCTCTTCAGGAAATGCTAAGGCAATATAGAGCCTTCCTTCTCCAGCAGCAGCCCTTACATTACTACTCTCTCTTTTCTGATTTCTCCAGCAAGATCATCATACCTGCTCTTTACCATCAAAACTTCCTTCAAAATTGCTGATTTCTGAGTTCATCTTCTTTACCTAGAGGGTAAAGTGGATTTATTATCTACTAAAATATTTTCTGTCATTTCTACGTATATGTGTGCCTGCAATTCCAGTAGGCACAGAAGGGGACCTGGAGCATGTTTTGGTTCATACTTTTCGTGAATGTATTGATTGTACACTGCAGTAATTATTCTCTGCTTACCTAAGTCTCCCCACTGGTACGTGACCCCCAGCTGCAGCACTAAGGTCTTGGCAATCCCCATTGTGAGCCCAGTTGTCTGTAAGTGAAGAAGCTGGATGAACAAGGCACAGAAATCTAAAAACACAAAAGCTTATGGAAGAGAGAATTCTGATTGTTTTGTTACTGGAAAGAAATTTAAAAAAGGAAAGAAACTGGTGAGGAGATAGAGAAATTTTTTGTGTGATACTGAAGTTGTTCTTAACCCCTTTCTGAGCTCCAGTTCTCCCATTTGGGAAACATGGCTACAGGATGGCCAAGATACTTTTCTTGTTTAATCACTGTTTGGTTCCATGAATTTGGTTCCAGGAATCTATAGGCCTTACCAAGACCACTGATCTCATAGCATCCTACAGATAGAAACCAAATGGTTTACACTCATCCTAAAACAGTGAGGAAATTATTCTTTCATTATTCTTTTTTCTATGCTTTATGAGCAGCACTCTTTTCCCTTCATCTGATAAGGACTGGGGGAAGATGCTTCATAGAATTATATACAGCTTTTTGAGGCAGGATTTAATAAAAAATATTATCTTTTCTTCAGTTGTAAGGAGAAAAACTACAAAGAGATCACATGGTTGAACAACATGGGGGTTGGGGGCACCACCTATGATGGCATCTGATTCTATAGTATGATTACCTAAATTAAGAGCAACTAATTGGTTACTGTAGAAGTTCTAAACACTTAAAAAGATAAAGTCATACTAGTAAAATGATACCTAGTGACACTGATATTTGAGGAAGGGCACATTACTTGAAACCTTCTCAAATTATAGTCTAGGGTCAAACAGCCACCTCCCTCTTGCTTGCTATCAGGTTTCAGCTTACAGAAAACTGGAACTTTTTTTTACAATCTTATGCATCTTCACAGAGAAGGCAATGGCACCCCGCTCCAGTACTCCTGCCTGGAAAATCCCGTGGATGGAGGAGCCTGGAAGGCTGCAGTCCATGGGGTCGCTGAGGGTCGGACACGACAGAGCAACTTCACTTTCACTTTTCACTTTCATGCATTGGAGAACGAAATGGCAACCCACTCCAGTGTTCTTGCCTGAAGAATCCCAGGGACGGGGGAGCCTGATAGGCTGTCATCTTGGGGTCACACAGAGTCAAACACGACTGAAGCGACTTAGCAGCAGTAGCATGCATCTTCACTGATAATATGTTGTATTTTTTCCAGTTGAAACTAAAATAACTCATTTCTAATTTTTTTAATTCATGCAGATGTCAAAATATTTCCACATACTTCTACCAGGTGCATCTATTTTAAATTGGAGCTAAAAAATTCTAGGCTGAAGACCAGCCAACATAAAATATTTTTTATAAAAGATATGTGTTCAGTAGTTGATAGAATTAAATTTGTTCTATCTAGAGCAGAATTCAAACAGAGATAGGAATGAACAATTAAGAGAAATCTTGATTCAGATACATATGAATTAAAAATTAAAAACACAAGCTTATCAGTTGAATAAATAAATAGTAATATTTAACACTTATTTTATGTGTGAAAAAAGTTATTCACCAATATAAGCAATTCTCAAAACGTTGTTACTAGATTCAAGGAGAGTTTCTGCAAAATTTTTAATTGTGAATTTTCACTGTAATGAAAGTTTAGAAGACAATCTATACACCCAGAATCACTAACAGTTAGAGTGAGGCTACCAAGCATTTTTTAGGATATAGAGCAACTGACATTCTCCTACACGGTTGTGTGTGTGCTCAGTCATGTCTGACTCTTTGCGACCACATGGACTGCAACCTGCCAGGCTCCCCTGTCCATTGAATTTTCCAAGCAAAATACGAAAGCATGTTGCCATTTCCTTCTCCAGGGGATTTATCTGACCCAAGGACCTAACTTGCATCTCTTGCATCTCCTGCATTGAAAGATGGATGGATACTTTACCACTGCACCACCTGGGAAGCCCCTAATACTACTAATGAGAGCTAAAATGGCATAATCACTTTGGGAAGCTAAATATGGCAATGTCTACAAAAGCTTAATATATGCATAGTCTGTGCAGTCAACTCTATTCTCAGGTGTCTATCCAACATGTATCCCAGAAATGCAAATATTTGGATCACAAAATACACTTACAAGAAATTTTTAACAGTGTTATTATAACAGTCCCAAACTGGAAAGAATTTGTTGTCCATCAGTGCTAAAATCAATTGTGAAACAGCTGTATAATGGAATACTCCAAAGCAATGAAAGCTCCAATCCTTTGGCCACCTGATGCAAAGAGCTGACTCACTGGAAAAGACTCTGATGCTGGGAAAGATTGAGGGCAGGAGGAGAAGGGGGCAACAGAAGATGAGATGGTTGGATGGCATCACTGACTCATTGGACATGAGTTTGAGCAAACTCTGAGAGATAGTGAAGAGCAGGGAAGTGCTGCAGTCCATGGGGTTGCAAAGAGTCAGACATGACTTCGTGACTGAACAACAAAGCAATGGAAAAGAATGAACCACAGTTAGATGATACGACATGGAGGAATCTCACAATAAGTTCAATAACAATGTATGACACAGAAGAATATATACTGTACAGTTCATTTAAATGAGGCTAAAAGCAAGCAAAACTGTAATCAGAGAACAAGTTATCTTTTTAAAGGAACTACTGACTGGGAGGAGGTACAAGGAATACTTCTGGGGTGCTTGTATTATTCCGTATCTTGATGTGGTGTTGTGATTATCCCCGGGAAGAAGGCTACAAGCCAGCCAAGACCTGGCCTCATAGACCATGCACCCTCTCAAGTTTATGTCATTACAGTGGATACAGATGGTGCTCCTCCCACATCCCCTTGGGTCTTCTTATGGAGCCCCCTCAACTTCTTTCGGTTGTACTTTAGCAGCTCACAGCTGCAATTTTCAGAAGACTCTCCTTTGGTTACTGGAGCTCCTTCAGCTGTACCTTCATGGAGCTGGAATTGCTTGTATCCCCTACAGGGCAGCCTGTGACTAATGGCTGACGGGTGTGGGAGCGCGAAAGCCCATCTCCTTTCCCCCAAGACAAAACAAACTCTCTGCACAACTACCTATAGGATTAGACTAGAGCTGTGACCTGAACTAAAACTGCTCCATTGCTTAGCTTCTTCCCCTTGCCTATCTAGTTTCTCCTACTCCTCTACTGGCCTCTTTGTGAGTTCAGCCATAACAAATCTCTTGCCCACAGATTCTCATGTCAAGGCCATCCACTAAGAACTGGATCTCAAACAATCATATTGGAAAACCAATATCATATGGGTGTGGCTTTCTCTCCCTCCCCCATACCGCTTCAAAATACTTAACACTGCCTTCCTTATTATACCCACACAGTCTGTTTCAGGAGTTGAGGTCCTAAAAGGCTTCTATTAATTAAATGGAGACTAATCCAGGAGGCATGACTCACGAAGCATTCATTCTCATCCTGAGTTCTTGGATCATCTTTACAATCACTGCTCTAAACTCTTTCTCAGTAGATTGCCTATCTTCTCTTAACTCAGTTCTTCTTCTGGGGTTTTATCTTGTTCCTGTGATTGAAAACTGTTCCTCTGCTGCCTCGTTTTGTTTTAGATGCTATTCGTATTTTCATGTATGTGGTAGCTAAGTTATGTTTCTTGACCTTGGAGAAGTAAGCCTTCAATAAGAGGCATCACATGTGTCCCAGCAGTGCCTTCCTCTCTCACTGCCAAAGCTGTGTGCTCTAGAGATTCCCCCTAAGGGGGCTGTATGGGTCTGTCTGTTGTGGCAGGCTATGTGGGCAGTCCAACAAGCTTGGCTCCTGTCTGGTCTGCTTGATCGCCAGGCCTTGCCTGTGAGGCTGTGTTGGTTGCTGTTTAGCAGTTCTGGTCAGGAGATGGGCCTACAGAGCCCTGGGGGCCAGGGGTAGTGCTGCCTCACTGGTGCGTGGAGTCAGGGTCCCGAAGACTCTGGGGCTGTTGCCCGCCCCTGCCTCCACTGGCAGGTGACGCAGATCCTGGAGTTGGTGGCACAGTGGTGAAGAATCCATCTGCCAATGGAAGAGATGCAATAGATGTGAATTTGATCCCTGGGCTGGGATCCCCTAGATCCCCCGGAGGAGGAAATAGCAACCCACTCCTGTATTCTTGCCTGGGAAATTACATGGACAGAGTTGCCTAGTGGGCTCCAGTCCATGGAGCCACAAAAGAGTTGGATATGACGAGCACACACACACACACACACACACACACACATTTGCAGAGATGGTTAGATGACTCTTGGAGTCTGACTGCAGGGCCTGTGGATCCCAGAGCTCAGCTCATGTCTTTGGGAGGGGGTGTGGTTCCTGATATAGGTGGATACAGGGTCCCAGGTGTCCTGAAGCTTGACCTGGCCTGCTACAGGCAGGACCAAGCCCCAGCTGGTCTCAGGGGAGGATCTAGCCTACAGTGCAGGGTCCTACTTCTGGTGTCTGCCCTCTGGTGGGCAGAGCTAGGTTTTGAACCTGTGGTGGGCTTGGCCATGTTTAAGGGCATGTCCAGAGACAGCTGTGGCTCTTGAGGAAGTCTTTAGGAAACCTGTCTCCTGATGGTGGGGCTGTGCCCCAGCCCAGTTAGTTGTTTGGCCTGAGGCACTTCAGCACTGGTGCCTGCAGACTTTTGAATGGTCTTGGCACTAAGGAGCTACTAAGAGTGTTCCAGCAGCTGACTGTCTGGTGTTTATGTCCCCAGGGTGAGCCACAGTCTCGCCCCTCCCCCAACCTCTCCAAGAGACTCTCCAAGACCAGCAGGTAGGTCTGGTCCAGGCGCCTATCAAATTACTGCTTTTGCCCTGGGTCATCGTGCATGTGAGATTTTGTGTGCCCTCTTTAAGAGTGCAGTCTCTATTTCCCCTAATCTCGTGGGGCTCCTGCAGTCAACATTGGCCTTCAAGGCCAAATGCTCTAGGGGCTCATCTTCCCAGTGCTGGATCCCAGGCTGAGGAACCTGACTTGAGGTGGAAGAAACTCTATAATATAATTATTCTCCAGTTTGTGGGCTATGCACTGGTGGGGGATAATGGGATTTGGGATTTGATTATGTGTGGGTTTACCCATCTACTCATCTCACCAATTTTTTCTTTATGTATTTAGTTGAAAAAGATATTTTCTGGTAAAATCTAGTCTTTTCCATTGATGGTTGTTTTGCATATAACTGATTTTGGTGCGTCAGTGAGAGGGGGTGAGCTCAGGGTCTTTCTATGCATCTTGGCCTGCCAACATCTTGTGAAACATTTATCAGTGATTTACATCTTGGCAAAGTGCAAAAGGATTAGCAGTGCAGTCATCTGACAGGACCCTCAGCCAGCAGGAGACCCACTGCTGGCTTGTGACTAGGCTCAAGGAATGATGTTTAGAAAAAGTCCAAAGCATGAGCCTTGACTGGAAAGGAGGCCTGAGTGGGGCCTGGGAAACATTCTTCAGGCTGCAAGGAGCAGTGTTAGGTTTTCATCACCTGGACACAGGAAAGAAAGAAAAAAGACTCAGTAAAGAAACTATTTTGAGCAGAAGACAGTCTAACTTTGTGAATTTTATCTAGGACTACATTTGAACTAATATTTATTAACTCTGCATGTGAATGCATGCTGTGATTTTATAATTCAGGGGACTTAATATTTTTAAGTGGTTGCAAATGGGGCAATAACTCCTTGTCCCACACTGCAATAACTACCTGTCCCAGATGAAACTGTAAGCTTTCATGATTGAATGAGATTTCAAGAGCTTATTTGATAAGAGCACAGTTATCCAATGGAAAAGCCGATCAGAACTAATTATTCCAACTCAAATAGGTGATCAAAAATTTTTGGCCCAAAATCCATGTTAAGATTTGCCGATATTAACAGCAAGTGGTATGCGCTTTAGAATTAATTACCTAGTGAGTCAATAATCATAAAAATATCTAGCATACTGGATGGAAATTTCAAAAATATTTTAAACCTATACCTCACAATTTCAGTTTATTTATACCTGAAATTAGTTTAAATTGGCCTTTGTGCTAAAAGTGTTAAGTGATTGAACTGGAGTGAATGGTAATTGATCAAAACAAAAAATGTGCAAAGAAAACCACATCGGCAAAGCCTATACTGAAGCATGCCAGCATTTCAGCTGTGTTTATCTCTCTTTGCTAGGATGGAGGATCATTTTATTTTCTTCATCAGGAAAAGGGTAGTTTATGAAAAACATGCTGTGTAAGAGCCTCTCTCCAATTCACAGTTAGCTCAAACAGAACTTAGTGGGTGACTGTCACCTAGGCATGGGCATGCTGTGAAACACGATTATGGAGGCTTGTGTGAACTGGGGAGAGAGATTTACTTTGATTTCTTTGAATTATTTTATACTGCTTAGAGAATATGTCAATAAGGGAGCATTACAGACCAAAATGAAACTGGTTTTGTTGCTAGTGGTAAGATTAAACCATCAGCCATTTTCCTAACATCTATTTCCTTGATGGACAAATACTGAAAGGGAGTGGATAGGCACATGTAAACACCCACCCACACACGACCTTTACCTGGTGGAAAATAAATTATATTTGTGCACATCTCCCTTAGTAATTGCTCAATGTCTCCCTTACAGTTTATAAATGCCAGTAAATTATAAGGCATGGCAAAAAAAAAAAAAAAAGAAAAAAATTTTTAAAGGAATGAATTTCAAAGAAAAGGTATAGCTGATGAGAACAAAGTTCTTACCAAGAGGTTTTAATTAACAAGTTTTCATTACATTGAATGGGGTCAGATGTGCACTTGTGGGATCATTTATTTAATACTTGGCATTTCCTGTGAGTAATACCTTTTATCTGAGCATCTTAGAATATTTTTTAAACACAAAACTTCTGTAATACTTGCATTATTGTTTTGTTTTATGATAAGTCATCATAGAACTTGTAATGTCGACAGAGGTCACCTAGAATGAGATTGATTCCATAACACATCCCTCCCTCTGTGGCCCTCAACTGGGATTTAAGAACTCCACGACTTCAATTCTAGAACATTCTATAACATGTGACCCATATCTTGAAATTTTAGAGGTAATTTTTAAGGAGCTGTCTCTAGGAAAAAAAATATTTATACATGAACTGCTGCTGCTGCTGCTAAGTCTCTTCAATCGTGTCCGACTCTGTGCGACCTCATAGATGGCAGCCCACCAGGCTCCCCTGTCCCTGGGATTCTCCAGCCAGGAACACTGGAGTGGGTTGCCATGTCCTTCTCCAATGCATGAAAGTGAAAAGTGAAAGTGAAGTCGCTCAGTCTGTCTGACTCTTAGCGACCCCATGGACTGCAGCCTACCAGGCTCCTCCATCCATGGGATTTTCCAGGCAAGAGTATTGGAGTGGGGTGCCATTGCCTTCTCCGATACATGAACACATACAGTTAAATATAATCTACCTAAGAATATATTCCCTATGACTATACAGTGGAGGTGATGAATAGATTCAAAGGATTAGGATTGGTAGACAGTGCCTGAAGAACTATGGATGGAGATTTGTAAAATTGTGTAGGAAGCAGTGACCAAAATCATCCCAAAGAAAAAGAAATACAAAGAGGCAAAGTGGTTGTCTGATGCGGCTTTACAAATAGCTGAGAAAAGAAGACAAATGAAAGGCACAGGAAAAAGGGAAAGATATACCCAACTGAATGCAGAGTTCCAGAGAATAGCAAGGAGAGATAAAAAAGCCTTCTTAAGTGAACAATACAAAGAAATAGAGGAAAACAACAGAGTGGGAAAGACTATAGATCTCTTCAAGAAAATTGGAGATATCATGGGAATATTTCATGCAAGGATGGGCATGGTAAAGGTCAGAAACAGTAAGGACCTAACAAAAGCAGGAGAGATTAAGAAGTGGCAAAGATACACAGAAGAACTATCCTAGAAAAGTCTTAATGACTCAGATAACCATGATGATGTGGTCACTCACCTAGAGATAGTCATTGTGGAGTGTGAAGTCAAGTGAAACTTAGGAAGCATTACTAAGAACAAAGCTAGTGAAGGTGATGGAATTACAGCTGAGGTATTTCAAATCCTAAAAGATGATGCTGTTAAAGTGCTGCACTCAATATACCAGCAACTTTGGAAAACTCAGCAGTGACCACAGGACTGGAGAAGATCTGGTTTCATTTCTATCTCAAAGACAGGCAGTGCCAAAGAATGTTCAAACTACCATACAATTGTGCTCATTTCACATGCTAGCAAGGTGTAATGCTCAAAATCCTTCAAACTAGGCTTCAGCAGTACATGAACCAAGAACTTACAGATGTACAACCTGATTTAGAAAGGCAGAGGAACCAGAAATCAAACATTCATTGCCAACATTCACTGGGTCATAGAGAAAGCAAAGGAATTCCAGAAAATATCTACTTCTGCTTCATCGACTACACTAAAGCCTTTAACTGTGTGGATCACAGAAATCTGTGGAAAATTCTTAAAGAGATAGCGATACCAGACCACCTTACATGTCTTCTGAGAAACCTGTATGCAGGTCAAGAAGCAACAGTTAGAATTGGATATGATACAGCAAACCAGTTCAAAATTAGAAAAGGAATAAATCAAGGCTATATATTATCACCCTGCTTCTTTAACTTCTTTGCAGAGTACATTATTCAAAATGCTGAGCTAAATGAATCACAAGCTGGAATCAAGACTGCTGGAAGAAATGTCAATAACCTCAGATATACAGATGATACTGCTCTAATGGCAGAAAGTGAAGAGGGACTAAAGAGCCTCTTGATGAGGGTGAAAGAGGAGAGTGAAAAAGCTGGCTTAAAACTCAGCATTCAAAAAACTAAGATCATGGTGTCTGGTCCCATCACTTCATGACAAATAGAAGGGTAAAAAGTAGAAACAGTGACAGACTTTATTTTCTTGGGTTCTCAAATCACTGTAAACAGTGACTGCAGCCATGAAGTTAAAAGATGCTTTCTTGGAAGGAAAACTATGACAACCTAGACTGCCTATTAAAAGCAGAGACCTCACTTCTCTGGCAAAGGTCCATGTAGTCAAAGCTATGGTTTTTCCAGTAGTCATGTATGGATGTGAGAGTTCGACCATAAAATAGGCTGTTAGTCATTCAGTCGTGTCTGACTCTTTGAGACCCCATGGACTATAGCCCGGCAGGCGCCTCTGTCCATGGATTCTCCAGGCAAGAATACTGGAGTGGATTACCATTTCTTTCTCCAGAGATCATCCCTATCCAGGGATCTAACCTGGGCCTCCCACACTGCAGGCAGATTATTTACCATCTGAGCCACCAGGGAAGCAGAGAAGGCTGAGCACCAAAGAATTAATGCTTTCAGATTTGGTTCTGGAGAAGTGCAACAGGTGCAACAGACTCTTGAGAGTCTGTTGGACTACAGGGAGATCAAACCAATCAATCCTAGAGGAATCAACCCTGAATATTCATTGGAAGGACTGATGCTGAGGTTCCAATACTTTGGCCACCTAATTTGAAGATCAGACTCATTGGAAATGACCTTCATGATGGGAAAAACTGTGGGGAAGAAGGGAAGGGGCAACAGAGGATGAGATGGTCGTATGCTATCACTGACTCAATGGACATGAGTTTGAGCAAACTCTGGGAGATGGTGAAGGACAGGGAAGCCTCACGTGCTGCAGTCCATGAGGTCACAAAGAGTCGGACATCACGTAGCTACTGAACAACAACAAGATATACATATAAAGGGCTCATAACCAATGAAGTATTAATAGCAGTAGAACCAAATGGGGGAGTCTGTATATACTAAATAGAAAAGTAGAGTGCTTAGGATTTTTTTCCCCTGACTCCTTTATCAGATGTGACCTTTCTGAAGTCTCTTAATCTTTGTTCAGAGGTTCTCAAATTTTCTTGGTTTGTGATTCCTTAATGCTCAGCATATTTTTCACCATGCCCCTAAGGCAAAGGAAATACCTAAGAGTTCCATTTATTAAGTAGTTTGGTCTGAACAACTAATAATAGCAGTTGGTGTGATGTCCAACAGACAGCGTTGTGCTTTCCTCAACAATTAACGTTCTCCCTCAGCGGCTTCTATGAGTTCACTGCCAGGGGGCTCTTGGGCACCTCAGTTCAGCTTGCGAAGAACAGCTTTAGATTATCTCTGCATGAGGTGGAGTGACCGGCAGAACTGGTCTTGGAGTAACTTGAGACAAGTGAAAGGGATTCCATGGAGGGAGGTATCTTTCATTACAACTCCAGGTAAAAGTGCCTATTACTACCCTTTAAGACTAATGAGTATAATGCTCACCCTAAGAAAGAGGGGAACAGCAGGTCTCTCATATAGAACACATAGGAAGCCTCCATCTAGTGTAGATTTCACAATCTCCTTTTAGACAAAACCTGCACCATTACAAACCCTCTACATTGGCTTCTATTGTTCTATTTATTTCACCTTTTCATTGTCTATGACTCATTCTACAATCTACATAACCTCAAGGATAACTATTTTAAATGAAATAAGCCTCTGTTTGTATCTGAATCACACCAAAAGAAATAGACTTCTCGTAAATACTGAGCTTTGTTTGGGGCAGCCAGATTTAAAATAAAAGCATAAATGAAATTTGCTTTGGAGAGCTCTGATAGGACAGCCCAAAGAACTAGGCAGTTTGTGGATCTGACAATGAAGTGTGATAACACATCTGTGTGCTCACCAGTTGGATGAGAGGAACTGGATGTTTCAAAGTGCCTGGGCAGAGGAAATGGTGGTTTTAAGTGAACCTGCAGATGAGAAGTTTCTAGAGTAGGAGGCTTTCAACTGCAGGCATTGATTGGCTCTGGAACTGATTGTCACGCAGGAAACTCCATGAGCATACATTTGGGAGAATGCAGGGATTTTTGTTTGTTTTAGCCAGCAATTGGTGATTCTTCTGTCACTCCAAGAATGCCAGAGACTTTCTAATCAGGCTCTGTTGAGAATGAAATGCTCTGTTCACAGTTAAACACAATTCCTTTTTTTAAGAAATGTAGATAGAGTGCCTGCTAAGCACCAGGCACTGTCTCGATTTATGGAGTATCAAGGCCTGAAGTGAAGGATGAGCAGCCTGAGGACAACTCCTTCCCTTTTGGGGTTGAGCCTCATAGCTAAGAACAACAGGAGGCTCCATTTCACAACTCAGAGGAAACAGGAGGTGTCTGGGCAGTTCACGTTCCTCTCTGACTTCAATTTACTCTTTTTAAATGAGGAGGTTGGAATACATGATCTCTAAGCCCTAACATTCTGATTCTAATACTGAATGAAGTTCACTTCAAAGTCGGGGAAAGAGTTAGAGCAACATAAATAGACCTCAAGGTATAAACACTGTGTTATCCAAAGGGAAAATAAAGATGACAGGCTGCATGTTTTAAAATAACTCACTGTGGTTTTCAATCCTCAGTTCTAACCTTGAATTTTATGAGTATTGATTCCCTAAGAAAGAAAACGGACAGCTCCTACCTTCCTTAAGTACCTTTCTATTCATTTTACATAAGTCCATTAAAAAAAATTTCAGGCCCAATATATATAACTTTCCATTTAAATGTCCTTATTACCATCCCCAAAAGGACCTTTCTTATGTAACTAAAACAAAAGATTTAAGAAAGTTATACTTGACCTTTGCAAGAAATTAATACCTTACTTTGCCTTGAGAAACAGTCTTGACTATTGGGTACTTCAATGAAATGTTATTGATAACACAATGGGATGAGCAAACTGAGGAACTGAGACGTGCAACACCTGTGATTTACTTAAAGTCACACAATTATTTCATATTTCTGCCTAATTATCATCTTAAGGAATTTTATTTTTCTCTCACAGTAGTCCTCTAGGGTTATTTCCCTGCTCTACAGACAAGAAAATAGAGTTTCAGAGAAAATGTGTTCTTAAAATAGTAATGAATTCGAAACTAAGTGTTCAGTTCAGTTCAGTTCAGTCGCTCAGTCGTGTCCAACTCTTTGAGACCCCATGAATCGCAGCATGCCAGGCCTCCCTCTCCATCACCAACTCTTGGAGTTCACTCAGATTCACATCCATCGAGTCAGTGATGCCATCCAGCCATCTCATCCTCTGTTGTCCCCTTCTCCTGCTCCCAATCCCTCCCAGCATCACAGTCTTTTCCAATGAGTCAACTCTTTGCATGAGGTGGCCAAAGTACTGGAGCTTCAGCTTTAGCATCATTCCTTCCAAAGAAATCCCAGGGCTGATCTCCTTCAGAATGGACTGGTTGGATCTCCTTGCAGTCCAAGGGACTCTCAAGAGTCTTCTCCAACACCACAGTTCAAAAGCATCAATTCTTCAGTGCTCAGCCTTCTTCACAGTCCAACTCTCTCATCCATACATGACCACTGGAAAAACCATAGCCTTGACTAGACAGACCTTACCTATCTCAAAAGCTCTGGAATTTCCCCCTATATCTTATGAGATTCTAGCACATAATCTTTACTTTGAGAATTGTATATTCTCACATAGATCAAATGGAAAGGATATCTCCATTTTTCTTCAGAGAATGAGAGGGAGGCAGTTGTAAAGAAGGGATAGAGAGGGAAAGTGGTGTTAAAGAACTGCCACTCTATTACTCTAAAATGTTTCCAAACTTACTTAAGTAAGTAAGTAAAGTCACTCAGTCGTGTCCGACTCTTTGTGACCCCATGGACTGCAGCCCACCAGGCTCCTCAGTCCATGAGATTCTCCAAGCAAGAATACTGGAGTGGGTTGCCATTTCCTTACTAACCCTACACAGACCTGATATTGTACCCAAATTGGATTCCCACAGTTCCTGGAATACACCTTATCTAACCTCAGTGTCTTCACTCTTTTCTCTCTTACAATACCTGTCTTTTCTGCTCTGCTTACTGAAAGCCTGCTCATCCTGCAAAGTCCATTTCATGAGTCACTCCCCTCTCATGAGGCTCTTTGAACCTCAGTTTTCTCAATCACAGAGTGAAGAAAAGAATTCCGACTGAGATAATCACATCTACCCAGCAGAGTCATTTAAATGATGACTGACACTTCTATCAGTGATAAAAGGTAAAAAGAAAATAAACATGTTTTTTTCTTACTGTTAAAGATCAAATTTTAGTAGATCCATAGCTTTTATACTTGCTCTTAGATCATGTTTTGGCATTAAAATTCTAATCTAGTCTAACAATTGCAAAGATGGAGGTAGTTCAGTAAAGAAATAAATGATCTAAACTTTTATATGGTATCAAGCTTTAACCATTGATGGAGCTTTGGGAAAGGAGGGGAGGGATGCCCTTCAAAATTAGCTTTGGAAGCAACTCCTCTTCTGCCTCCTCTCTGTCAATTAAGCCAGTGTTCCGGCCTCTCTCAAGTCAGCCTGAGAAAAGAGGGACTAGAGGAAAGGGCCATGGCTGCATGCTCTCCCTGAGTAACTGTTTTGCTCATCTAGGAATCCACCATTCTTCATGTATCATAATCCACCGAGGCTGTCTTTTTGGAGGAGATTCCTTTTGAAGATGACCCATGTCAACTCACTTTTGGAAGGGGTCTTATTTTGTTCCCACCAGCCAACTGGAGTGGAAGTGCACACCATCACAATGGTGTCTCTTTACACCCTTGACTTTAGACACCATTATCTGTCTCCTTCAATCTCCAGGACACGAATATCAGAATCTCCCCCACTGTCTTTGCTCATTGGCATGAGGTGAAAATAAAATATCTTTCTATTTCTGTGAGAATGGAGAATAGAATACAAAGCTCACACGAAGAAATCTCTCTACTCTGCAAACTTCATCCTTATACCAGGGGAGCCTGATCAAGCTGGCAAGCTACCTGATAACAATCCTGTTATCCCTTAACATCATGCACAGCACTTCACTTTGAGGTAGAAATTGTTAGGCAGTTAGTGTGGGAACTCTGAGACCTTGGCCTGTTTCAATAAACATCCATTTACCTAAAACTATATCCCTTTGTCCTGAATTCTTGACTCTTGGAGAAATGTGTCCTTGGTCTGATAAATTATCAACACTCAGATCCAGGAGAGGGTAGTAATTGTTCCATATGTCTGAAGGAAAAACAACTGGTGATCATTAATCTTTAGCCCGTACATCTGATCCATTGTAAAATGGCCAGAGGTCATGAGATAAGGTCACAGGATGACTGACTTAATGTCTAAGAAAAATAAGAATCTGAAGATCAAAAGAAGACACAAAGATGTCAAGTTAAACATTGTGACCTTTAAGCTGATTGCTTAGAAATGACATATGTTAAAAGTAAGAACCAATCAAAATGTACAAGTCAATACTGCTCTAAGTCCCGCCTTTTCAGGCAGGTCACCCCCCTCAGTGTCTATGAGGAGAGCTTTAATCCTGTTTGCTTGCTATTTGCTTGCCATTGTGAGTGTTGGCATGTTTGCTAAGTTCATTCTTCAGCTCTGAGAACAAGAATTTGGATTCCTGTTTCAACTTCATTATCTGGATCATGGGTGAGGGAAGGAAATTATTCTTTGGAATCTGTTATATTGATCTTTGTCTTTGGGCTCCATTTAATAACCTGTTCCACAGATAAAGGGTTTAAGGAGTAATTGAACCGTGAATGTGGAAGTCGTCAAGAACCAAGGAAACTTTTCTGTCTTTCCCTCTCTGTTGTGAAACAGCTACCATAACTCTGCTTCTTCCTGCTCATAATCCATTTCATTCTCCTCTTTCTGCCCAAATTCTCTTTCTTTGTTTCTCTCTGTCTCAATACATACAGAAAACAGCTATCCCACAGCTTCCAATGTTATACATTTGCTCCCAGAAGCCACAGAAACTGACTAGCTTGAATCTCACTTCAAAATTCCTAGAGAGAAAATACAATTGGCCTGCTCCAGAGTAAATATCTGGATTCCTGATCCACTGACCTTTGTTCAACAAACAGGCTATCTGACCCCATCCCTAAGGACAGGGAAATTCTTAAAGAAAGGAGGTAATAGGTTAGGTGGATACTCTCCAGGGCTTCCGACATGATTCAGTGGTAAAGAATCTACCTGCCAAGCTGGATACCCGAGTTCGATCCCTGGTTCAGAAAGATCCTCTGAAGCTGGAAATGGCAACTCACTCTAGTATTCTTGCCTGGGAAATCCCGTGGACAGAGGAGCCTGGCATTTTACAGTCCACGAGATCGCTAAGAGTAGAACACAACTTAACTGACTAAACAGCGGTAGCAGCAGATATTCCCCAACAGTATCAGAAATACACATATTGCCTGCCACATGGTCTGGCATAAATGGATGCTTAGCATGTTCTTCTGCCTTTTCAAGACATTTATTGTCTTCTGAGGACTTGGAGCAGACATTGTGGTTAGCTCTACAGATTACTCTCCCTTTCCTTAGTCACTGCCCCAGTTTTCATTCAGATATCTTCACCTCCCCTGGGCATCTCACACTAGCAGTGGAGCAAGTGGCTGAAGCCCAGCTAATGAACATAATCCCTCTCCCCAGTCACAGTTATTTGTTCCAGGATGCTGATCAGGCTGAGGAGCTCAAAGTAGAGCTTATCTGGTGATTTCTGGAGAAAAAGTGTCCTCCCCCTTCTATTTCAAGAGCTGGCAAGAGTAAGTTTTTGTCTTTGTTTTTAACTTCATAACCTCTCCTTTATATGTCAAGAAACAAAGCACAGAAATCTGAGAAAAGTATTTTTCTAAATATGAATCATACAAGAGATGACAGGAGAGAGTTTTCAGGTCCAAAAAACAGAAACAAAAAAGTAACAAAACTGCTCCTTAGGTGTGGTATCTTAGACTGCTTGGGTTGCTGTAACAAAACACCGCAGACTTAGCGAACAACAGGGGTTTATTTCTCATAGTTCTGAGCTAGGAAGTCCAAAGTTAAGGTGCCTGCTAATTGAGTTCCTGGTGAGGACTTTCCTCCCGGCTTGCAGGTGGTCAGTTCTCTTTGTGTCCTCATGTGGCAGAGAGAGAGAATGAGGATATGGGTGTCTCTTTATAAATATGCTAATTTTATCAAGTCAGCTTTTTTTCTGGGTTTTTTTTTTTTTGAAGTATAGTTGATTAACAATACCTATTATGTTAGTTTCAGGTGTATAGCATAGTGATTCTATGTGTCTGTGCTTAGTTCCCCAGTTGTGTCTGACTTTTTGAAACTTTTTGGACTGTAGCCCACCAGGCTCCTCTGTCCATGGGATTTTCCAGGCAAGAATACTGGAATGGGTTGCCGTTCCCTTCTCCAAGGGATCTTCCCAACTCAGGGATAGAGTGTCTCCTGCATTGCAGGTTGATTCTTTATCTGCTGAGCCATCAGGGAAGCTCTGCTGCTGCTGCTAAGTCGCTTCAGTCGTGTCCGACTCTGTGCGACCCCATAGACGGCAGCCCACCAGGCTCCCCTGCCCCTGGGATTCTCCAGGCAAGAACACTGGAGTGGGTTGCCATTTCCTGCTCCAAAGCATAAAAGTGAAAAGTAAAAGGGAAGCCCTCGTAATTCAATAATATATATATTTATATCCCTTTTAAGATTCTTTCCCTTATTAACAATATGTGTATAGTTCCCAGTGCTATATAGCAGGTTGTTGTGTTATCTGTTTTATATATATCAGTGTGTATATGTTGATCCCAACCTCTAAATATATTCCTCCTCACCCCCTTTCCCTCTTTGATAACCATGAGTTTGATTTCCTAGTCTGAGAATCTCTGTTTTGCAAGTAAGTCCATTTGTATAATTTTTTTTCTAGATTCCACATATAAGTGATATCAAATGATATTTTCTTTGTCTGGCTTAATTCAGTTAGCATGATAATCCCTAAGTCCATCCATGTTGCTGCACATGGCATTATTTCATTTGTTTTTATGGCCAAGTAGTATTCCATTGTATGCATATGTATATGTGTACATATATACTGCCTCTTCTTTATCCATTCAACAGGTAAAGACATTTAGATTATTTCTATGTCTTGGCTATTGTGAATAGTGCTGCTATGAACATAGAAGTTTGGAATTATAGTTTTGTCTGGATATTTGCCTAGGAGTGGGATTGCTGGATCATATGGTAATTCTAGTTTTAGTTTTCTGAAAAACTAAGAAAACTAGTGTTCTAGTTTTTCAGTCACTGTGTTCCTTAGTGGCTGCACTAATTTACATTTCCATCAGCAATGACAGAGGATTCCCTTTTCTCCACACCTCTCCAGTATTTGTTTTTTGTAGACTTTTAATGATAACCATTCAGACTGGTGTGAAGGGATAGGGCACCTCATTGTAATTTTGATTTGCATTTCTATAATAATTAGTGATGTTGAATATCTTTTCATGTGCCTGTTGGCCATCTGTATTTTTGCAGAAAAGTCTATTTAGGTCTTCTGCCCATTTTTCAATTGTGGGGTGTGTGTGTGTGTGTGTGTGTGTGTGTGTTAAGTTGTATGAGCTGTTTTTATGTTTTGAAAATTAATCCCTCATTGATCTCATTTGTAAGTATTTTCTCCCATTCTGTAGGTTGTCTTTTCATTTTGTTTACGGTTTCCTTTACTGTACAAAAGTTTATACATTTGATTAGAATTCGTTTTTTTTTGTTTGTTTGTTTGTCTTATTTCTATTGCCTTGGGAGGCTGACCTAAGGAAACATTGGTATGATTTATGTCAGAAAATATTTTGCCCATTTTTTTCTCTGTGAGTTTTATGCTGTCTTGTCTTATGCTTAGGTCTTTAAGCCATTTTGAGCTTATTTTTGTGTACAGTGAAAGGGTCTAACTTTATTGATTTACATGCAGCTGTAAATCAGAGACTGTAAAAAACAGACTGTCTTTTTCCCTTGCCCAAAGGAGGCAAGGTACATTCTTGCCTCCTTTGTCAAAGGTTAATTGACCATAACTGTGTAAGTTTATTTCTGGGTTCTCTATTCTGTTCCATTGATCCGTATGTCTGTTCTTATGCCAGTACCATGCTGTTTTGATTATTGTAGCTTTGTGGTAGTGTCTGGAATATGCCCCCTGCTTTGTTATTTTTCCTTAGGATTGTTTTGGCAATTCTGGGTCTTTAACAGTTCCATATGAATTTTAGGATTATTTGTTCAGTGCATGCATGTGTGCGCAGTTGTGTCTGATTCTTTATGACCCATAGACTGTAGCCCACCAGGCTCCTCTTTTGATGGAATTTTCCAAGCAAAAATACTGCAGTGGGTTACCATTTCCTGCTCCAGGGGATCTCTCTGACCCAGGGATCAAAACTGAGTCGCTTGTATCTCCCACATTGTTCAGTGGAATCTTTACCAAACTGCACCATCTGGGAAGCCCCAAGTTCTATACATTAAATATATAGATCAGAACATTTTAAAATTAGTTTTGTTTATTCTTCTGGAGCCTTTAGTAATTAACTAATCTTTGACACTTGCTAATTTTATATTTGTCAGAGCTGTATGTTTAGTTTTTTTGAATATTATGTTTTGATGAGCATCAAATGCACATGGGCAGCAAGCTCAGTTTCAAAATAAAAACTTACATTTATAAACATTTAATTCACAATGCATGAATTAAAAACACTTCAGTTGTGTCACAGGATTGGCTATCTGCATGGGAATTTTTATTTAAAGAGATAAGCCTTTTCCCACACTATTCCTTAGGCTGATCTCCCAAGAAAAAATGTCAAAGCACTAGGCATACACAGTCTTACTAGCTGACCCTCAAGATAAGTACATGGATCTGTACTTTTATGCTTCACTAATGTTTATTTTTGGGAAACAGATGGACCTGAAAAATAAGAAAAATATTGGGAAAACTACAAAATACTATTCAGCCATAACTACATTTCAGTTCAGTTCAGTTCAGGTCAGTCGCTCAGTTGTGTCTGACTGCTTGCGACCCCATGAATTGCAGCACGCCAGGCCTCCCTGTCTATCACCAACTCCTGGAGTTCACTCAGACTCATGTCCATCAAGTCAGTGATGCCATCCAGCCATCTCATCCTCGGTCGTCCCATTCTCCTCTTGCCCCAAATCCCTCCCAGCATCAGAGTCTTTTCCAATGAGTCGACTCTTCTCATGAGGTGACCAAAGTATTGGAGTTTCAGCTTCAGCATCAGTCCTTCCTATGAACACCCAGGACTGGTCTCCTTTAGCATGGACTGGTTGGATCTCCTTGCAGTCCAAGGGACTCTCAAGAGTCTTCTCCAACATCACAGTTTAAAAGCATCAATTCTTCAGTGCTCAGTTTTCTTCACAGTCCAACTCTCACATCCATACATGACCACAGGAAAAACCATAGCCTTGACTAGACGGACTTTTGTCGGCAAAGTAATGTCTTTGCTTTTTAATATGCTATCTAGGTTGGTCATAACATTCCTTCCAAGGAGTAAGCGTCTTTTAATTTCATGGTTGCAATCATCACCTGCAGTGATTTTGGAGCCCAAAAAAATAGTCTGACACTGTTTCCACTGTTTCCCCATCTATTTCCCATGAAGTGATAAATATATTTAAGACCCTCCAAATTCTTTTAGTCATCATTCATTGCATACAGTCCCTAATTTCCTTTAGACCCAGTGATAGGAAATCCTATTAAATTGTTTTACATAAACTTTGAAGTTCACAAAGTTTGTCCCTCTTCTTCCTGAAATAATCCTAAAGAAAGAGTATGTGGGCTTCTTTCTATAGAAGTCCTTCTTCTTAGCCCATGTTCTATGTAAGTCATCAGAGTTGAACTGTGGGTGCCTGATTTTCATTTCTCTTGATACTCTGCCATGGAAAGATCATGTTGCTGTCTTATGCTAGTGACGAATTTGCTCACAATACAGTCAAAAGGTGAGGGCCATGTTGATGGATGGCAGAAACCAACACACTATTGTAAAGCAATTATGCTTCAGTTAAAAATAAATAATTTTTTTTAAAGAAGGCCATACTAGAGCCCTCTCAAATGTGGAGTCCAGGAGAGTAGCTGCTTCTTTTTTAGTGTTAGAGAATGAGCCCTGCATCACAATCCTGAAATAAGGAATTATAAACCTTGATATAAACCTTGATTAGTATCTTCTAATTGTAGAGAAGAGAATACTAAGGAAATAATTATTTAACTTATATGCAGAGTACATCATGAGAAACGCTGGACTGGAAGAAACACAAGCTGGAATCAAGATTGCCGGGAGAAATATCAATAACCTCAGATATGCAGATGACACCACCCTTATGGCAGAAAGCGAAGAGAAACTAAAAAGCTTCTTGATGAAAGTGAAAGAGGAGAGTGAAAAAGTTGGCTTAAAGCTCAACATTCAGAAAACAAAGATCATGGCATCCGGTCACATCACTTCATGGGAAATAGATGGGCAAATAGTGGAAACAGTGTCAGACTTTATTTGGGGGGGGGGGGCTCCAAAATCACTACAGATGGTGATTGCAGCCATGAAATTAAAAGACACTTACTCTTTGGAAGAAAAGTTATGACCAACCTAGATAGCATATTCAAAAGCAGAGACATTACTTTGCCGACTAAGGTCCGTCTAGTCAAGGCTATGGTTTTTCCTGTGGTCATGTATGGATGTGAGAGTTGGACTGTGAAGAAGGCTGAGCACCGAAGAATTGATGCTTTTGAAGAGTGGTGTTGGAGAAGACTCTTGAGAGTTCCTTGGACTGCAAGGAGATTCAACCGTCCATTCTGAAGGAGATCGGCCCTGGGATTTCTTTGGAAGGAATGATGCTGAAGCTGAAACTCCAATACTTTGGCCACCCATGTGAAGAGCTGACTCATTGGAAAAGACTCTGATGCTAGGAGGGACTGGGGGCAGGAGGAGAGGGGACAACAGAGGATGAGATGGCTGGATGGCGTCACGGACTCGATGGATGTGAGTCTGAGTGAACTCCGGGAGTTGGTGATGGACAGGGAGGCCTGGCGTGCTGCAATTCATGGGGTCACAAAGAGTCAGGCACAACTGAACAACTGAACTGAACTGAACTAAATATAAAAAAATTATCCCACCAGAACAATCAGGAATAATGGCTTGACAGACACTAACTCTATGTTAAACTATACAAAACTAGACTGATAAAAAACTAAATGTGAAATTCCGCCATTGCTCAACATTATGTTTTGAGATAATGACTTGACTAAGTTGGTATGTTTCTTACTAAGTTGGTATGTTTCTTTCTAAGTAAATGATTTTGAATCCAGAACAAGTGACTAGTTGTTCAAATAATAGAAAATCATTTGTATAGAACTTGTCTAGAAATGCTAACTCACGGGGCCAAATTCTGTATACGTCTCTATGAAGCTTGGGAAACAAACAAGGGAAGCTCCTTCACGTTTTTAGCTTTCCATAAACAAAGATGACAGAGAAAAAGATGAGCTGCTGATGTTTTTCCATTTCATCCTGTGAACATGTCATTCTGGGAATTAGCACCAGGGCTAAGGTCTTTGGGCTCACCATAATTGGACTGTTTTACAAGGAATGCAGCCCAACTGGTACTTACTTAGTTACTGTTGACAGTGCCAGTACATGCTGCATGGGGAGAGACATACTTTGCACGGAATCTGACACAATCCCAAATATGTACCTGCTGTAACACTGACTTCCAGTTGCCAAATCCTAAATGCAAATGAAAGTATTTTTCATATATGTAAATTCAGTTCATCCCCTTAAGCTGAACATTATTGAATGAATAAAAGGAAACGTGGATAATTCTCTGTTGCTTTTCAAACATGATTCTGCCAATATTTACCATTTCTACTGACAACATTTGATATGATATTTGTTTCCTGCTTTTTTTCCCATAATCCATGAAACATTTCTAATAGAAGCAATGTAATTTCCTTGCTCTGGGTTTTATGGCTAAAGATATTTAAGTAAAATTTTCAGTCACACCAAACCTAGTAAGACAAGTATCATTTCCATGATCATCAAGAAAAGTATTGTAGTAAATAGAAGATAAAATCTTGTCCTGATCTTTGATGAAGACTGCATATGTCTGCTTTGAAACATTTAGTGTAGTTCTGGCCAATAGACTTTAAGAAAGAGCAAATTCAGAAAATAGAAAAAGGAACACATAAACTATTAAAGCAAAGTAGATGGTGGGTAGTGGGTAGGAGGAGATCTCATTTTTGAGAGAAAAAAATATCTAGTGTTTTGAGTTCTAAAAGTCAGTGTGATCGTTTATTTGAAACCTCTTAAAAGTTGCTAAGGGCTTCCCTGGTGGCTCAGATGGTAAAGAATCTGCCTGCAATGTAGGAGGCCTGGGTTTGATCCTTGGGTTGGGAAGATCCATGGAGAAGAGAATAGCTACACACTCCAGTATTTTTGCCTGGAGAATTACATAGACAAAGGAGCCTGGCAGGTTACAGTCCATGGGGACACAAAGAGTTGGACACAACTGAGCAACTAACACTTTCACTTTCACAATTTACCAAATTAATGGATTAGAGACCTCTGGTTTTTACAATTCCAGTAATATTAGAAATAAGAAAATGCCCTTAAAAACCAGAAACATGAAAATTTAAGACATGTGAAAGAAAATACTTTGCTCAAGTGTTAAGCAGTAAATAATCTGATCCAGCACAAAGGTAGTGTGAACTGACAAGGGCTGCCTCCTTTTTGGAGGATTTGGAGATCCAAGGCTCTCTTCATTTTATATTATATCTCTTTCCTTCAGTCTAAGCAGATACAATTTTTAAAAAAAAAACCTTGTGAGTTTCTTATGTTCAGTTTATAAGCAGCTCCATTAGACAAAATTCATATCCACAAAACTCTTAAGATAAACCCTTATATAGTAAGGCTTCTTTTGAGACTCCTGTGGGAAAATACACTTGAGAATCTTAGGAGTCTGTAGATATTAAGATTCCTTAAGAAGATCAACCCTGGGATTTCTTTGGAAGGAATGATGCTAAAACTGAAGCTCCAGTACTTTGACCACCTCATGCGAAGAGTTGACTCATTGGAAAAGACCCTGATGCTGGGAGGGATTGGGGGCAGGAGGAGAAGGGGACGACAGAGGATGAGATGGCTGGATGGCATCACGGACTCAATGGACGTGAGTCTGAGTGAACTCTGGGAGTTGGTGATGGACAGGGAGGCCTGGCGTGCTGCGATTCATGGGGTCGCAAAGAGTTGGACACGACTGAGCGACTGAACTGAACTGAACTAAGGACCTTTTGTTTGTTGAAATGTTTTATGAACAACTGTCTTAAATTCTTCTGAGGTATTAACAAAGATCTTGCAGACTCATCTTCGATTCAATCGTTCCCAGAGCCATTTTTTAAAATTTAGTAATTGTTTCACAGATTTGGGGTATGAAACATGCTTTTATTTCAAACTCAGCAAGCTTGGGTTCTTTTATATTTACTAGTTTATTCTTTAGATAACTTCTCTGTCCTCACGTTTCATCTTAGACAATGAAAAAAAAAACAGGTGGCATTTTGAATATTATTCCTAGAACCCTCCTTTGCTAGGTCATTTAGTTTATTAGGCACATTCTTCTCTTTGCCACATTATTACAGACAACTATGTTGGCAGACTCTGACATCACAAAAGTTTCCATTCCTTCACCTTCCAATAATATTTTCCCCTCCTTTTTAATGACTTTGCTGACAGTCTCCTCTGGGCCTTGTAGGTTTTCCTCAACCTATTTCCCTAAGACCCCTTTGGTTTCACTAACAGTCTCCTCAACACCATTCCAACTTCTCCACACAGTCCAATTCCAAAGCCAGTGTCACATGTCGAAGGTTTCTTATGGCAACATCCCTTTTTTAGACACCCAAATTAGTAGTTGTTTCCTGTTGATAACAGATTTTTCTCCAAGCTTAGTGGCTGAAAGTAAAAACCATCATTTATGTTGTTCATTAATCTGAAATATGGGCATGATTTAGCAGGGACAACTGTCTCAACTCTGCATGGCATCATCTGGGATGACTTTCCTGGCAGCTGGAGAATCCAAATTCATGATAACTTGTTTACATACTTGGCACTTTGGTGCTGTTCATTGGCTAGCAGTTCAGCCAGAAGCTTCTGTTTTTCTCATAGATCTCTTCTTCCAAGATGTTTTGGCCTTCCTTACAGGGTGGTGGCTGGGTTCCAAAACCAAACATCCTGAAAGAACCAGAATGACATGCACAACATTTTTATGTTCTAACCTTGAAAGTAACAATCAACATTTCTACTACACTCTAGTGTTTGAAGTAGTCATAAAGTTCCAACCAATTGCAAGGGGAAATAATATATATTCCAGCTCTTAATGGGAAGATAGCAAGGTTTTAGAGGAGTGCATGGGATAGGAGATATTCTTGGGCCCATCTTTAGAAAATATAATCTGCTACATTAAGTTAAAAATTATATAAAAGTTAATATTTTGGCAGTATATTTCTTATCACTGATACCAAAACTATGAAGAAGAATTAAACAGTTTATAACATAGCTCTTGTTCCTTTGAAAGGAAATGAAATTTGTCTAGATGGATTATAGATCTAACCTAGTTTGGGAATCTTTTTATGCCCATCTAAAATGGACATATCTTTGCACATAAAGTACATGTATACAATTGTTTTCTTAAGAGCAGTTGAGTTGTTCAAGTAATAATAATAAGAGTTATGCTGTTTTTATAATGTTCAATACAGTATATTTACAAGTTCCTTCAATAGGTGAATACTTCCAATTAGCAAATAGTGAGGGCTTCCCAGGTGGCTCAGTAGTAAAGATTCTGGTTTCCAATTCAGGAGTCACAGGAGATGTGAGTTCAGTCCCTGGGCCAGGACATCCCGTAGAGTAGGAAATGGCAACCCACTCCAGTATCCTTGCCTGGAAAATCCCATCGACAGAGGAGCTTCGCAAACTACAGTCCATGGGGTCACAAAGAGTTGGTCATGATTGAGCACGCACATGCTTGCACACAATAAAATACAAGTTAGTTTCTAAATTTTAATCTAAATAGTCACACTTGCCTCCAAAACTATTCACCCTCCCCAATAAAAAGTACTATGGTTCTGACTGTAAAATTAACATGACTGATGCAGTAGTATCCGTCTATGGCAAGTTCCTGAACAACTTTTGATCCCGTTCTGACTCACAATCTTTATCAAGTGTTTATGTCCTTTTCTCATCAACCAACAACATATGCTTTTTTATTAAATGCATGGCTTGCAGAATGCAATAAATAATTTGACCTGAGTTTTTTTTTTTAATGGGCATATCCTCATGAAATATAGCTATCAAGTAATAGTGCATACTTTGATCAAAATAACTTATTGTTTTTTAACAAGAAAAAAGGTCTATATTTACCATCCAGTTTAGTTCCATTTGGGCTTCCCTGGTAGCTCAGCTGGTAAAGAATCCGCCTGCAATGCAGGAGACCCAAGTTCGATTCCTGGGTCTGGAAGATCCCCTGGAGAAGGGATAAGCTACCTACTCCAGTATTCTTGGGCTTTTCTGGTGGCACAGACTGTAAAGAATCTGCCTGCAATGTGGGAGACCTGGGTTCAATCCCTGGGTTGGGAAGATCCCCTTGAAGAGGGCATGGCAACCCACTCCAGTATTCTTACCTGGAGAATCCCCATGGACAGAGGAGCCTGGCAGGCTATAGTTCATGGGGTTGCAAAGAGTCAGACATGACTGAGCAACTAAACACAAGTTCCATTTAACAAGTATATTTTGAATATCTGTTAGATGCCAAGCACTGAGCTAGGTATACTGTGGTAAATAAGGCCTGTTCTCTTCATGTAGTTCTAAAGGCATATACTATTTTGAAAAAATATTAAAAGTATATACTGTATCCACATAAAATCAATGAAGTTGGACCCCTACCTCACATTATATATTAAAATTAAACTCTCAATATCCATACAGATCTAAATGCAATAGCTCAAACCATAAAACTCTTGGGAGACAACTTAAGAGTAAATATTCATGACTTTGGGTTAGGCAGTGGTTTCTTTGATATGACACCAGAACACAAGCAATGCAAGAAAAAAAATAGGTCAGTTGGACATCTTTCAAATTAAAAACTTTTGTGCTTCAAGGACACTGTCAAGAAAGTGAAAAGACAGCACACAGAATAGGAGGAAAGGTTTTCAAATAATACATATGATAAGGGACTCATATCTCAGATATATAAATAAAAGAGAAATAGCTTGATTTTTAAAAAATAGAATAGACATTTTTCTGAAGAAGACATGCAAATGGATGATAAGCACATGAAAAGAGACTCAGTGTCATTCAGGGAAAGTGTTAGTCTCTCAGTCGTGTCTGACTTTGTACAACTCCTGCCAGGTTCTTCTGTCCATGGAATTCTCCACGCAAGAATACTGGAATGGGTTGCCATTTCCTCCTCTAAGGGATCTTCCCGACCCAGGGTTTGAACCTGGGAAATACCCATAGAAGCCACAATAAGATATGACCACTCACCTATTAGGATGGCTAGAGATTAAAAAAAAAAAAAAAACACACACACACACACAGTTTTGTCAAAAATGTGGAGAAACTGTAGTCTTCACACGCTCCTAGTAGAATTGTAAAATAGTTTGCAGGGTAATTCTACTTAACCTTTAATAACTCTAACTATATGGTTCCCTTGTGGCTCAGCTGGTAAAGAATCCACCTGCAATGCAGGAGACCTGGGTTTGGTCCCTGGGTTGGGAAGATCCCATGGAGAAGGAAAAGTCTACCCATTCCAGTATTCTGGCCTGGAGAATTCCATGGACTATATAGTCCATGGGGTTGCAAAGAGTCAGACACGACTGAGCGACTTTCACTTTCAATTCTAACTAGTCACTTTGGAAAACAATCTGGCAGTTCTTTAAAAGTTAAACATAGAGTTGCCATATTCCCAATAAAATCCACTTCTCAATATTTATCCAAGAGAAATAAAAATATATATCTATATAAAAACTTACACATGAAAGTTCTTAACAATGTTATTATTAATAGGCAAAAAATGAAAATACTCCAAATGTCCATCAAATGATGGATAAACAAAATGTGGTATATCCATACAATGGAATATTATTCAACAATAAAAAGGGGTGAAGAATTGATACATGATAAATACATGGATGAACTTTAAAAACATTACGTTAAATGAAAGAAGCCAATCACATAAGTTTACATATTGTATTATTCTGTTTATCTGAAATGTCCAGAATAGGCAAATCTTTAGAGACAGAAAGTAGACTAGTAGTTGTATAGGAAGGAGGTGGGATGGGAAAAAATGGAGTGACTGCTAAGGGGAACTGGATATTTGGGGAGGTAATGAAAATGTTCTAAAGTTAATTGTGATGATGGTTTTCCAACTCTGTGAATATACTGAAAACTGTAATTTTGTACACATTAAGTAGGTAAAATGTATGATATGTGAATTATGTTTTAATAAAGCTTATATACTCATATAAAGATATGCACTAGGTAAAGTGGAGATAAAATAGTTATCTCTATTTGGTGGATCCCAGAGGGCTTCTAGGAGAAAGATGCTGATAATGGGTGGTACTGGAGAAAAATGAAAGGACTTCCAAGCAGAGAGAACAGAAATGTACAAATACAGGGAACGATGGAGGAGCATGGTTGAGTGTGGTTGAAGCACAGTTGCACATTGAGAGCTTCCAATAAATGAGACTTGGAGATGTAAAAAGGGATGCATTTGGACTTTTAACTGCAAAACAATGGGGAATCATTGTAAGGCTTTGAGAAAATGTGTGAAGGTAATGGCATCATATTTGCATTCAGAATAATATTCAAACAATATGGAAGAATATGGACTGTAGATGAATTACTAAATGTAGAATGGCCTAGGTGAGATATAGTGCCATAACTCAGGCAAGAGATCTTAACTGAGATATTATCAATGGAGATGATTAGATATAAAGGAGCTAGACTCTCAGGACTTGTAAAGAAGCAAAATACCTAGCCAAAAAAAAAAAAAAAGACAGTATTTGCTAAGCAAAAACCAGAACTTGGGGCATTTACTCTGCTATTTCAACAAGGGAAAAATGTAAAAAATTATGTGAAATGGCTAACGCCTAAAATGACATAATTTTTGTATGTAATATTCCCTTGAATGGAAAGTATGGCACAGTCTAGAAATATATATTTATATGATTATAATCTATAAAAGTGGGCTCAAGTATATAAAATTGTCAATACAANGCCACTGCTGAGTTTTCCAAATTTGCTGGCATATTGAGTGCAGCACTTTCACAGCATCATGTTTCAGGATTTGAAATAGCTCAACTGGAATTCCATCACCTCCACTAGCTTTGTTTGTATGATGCCTTCTAAGGCCCACTTGACTTCACATTCCAGGATGTCTGGCTCTAGGTGCGTGATCACACCATTGTGATTATCTGGGTTGTGAAGATCTTTTTTGTACAGTTCTTCTGTGTATTCTTGCCACCTCTTCTTAATCTCTTCTGCTTCTGTTAGGTCCATACCATTTCTGTCCTTTATCGAGCCCATCTTTACATGAAATATTCCCTTGGTATCTCTAATTTTCTTGAAGAGATCTCTAGTCTTTCCCATTCTGTTCTTTTCCTCTATTTCTTTGCATTGTTCCCTGAGGAAGCCTTTCTTATCTCTCCTTGCTATTCTTTGGAACTCTGCATTCAGATGCTTCTATCTTTCCTTTTCTCCTTTGCTTTTTGCTTCTCTTTTCACAGCTATTTGTACTGCCTTCCCAGACAGCCATTTTGCTTTTTTGCATTTGCAAGACCACAAAATTCACTAATGCCACTCCCAGATACGGAAGAAAACACCACTTCTTTATTTCCTATAACCCATCTGATCTTCCTCATAACCTCCTTCTGCCAGTGAGGGTTGAAGCTTAACAGAGCCAATTACTAATACCTCATGCTGCACCCACTCCAGCACTCTTGCCTGGAAACTCCCGTGGACAGAGGAGCCTGGTGGGCTACATACAGTCCATGGGGTCGCTGAGAGTTAGACATGACTGAGCGACTTCACTTTCACTTTCATGCACTGGAGAAGGAAATGGCAACCCTCTCCAGTGTTCTTGTCTGGAGAATCCCAGGGACGGCGGAGCCTGGTGGGCAGCTGTTTATGGGGTCGCACAGAGTTGGACACGACTGAGGTGACTCAGCAGCAGCAGCAGCAGTTGGAAGGTGGACACAGTGGGGCTCCACTGGATGAATGGAATGGACCTCCTGACCCCCTTGCCTTCCAGCCTGTGCCCTGTGTCCACACTGGCGCATCTAGCGCCTTGGGACTGGGGCAGAGCAGCCCAAGAGCTGACCACACCCAGAGTGGCGAGTCTGTTAGGGGCAGCGCCCTGACTGAAATTGCCCACCCTGGCCAGGCACCATAGTAACCATTTGCATGAGCTGTTTTATGACAGGAGATCCTGATAAGGAATAGAGAACTAAGAAGCCACCACCAACCTGAAGAATTCGGGAAAGGTCAAAAGGAGACACCGCGTGTCCGTCCACTTCCCAGAATCCCTCTCGCTAGCATCTATCTTGGCTGAGCGATGTGTGCACCATCAGGAAAGACTCTGAATTAAAATAATTGGCCAAAGATCACCCAGAAACTTATCCCATCACCATAAAACCCGACATTGCGAGCCATGCGGCAGAGCAGTTCTCCTGGGTTCCCTTACTCTACTGCTCTCCACCCGGGTGCCCTTTCCCAATAAAATCTCTTCCTTTGTCAGCACATGTGTCTTCCTGGACAATTCATTTCTGAGTGTTAGACAAGAGCCCAGTTTCGGGCTCTGGAAGGGGTCTCCCTTCCTGCAACAAGTCTGGAGTGGGCAAGTCCTCTGACTCAGGGCCACTGTGCCTGCCAAGATCCCTCCCCATTCTGAGGCCTGGTCCTAGCGGGGGAAGCCCCACCCTGATGCCACTATCTGCTCCTGTTGTCCCCTTCCATTGCCTGCATGCCTCTGCTTCTTTTTGGCCACATTTCCAGTCCTCCCTGTCCCGGCACAGTGGGAACACTCTGATCCCAGCCACCAGCCTGCTCTTGGTATGTTAAGGAAGATCACGTTGATTAGAAATCAGCATTGGTCTCTTCCACCTGCAAAGCCAAGCCAGTAAGCTCAGATCAGTTTTAGAATTCGCAGTGAGATGATAATACTGATGATAACACTTCCCTGGTGTTCCAACGGTTAAGATTCCACCCTTCCAATGTAGAGGAGTCCAGGTTTGATCCCTGGTGAGGGAACTAAGATTCCCACATGTATAGGGTGTGGTCAAAAACAAAATAACACTGAAAACCAAGATCTCAGGAGCAGAAGTTAGGGGGGTGTGTGTGTGTGTGTGTGTGTTGGTAAGCGAAGGTGGGGCTGGGGATTAAAAGATATTGCTTTGCTATTTAAATCCAATTATTCGAGGAAATAATGTTTAGAAACTGTGACTCTTTTTATGGGTGTCCTGGCACACCTGTTATAACTGCTTCTAGTACAAATTCAATTAATTGATAAATACAGAGGCAGGAGAATGGTCTGATTAACTCTGGCTAACCAAGGATTAGTGTGGATCACAATAAACTGTGGAAAATTCTGAAAGAGATGGGAATACCAGACCACCTAACCTGCCTCTTGATAAATCTGTATGCAGGTCAGGAAGCAACAGTTAGAACTGGACATGGAACAACAGACTGGTTCCAAATAGGAAAAGGAATATATCAAGGCTATATATTGTCACCCTGCTTATTTAACTTCTATGCAGAGTACATCATGAGAAACGCTGGGCTGGAAGAAGCACAAGCTGGAATCAAGATTGCCGGGAGAAATATCAATAACCTCAGATATGCAGATGACATCACCCTTATGGCAGAAAGTGAAGAGGAACTAAAAAACCTCTTGATGAAAGTGAAAGAGGAGGGTGAAAAAGTTGGCTTAAAGCTCAACATTCAGAAAACGAAGATCATGGCATCTGGTCCCATCACTTTATGGGAAATAGATGGGGAAACAGTAGAAACAGTGTCAGACTTTATTTTTTTGGGCTCCAAAATCACTGCAGATGGTGACTGCAGCCATGAAATTAAAAGACACTTACTCCTTGGAAGAAAAGTTATGACCAACCTAGATAGTATATTCAAAAGCAGAGACATTACTTTGCCGACTAAGGTCCCTCTAGTCAAGGCTATGGTTTTTCCTGTGGTCATGTATGGATGTGAGAGTTGGACTGTGAAGATGGCTGAGTGCCAAAGAATTGATGCTTTTGAACTGTGGTGTTGGAGAAGACTCTTGAGAGTCCCTCTCCAAAATCACTGCAGATGGTGACTGCAGCCATGAAATTAAAAGACACTTACTCCTTGGAAGAAAAGTTATGACCAACCTAGATAGTATATTCAAAAGCAGAGACATTACTTTGCCGACTAAGGTCCCTCTAGTCAAGGCTATGGTTTTTCCTGTGGTCATGTATGGATGTGAGAGTTGGACTGTGAAGATGGCTGAGTGCCAAAGAATTGATGCTTTTGAACTGTGGTGTTGGAGAAGACTCTTGAGAGTCCCTTGGACTGCAAGGAGATCCAACCAATCCATTCTGAGGAGATCAACCCTGGGATTTCTTTGGAAGGAATGATGCTAAAGCTGAAGCTCCAGTACTTTGGCCACCTCATGCGAAGACCTGACTCATTGGAAAAGACCCTGATGCTGGGAAGGAGGGGGGCAGGAGGAGGAGGGGATGAATGAGGATGAGATGGCTGGATGGCATCCCCGACTCAATGGACCTGAGTCTGAGTGAACTCCAGGAGATGGTGATGGACAGGGAGGCCTGGTGTGCTGCGATTCATGGGGTCGCAAAGAGTCGGACACGACTGAGTGACTGAACTGAGCTGAACCAAGGATTAGCTTGACTTCCTGTCACTTCCATAATTCTAGTGAAGAACGCTTATAAAACATTTCAGTGCCCTCCCTGTTCCCTCTCCCTTTGTTGACAGCTGCTAGTGGGGACTCTGGAATGTGTAGTCTATGGATGGAGAGATGAGGCTGGAAATCCCTGCTGAGGGTGACTGCTCCCAGTGCTTCTTGGGAAAGCTGCTGTTTTGACTGTTTGCCCGATGCAAACTACTTCTGCCATGTGCTCCTGTATCCTGAGTCAGACGAAACTAAGTCCCCAGTGAGCTGAGTTCTATCGCCTCCAGGTCCCACTGCTCATCAGCTCTGTGCAGGTTGGGGCAGCATGTATCCTGTGCACCAGAGGCAGCACCTCTCTGGCGCACAGGAGATGCTTTGTCACATTATTTAAATGAATGAATGAATGCAGTGTATAATGACTTGTGTTAACAAACAGTTTGCCCTGCAGGCATGGAAGACCTTGTGCTCTGCTCAGATTGTTCAGCTGCAACCCCCTTAGGTGTCTTTTTGTCAACAGCTCAGTTTGATAAACGGACTCTTGCCTGGCTGGGACTGGACTGGAGAACCAGTTTCCACTCAGCTCTCTTTCCCCCATTACCTTCATGGTTTGGGAGCAGATATCTCCCCAGAAGAGCTGGCACCCAGGGCTTGGCTCCCTTCTCCCCAGGAGCCCTCTCAGGGTTCCCTTTGTTATTTCGTTGGGCTGTGAGATGTGAAGCACAGTGGTTTGGACCATGGGCTCTGGAGCCAGGCAGAATCCAGCTCCCAGGCATTTCCCTCCTCCAACACTACCTGCAAGCCACTCCGGCCCCTTGCCTTGACCATGCCAAGTGCAGTCCCATCTCCAGGGCTTTGCAACAACTTCTTCTACCTGGAAACCTTCCCCCAGGTTTGCCCCTCTTGAGTTTTCCAATCTCTGGTTCTGTGTCTCTTTAGGGACTCTCCTGACCTCACCCTCTCAAGTGGAAGCCTCCTTCCCTGGGAGTTCCTCTCTAGCCAGCTCTTTTCCAACACATTCCCCCTTGGTATGGTCCATGCAGATGCCCCCCAAGATGAATGCATTCTGAGGACAAAGCCTTTGACTTGTTCTCTTTTGACACCGCAGTGCTCAGAACAGGGCCTGGCACACACCAGACATATGAACGTTGTTTGCTGAAATGAATGGAGGAATGAATAAAGTTGTTTAAGCTCTCCTGGCCTCAGTTTCCTCATCCATCAAGTGATTATAAAAATACCTTAGAAGGTTGTCATGAAGATTAATTGAGCTCATGTTTGAAGGTGATGGTCTTGATACAAGTTCTTGATACAACATGGTGATTTTGAAGATTTCCTTGGCCACCCAAAACCTTCTGGTCTCCAATAGTCAGTAAGATAACTCTACACTTCATCAACAGCTCTGACGTTCAGCTCTGCAGTGTGGAGAGGCTGAAGAAACATTCCTGCAAACAATGAAATGGCTTAAAGGATAGCCCTGTCACGTGCACATGGCTGTTTCAAGCTGGTGCTTTAAAAGGTTTGGAAACAATCTACTGGAAGGTATTCTTCCAGCTAGGCATTACAGCACGGACTATGATTCCACTGCAAATGTGTCTATGCTCTTTAAACAGTGGACCATTAAGTTTCACAATATCAAAGTACTCTCTGTGTTACATACAACTTAGTTAGTGTACATGGTAACATTAAACAGGCCTACTCACACTGAGACATGTATTTATACTTTTTTCTTGGCTTAGCTGATTCATCCCACAACCAACACCATAATTGTAAACTACTGAGGAGTAATTATTTGCTCCTAAAGGAAAGGAGGGACTTGAGAACCTCCTTGGCGGGGTCTCACTCGAAGTTTGGCTGGGGGTGTGGGTGGGGAATGAAGAGTGGAGATGGTGTGGTGGAGAGAATGGTTTCATGGAAATCTCATTTCCTCAAGAAAGCCTGAGATTCTAGGCTAGGCTGAGTACCTTACTTTTCTCTCAGCACAGCATTCCACAGGTCTGCTTATGGTCTGTCTCCTGGTCTAGCTGTGAGTTCTAATCTGGCAGATGTGGGATCATCTCAATAACTGCTATGTTTCTACCCCTTCACATGGTGTCTGGTGGCCCTGAAATGCTCAACAACCATATACATCTATTCCAACAAATGTTTATTAGGCCCTTTCTTTGGGCCAGGAAGTCTTTAATTGTGTGTGTATGTGAGGGGGGGTGGTCATGGTGGTGGCTACAATGGTCATCAAAAATATTGACCTCACAGACAAGGAGATAAGACAATTAAATATTAAAACAAAATTACAGTCGTGATAAGGTGTGTAGGGCTATGAGTATCTATTCTGGGAGTTTGATCTGGTCGGGGAGCTCAGGAAAGTTTTTCACAAAGTAGTGATGCTTAATTGAGATCCAAAGGATGTATGGGCATTAACAAGCTGAAGAGGGGAGGGAGCAGGCTGGGGCAAAGGCCGTGGGGCAGAGGAACCCAGACACAAGTGAGAGAAACTAAGGCAGGTCAGTGTGGCTGGAGAGAGGAGGGTCACGGGACTTAGATGAGTCTTGGGGGTTGGGGAGGGGTGGGGCTATAAAACTTTAACGGCCGTGACACACACAGTAGTTAGTTTGTTTTTTTTTCCTTCCTTGGGACTTTTATTTCTTTCTCAACACTTTCCTTTCAGGGAACTGGGGCAGGAGACCCAGGTGGAGATGGCCATGCTCTGGTCATACTATAGCTGATGGTGTTGTTCCAAGATCACTGCAACAGCAGCTCCTCCGCTCACGCTCTCCTGCAGGGTGACCTTGGCACAGCGCCCTGAAACCTGGCCACCTGACTGTAGCCAGCAGAGTGTACTGGGAGAGAAGCCATGTGACTTGCGAGCTGAGCTCAGAAAGGGTGGTGCAGCTCTCACCCGGGTCTCCTGGAGTGTTTGCTTTCTGGAAGTTCCCTCTTGGGAAGTCCTAAGCCGTGTGGGGAGGTCACGTGTAGATGATCTGGTCAACAGTTCCAGTTCCAGCCCAGCCCAGCCCTCAAGTACGCCTGTCAGGGCCCTAGACATGGGTGTGAAAAAGCCTCCAGATCACTCCAGTCACAGACCCTGGTCGCCTCCACCCATTTGAACCTCTCAAGCTGAGGCCCAGGATGTCGTGAGGCTGAATAAAGCTATCCTGCCGACGACCCCTCTGAATTTCTGACCCGCAGACTCTGCAGGCATATCAGCAGCCCCCTGGCTGTGGGTTTATACCACGTAGTTTTGGGGTTGACCGGTACACAGCAGTAGGGAACCAGCACACACATCCAGGGAGACAAGATTGATCATTTCGCCAAGGGCAGCAGGGCGGCAGCTACAGTTCCCTGGATGCCCAAGGTCACACTGGAAATCAGAGGTTCTGCTCCCAGAACTCTAGTTTTGCTTTGTGACGGGGCAGACGACCCGAGAGAGAGCATCTCCAAATCAAGAGCCCACCCCTCACATTTTGGGCAGGGCTGAGGAGGAAGACAGGCCACTTTCTCAGAGTTCCTATCTACCTTCCTTCCTCCAGGTGTGAATGTCACATGCTGGCTGTGACTGTCTGCCTGAGTCCTGATTTAATTGTTTGTTTGGGATCAGTTATTTTTGAAAGATTCCCCCAGCTGATACACACTGCTGGTGTTTTGCCAAGAAAGATAACAGCCTCACCTTGTAGTGCAGTTGGATTCAGTCTTCACTAAATCCAGCAGCTGTCTTCCAGGACAGCCCTGAAAATACGGGAACACTCTGATTCCAGCTCACCTTTAAACTCTGCCATGTCACGTTTGTGAGGTGCAGCTGCCAGATTCAACACCATGTTCATCACCACATAATCCAGCTTCTAAATCCTCAAGCAGTCGCGGTCCATTAAAAAAAAAAAAAGGCCAGTGAGAGACTCGTCTTGATCACCTCAAACACTAGTGATTATTCTTTTCAACTGAAACATGGAAACAAGACAAAGCACTGCTAAGCAAATGTTCACTTTGGTGGTCTTTAAAAATGTCATGAATTAAATTGAAAATCGAAATTGCTCAGCACAATAAGAAATGCTTACTGAGTGTTGTGATTTTGCACATCAGGTGGTAAGGCTGTAACTGTGAATAAATTGCTTATAGTAAGATTTCTCCCTCTCTAATGCTGTAGTGGCAGATGGGTTAATAAATATGCAACACTTTGTAGCCACATTTGCAATTTTAGAGGGGTAAAGGCTTTTCCTTGCCTCGTTTTCACACACACAAAATGCACAGTCATCCAATATTATACTTTTTAAGGGAGAAAACTTAATTCATGGAATGCAAGTAGCATTCTGCTTGCAACAATTTTTACTAGTTTAGCAACAGTTATCCTGTGAGACAACACAGAAGCTGGTACTTAGGTTCTCTCTCCACAAGAAACTTTTCCCTCTTTCTTGGAAACTTTTCTGACTTTGAAGTGTGGGAGCATTCTTGCACCTTTATTGGTGACTAAGGTAGGTACTGATAAGCAGTGATTTATTCTGTGATTCTGTTTGCTTGATAGGAGGTGGTGGGAGCCATGGTAACGAGTGGACTGTGCTGACAGGCAGGCCTTTGTCTCCCCTTACACCCCGTAGCTAGGTGACCTTGGGCAGATCGCATTCTGACTCTGGTCCTTGGCTTTCGCATTTGCCAAGCGCAGTGTAAGTGGGACTTTCCCCTCAGGGCTAGTGTGACAGTTAAATAATGCACACAATGCCTGGTCTGTGGTATTCTCAATGACTGTTTTCTCTATGGTTAAGGTGGTGGAGTGGGGTAGAGTTTAATGACACCTTTTTGTCTATGAGGAGGGACAATGCAGCTTAAAAAAACAAGCTGGTGACATCTGATGGAAAACACAGGCTCTGAAGCACCATTTTTGCTGTTATTCTGGGGTATCTAACATGGATACGGGGTGGGGGGGACATTCACTTGCTGGGCTGTTTTTCTGCAGTATCTAACGTGGATATGGGAGTGGGGGGCATTCACTCGCTGGGCTGTTATTTATTCTGCAGTACCTGATGTGGAAACGGGGTGACATTCACTCGCCTGGCTGGGGGAAGTAGCACAGCTACGAACTCTTTGATTCAGGATGCTGTGGTTCAGACCTTTTGAAAGGAGGGCCTCCCTGCTGGCCAGAGGACTGGGGAGTTGCAGGTTGGGCTGTAGGGGTCAGGTGGCTCTTCTTCTCCCCGTAAGGGACTTTCTCAGGCCTGGAGACTCCCCCAAAATCTCATTGTTTGTCTTGCAGATGGTGAGAAGGGTAACTAAAACCTTGGGAGCAGCAGTGTTTGGGATTTGGAGATGGGCCCCAGCAAGCAGCGACTGAGCTGGATGGGAGAGCCAGCAAGCCCCATTCAGGGGGTCCCAGGAAGAACTGGGCTACATTTTGGTTGGTTGGGGTGAGAGGAACAGAGGCTCTGTTACTGTTACTCTGGAGGGGACTAGAGAACAGTGAAATATTTGCATCATCTCAATATCAATGACAATGGTGCCAGGTATAGCTTGGAAGGTTTCAGCTCTCTTAGAAGTCCAAGTAATTGCTTTATTTATTTATTTTTAAAAATTTATTTTAATTGGAGGCTAATTACTTTACAATATTGTGGTGGTTTTTGCTGTACATTCACATGAATCAGCCATGGGTGTACATGTGTTCCCATCCTGACCCTCCCTCCAAGTAATTGCTTTAAAGTCACCACTTTTAGACTAAAACAGAGTTATTTATATTTCTAATTCTAGACACATTGAGAGACTTTTCTTTCTACCACGTCCTTAACTTCTTTGCTCAGTTGTGTCTGTCTCTTTACGATTCCATGGACGATAGCCTGCCAGGCTCCTCGTCCTTGAAATTCCCCAGGGAAGAACACTGGAGTAGGTAGCCATTCCCTTCTCCAGGGGAATCTTCCCAACCCAGGGACTGAACCCAGGTCTTCCACGTTGCAGGCAGATTCTTTACTGTCTGAGCCACCAGAGAAGCCCTATTCATCAGGAGGGCAGTTCAATGAAAGTTCCTTAGCTGTTCTTGAGAGTTAGTGAAAGTGAGTTACTGATTAGGGGTTTGGGTTGGTATCTGAGGATTTCAACACCATTTTAGCTCACTGACGTATGACATCATCATCAGAAGAATTGTGTAAGGTAAATAACTAGAATTTCTCCAGAGATGAGATTCTTGGTTCCAGGAGAATCTCAGTGAGAACCAGGTTATGCCGCAGAAATAACCCTCAACTCTAAGCTCAAGACAATGAAGGTTTATTTCTTGCCCTCACTAGCACACTCACAGTCTGTCAAGGACCCAGGCTGACAGACCCATGCAGATGTCCATGCTAGGAAGGCAAGAAAAGTGCTCAGTGGGACAATGATCACTTTTACTTGCAACTCACCAATCAAATGATGGTTGGATGGCATCACTGACTCAATGGACATGAGTTTGAGCAAGCTCCAGGAGATGGTGAAGGACAGAGAAGTCCAGCGTGCTGCAGTCCATGGGGTTGCAAAGAGTTGGACGTGACTGAGAAACTAAACAACAATCAGAAGAGACGATCTGGTGCCACCTAACCCCAGAGGGACTGGAAGTGCAGCCCTACAACTCTGGGAGGCGAAGAGCTGGACGTATTGGTGAGTTGCATTAGTGACAACAACTTCTGCTAGACACGTTTGGTCTGTACTTCAACCTGCAGGTAAAATACACTCACCTTTTCCCCAGGGAAAACATCCGAAGTCTCATCCTTCAACAGTATCCAGCTTAAATAGCATGGTTTTAGGGTAATGGGTGTGGTCTCTCTGTCAGGTCTGAATATGGATTTTGTTAATCCAGAGATCTGGGAATTAAAATGACAAGTTACATATAACACCCAAAATACATGGTGGAAGAGGGACAGCATAACTGCAATGATGGTGAAGCAGCTGCTAGCGCATGGCAATTCTGCATTTTGCTGGCAGACGTAGAGGGCCAGCCCCTGTCTTGCGAGTGGAGGATCTTCCTTGATTAGGTCTGGATTCCACTGCTTTCCTGTCCATGTAGATTTATATTCTGGGAAGTTTTCCTTTACCTTTAATTTCTTTTATTTCTTTAGCCACCTCTGAAGTAAGCATTGGAGGATGTGTCTCCTTGGGACCAAACAGCTTTCTCAGCCTCCTTTCTATCTGAGGAAGACTGGAGGTCAAAGAGTGGTTTTAAATTTTCAAGTCATAAGCGTTTTTACTCCAGACTTCTGCTTTCTCTTGCTATTACAACTGTCTCAAAAACTTAATCAGATTCTTATCTATTTGGTTCTGATCAGCTTCATGTTTCATAGTTACAGTCACAGTTCTGTTGAAGATGTGCCGCTCTTGACCATTGAGACTACTGAGCCTATTGAACCTACTGGGCTTGCCTTTCCCATGGTCATTTTATTCTCCTCCTTTCAGGATCCAGGCTGATGGAGAAATCAGCACCTCGAATGTTGCAGTTGCCGGAAAGAGAAGAAGCAAGTGGCAAACTGTGCCAGCTTTTATCTCCCACCTGGAAGTGAGACACGTCACTTCTGCTCACATTTTATTGGCTAACGCAAGGCTTGAAGCCATACTTCACTTCCAGGGGGCAGCAGAGGGCAGGCAGCAGTATGCAGAGCGCAGAGAGAGCTAGCAATGTGTATGGAGTTATTGCAACCTGATGAACATGTAGCTACATAATGAGAAAGTAAGAAGTGAGAGTAAAAGGTAAGAGCCAACGATTAAGTAGGCTAAATTCAAAGCATCCGGCATGTTTACCAAACATACGAAGAGTACCCAGGTACCTGTCTTTAAGGTTTTGCATGGGTTAGGTCAAGGTTAGATCAAGGTTATGCTAGTCTCATAACAGAAAGTGTTTCTCTTTTATTTTCTGGAGGAGTATACACAAGATTATATTATTTCTTTCTTTTAAATATTTGGAAGAAGTCACTAGGGAAGGCAACTGGACTTGGAAGAAGGCCCTCACCAGACACTGAATCTACCAGTATCTTGATCTTGGAATCCCAGCTTCTAGAACTAAGAGAAATAAATGTTTGTTTAAGCTATCCAGTCTATGGTATTCTGTTTTAGCAGTCCAAAATGACTAAGTTTTTGTTTGTGTTTTTTGTTTTTGTTTTTCTTCTCTCTTTTTCTTTTTTTGGAGGCTTTTCAGTTGTTAACAAAGAGAGGCTTGGTCTATAATGAATTAGTTCCAACTATTACTGCAAGTTGAAATCCCCTGGAAGGTTTGAGTAGATGAGAGACCTGATATGTTTTTAAGGGCTCACTTTGGCTGTCATCTTGAAAATAGAATGGTGGTGTTTGCCAGGGCGATGGGCAAGGCAGGCAGAGCAATGGGCAGGCTACTGCAGTGAGACCATGATCGGGGACAGCGGTACTGGTGCAGGGTGAGTGGTGAGCATGGCGGGCAGCAGTGGGACTCTGGATAGATTAAGGGTAAAGTGTAGGATTTCTTGACAGTCTTAAAGTAGAGTGTGAGAGAAAGGAGGGAAACAAGATTCCTTCCAAGTTTTCTGTCTCAGCAACCAGAAGGACGGGTTTGCCATTGCTTGAGAAACGGGAGACTATGGTTGGAAAAAAATTATGAATGGAGCTTACCTGGTGAATGTGAATGTTTACAATGGATCAATCAACTCTTTCCATCTTCCTAAGTGAAAGATGCAATGTACTTGAGGTATTCATAAAATAGTTTATTTTTTCAAAAGTAATTCATCCTACACTACAGTGAGTAGGTTCAGTAATGCAAGCTCATTTTGAAGGTGAAGGAGGACTATTTTCTCTGCTGGAGGCTGTGAAGTGTCCCTGCTGGTATGTCCAATCCTGCTTGGGGATGATGTGAAGGCCTTTGTGATCACGAGGCCCAGTTTGAATGGCTCTTATGCCTCTTCCACAACAAGGCCAGAATACAGAATTTCTTGATTATGGATGTGTCAAAAAAGCTCTATCATATTCTGTTCTGGAGACCCAGAGGCTTCTTACAAAGGTAGAGTGGGACACTGACTTTAGAAAAAATATTTCTGAAACTTGAATTTCTTGGATGTGACTGTATCCCTGGTCAGTTATAGTCTTCATGGTGAAAGCAGTGGGAGAAGGTAACGGGCGTGAAGGGGCTGAGGCTGACTCCCAAGATCCCAGAAACCAGCGTGGCTCTTTTCCATTAGCTGTGAAACTGAAAGCTAAATCTGACAGCACCACATTTCTTGATATTTTCACTCCTCTGAACATGTGAGTTTAACTCAAGATAAGAAATGCTGCAGGTCCTGTTAAACTTACACACTATCTGTTGTGTTATGAATTGAAAGGCACAATTTCAGAACAAGTGGAGGACTGATTATAAATGATCTTTTAGTGCCAACAAAAAGGTGGGAGCTGAGGATGCCAGGTTACTATAGAAACACCAGGGGGAAGGAAAGAGTAAGAAAGATGCCTTGAGGAGGAGAAATGGATTTTTGAAAGGACACCTACACTCCATGCCTAACATTTCCTCTTTACAAAAAATGCTCCTAATGAGAAAAACACCTGTAAGCTTAAAATGTATTTAGACTATATAGTACATTTCTCATGGACTGAAAAATAATTTTAATTAGACTTTTTAAAAAAGTATATGTGCAACAGATAAGCAGGGAAAAATATTTTTCAAGCTGCAACCATGGAGATAACATCTACGTAGGAAGCAAGTGAGATGAACACTTTCCTCCATTAACAATCAATATGGACTGTGGCCAGCACAACCATTGCTGGTCCACGGTGTTGCCCACAGGTGAGGCATGAGATCTGATGTCAGCCAGTCTTGACAGGTCCCTATGTTATCACTCAGGAGAGCTCCTGAGCCTGTCTGTGCCTCAGTGTCTCAGTGTCCTAATTTATTAAATGGGCTACTGCCTATTTCAAAGAATTGTTGTAAAGATTGTCATTGTCGTACATTATAGCGATTTATGATGTTTGACAAGAGAGTCATTTTCATTCAGAGGTCATGGTTTAAATCCAGGGGCAGAAAAACTATTGAGCAGTCGTAGTCCAAAGTCTGCCTCGAGGAATCATTAGGTTAGATGAAAGAAAATGGACAGTTTTCCCTTCAGTGTATAATCTGATTGTATTTGTCAAATTCAGATCAGTAGAAATGCTACAGGAATACCATAGGAATACATTTTAAAAAACCACTGCATTTCTGTATATTGTCATGATAAGGCTGTAGACGGCATGTAACCACGTGGCAGAGCAATACCAGAATCTCGGGTTGGTCTAGGATTAATAAGAGAGATCTTTTAAATGCCCTTTATCACTTCAGGTGGATGAAATTATCATGTCAGAAAGCATTACGAGGAGTTTATTATACACAGTTTTAGAGGCTGATGTGCACAATTTTTTTTTTTTTACAGCTTGGTGTTGGAGATGGAAATAAAACCTGATGGTGCTGGAATTAGCTGGAGAATAGAGAGTCAAGAGAAAAACTGCTTTTCACCCTTACGGGTTTATAACACCCAGTGTGGCATGAAAGTCTTAGTGAAAACCGCAGCTGAGGGAATTGTGAATTACCTTCCTTCTGTCAGTTGTCAAAGGCAGCAAACACCACCAAAAGTGGTGGAAAGCCATGGGTTTTGGGGCATCGGTATTTCTTTGTCATGAAGTTCTATTATAGTTAGAAATTTGGGGAGAAACAGATGTAGTGGATGGCTGGCCTTCCGAATAACAAATAAAGGCAAAGCTGAAAACAGTTATCTCTATAACTTTTTCACATAATCTTATCCAATTATTAGAACACCTCAGTAATGTGGCCTAAGGGGAAGAAAACCAGACAGAAATCATACAAGGGTGGGATGGGTTGGCAGAGTGGCAGTGTAACATGTGTGATATCATAAGTGAAACAAATCGCCAGTCCAGGTTTGATGCAGGATGCAGGATGCTTGGGACTGATGCACGGGGATAATCCAGAGAGAGGGTGTGGGGCGGGAGGGGGGAGGTGGGGGTCGGGATTGGGAGTTCATGTACACTCATGGCTGATCCATGTCGATGTGTAGCAAAACGAATACAGTATTGTATAGCAAAATGAATACAGTATTGTAAAGCAAAACAAACTAAAAAATAAAAATTAATTAAAGGAAAAAAAAGAAATCATACAAAATCTAGACTACAGGCTCTGTTTAAACAAATACAGTTTAATTGTTTCAATACTCTTCATATGTCCTCAGATAAAATGTGTATTAACAGATAAAATCAGTTGAGCTAGAAAGACTGCTTTGAATAATCCTATACTAACACACACCATGAAGAACAAAACTAAAACCCTTCAACATACAAGAGCTGCGTGGCTTGGAATAGATCATTTCGGAAATCTTTGTTTCACAAAGGAGCTGTTGATTGGCCTTTACTTGGGACTTAAGACTGAGAATACATAGTGGGAGTCAATTATTTGGGTCAGGTCTGCATTGTTACAAATATTGAATAAATACAGCTTTGGAGAATTTCTGGCATATCCATTTCCCAACTGTATGGTCCCAAGGTGTTACATCTGTAATTGGCATTAGCTTTATTTTCCTCAAATCTTAGGCAATTGTTATTTTCTTTTAAATGGTCTATTTGAGGAGCTAATACTTTCATGCTTTCAGAGTCCTGACAAAACACTTTTAAAAAGCTTAGTCTCACAGCAAAATATGAAATTCTAACTTATATACTTACATACATATATATATATATATATATATACACCATTCATACCATTCGTACTTGTAGGAATGATGCCATAGCTATTGCAATGTATCACCAGATGTTCAAGCCCACTAGGATCAGGCATAAATATAATCACAACAGTGAACATACACTAAGTGCCAATTACATGCTAAGTGCTTTTTCATAGGTAGTTCATTTATCTGCATCCATATTGCTGGGTGAAACAGTCCTTTAAAATTTTAGGCAAAACTGACCTACAACCTCACCCCACAGATGGGTGTCACCCCATGTGTGCTAGCAAAGATTCTTTGGTCAGAACCTACGGTCCTCCAGTCCCTGCTGAACTGGTGAGAACCGGTTTATCAACCTCCATTCTTACCTTCCCTTCCCAGTCTCTTCTGCAGTGTCACCTCGCTGTACAGCGACTGCCTTATTTTCTTTACAGTCCAAAGCACCTCCCATTCATTGCTGTGTAAAAAAGACGTTACCAAAGGGTTGTGACTATTATAGGACTGATTTAAACAAATCAGCTTTTAATTCCCAGTGCCTCTTCCATAATTCTCATATTGAGAAATATGCCACACGTACAGAAACACAGAAAGCTACTGCTCTATATCTTTGCTCAGATTAGGAAAAAGGACATTTTTATGTGGAAGAAAAATGCATCTGACTCACTAAAATCTACTATTAACGGGAAGACTCTTAAGACTTCTTACCAGTATTTAACTTAACGATACCAAGTCAAGAATGGTTTTGTGCACTGATGGATTCTAGTTATAGAATACACATTCAGACGTGTGCACACATAGTAATTTCAAGATCTTAAGACAGAGGTTTCAATGTGGACGGACCTAGAGACTGTCAATGCAGAGTGAAGTATGTCAGACAGAGAAAAACAAACATTGTATATTAATGCATCTATGTGGAATCTAGAAAAATGGTACAGATGATCTTATGTGCAAAACAGAAATAGAGACACAGACATAGAGAACAAACATAGGGACACCAAGGGGAGCGGGAAAGGGAGAGTGAGATGAATTCAGAGATTGGGACTGACAAATACACACACACACACACACACACACACACACACACTATTGATGCTATGTATAAAATAGATAACTAATGAGAACCCACCGTATAGCACAGCGACAGTGCTCCGTGGTGTCCGAATGGGAAGGAAATCCAAGAGAGGGGATACATATATACGTATAGCTGATTCACTTTGTTGTACAGTAGAAACTAACACAACATTGTAAAGCAACTATACTTCAATAAAAATTAAAAAAACAAGCCACAAAGACAACAGAGGCCCCAACACTTTCCTGCAGTCACTCAGTAAGCCTTCTGTCCTTTGTTGATTTGGAAGCTGGAACCCAGATATGGCCATTAACAAAATATATAATCTGACACCAGCAAGCAGAATTAGTTTGAAATGTAGGTAAGATCAGAATGAAGAGAGTAAAGCAAAGAAAAAAAAAAGTTGCATCTTCCATTCTGGTGGCTGTCAACCACATGGGCTAAAGCAAGTTTTTAGAACAGTAGATTGCTCACAGGTGAAATCCATCAAGTGATGGTTGGTTTGTTGACTGAAACTGTCAAAAGCCATTGACACCACATGACCTTGGGAACCTTTACACTATTTCTGGCGCCACTGCAAGTAAAGCAGAGATGTAAAAAGGAGAAATGAGAATGGGTCAGGTCTCAGCCTTGGTTGCTTTTAAACAGGTCACAGCCCAGGTCAGAGAAGGTAGGAATCCCCAGGAGTAGGACCCAGGTAGCAGCATTTTTTGAGTCTCTGGATAACTACAACATGCAGGCAAGGCTGTTTTCAGATTAGACTGAAAGTAGCAAGTGGCAAAACATGGAATGATCTCAAAGATTATAGCAGAAATGAAAACAGTGATATCCCTTTTAAACTAAGGCTATAGACATTGCCAGGGAAACATATCTGCTAAGCAGAGGAAATTATAACAGGAATCTTCTGGAATTAATTAGTATTCTGTTTATCTGGTCTTTGGAGCAACCATAGATTCTTATGTTTAGCTAACAAATGATGTCACCTTTATTCCCCCCTGGTCAAACCTCTTTTGATAATGGCAGATGTTCTTGAGAAGTACCTGACCTAAAAGGATTAAAAGCTTTTGAGGGATTTCCTTGGTGGGCCAGTGGCTAAGACTCTATAATCCCAATGGAGGGGGCCCAAGGTTTGATCCCTGGTCAGGGAATTAGATCCCACATGCCACAACTAAGACTTTGCATGTTGCAACTAAAGATTCCTGCATGCCACAATTAGAAGAATCCACCTGCCTCAGGAAAGCTCAAAGATCTCGCATGCCAAACTAAGACCAGTGCAGCCAAATAAAAATATCAATATTAAAAAAAAAAAAAACCTCTTGAACTAAGTGAATTAAAACATACTATAAGTATGTTGTGTATATCTAGACACCTAGATTAATTTTTAGAAATATTTAGATATCAAAATTCAAAGACAGACAAGAATTAGGGGTAAAAAGATATTCTGCTTACTAGAATTAGCCCACAAAAGGATACTATCAATTTCTTTGACCAGCCAAAAGTTTTTAAAGAAAAACGAAAGCTCTCTTGGATTGAGTTGGTTAAAAAGTTTCTAAGTCTTCAGGGGTTGAAATGTCTGAATCATTTTTTTCATACAGTAGGAAAAAACAAAAGGGGAAATTTTGCCTGATTTTCTTTAACTAAGATAATTTTGAGTTTGGGAAGCTGAAAAGCAAAACGGGATGGTTTTAATCCCATCTCACGATTTACCTACAGATTACTGAATCTCCACCATTAATATAAACTGTATTTCAGAGTGATATATTATAAAAAATAAATGAACAGTAATTTCCTCTCCTAGACTTAAGCCAAATACTCCTTACTGGGAGTAAGGAGTATTACTAAGTACTACTTACTCATTTACTAAGGTTTTCCAGTAGTCTTATATGGATGTGAGAGTTGGACTGTGAAGAAGGCTGAGCGCCTAAGAATTGATGCCTTTGAACTGTGGTGTTGGAGAAGACTCTTGAGAGTCCCTTGGACTGCAAGGAGATCAGCCCTGGGTGTTCTTTGGAAGGAATGATGCTAAAGCTGAAACTCCAGTACTTTGGCCACCTCATGCGAAGAGTTGACTCATTGGAAAAAGACTCTGATGCTGGGAGGGATTGAGGGCAGGAGGAGAAGGAGACGACAGAGGATGAGATGACTGGATGGCATCACTGACTCGATGGACGTGAGTCTGAGTGAATTCTGGGAGTCAGTGATGGACAAGGAGGCCTGGCGTGCTGCGATTCATGGGGTTGCAAAGAGCTGGACACGACTGAGCGACTGAACTGAAGGTCCCAGGGTAACCCTCCCTCCCCTGCCCCATTTCTTTGGAAGTGTTATCTACAACAAATGAGAGAGAACATCGCTTGATCCACAGGTTAAAATATTGGTAATACTTATTACTATTAGGAGTGAGTTTATGTGCTTAAATCTTGCCGGGTTCAGCATAAACACTGACAGTGATAAGTTAGGCTGATGAAAACCAATCAATACCGTCCCCACACTTCACTTCTGTACTGCTTCACAGGATTACAGGTGATTAACTACAGGAGAATGTGTCAGGAGTAAAAATTAGTGTTATCTGTGGCCCATGTTTATTGGTTATTTAATCCTTATAAGTCAAATTATTTTGACTTAATGTGATTCTAGATTTCATTATAGCCACCAAAACCAGAACTCAAATATTCATTAAGATGTAAAGCTCCAACATCCATGATGAATGAACTGTAACTTAGATTTATCCTTTGTTCTACATTAACTGTATCACCTACTGTTAAAAGTTTGTACAATTTAAAACACGTGAGAAAAATTTCTTCATCTTAGGTGACCAAAGTCTCTGGCTGAAGGAAAGCTCAGGCTTAAGCATACCTTTTTTACATGCCAAGTGAGTCTGGAGTGTGATCTTACAGTGTGGTCAGGGATCTGTGAAATATTTGGGCAACAGAAAAAACAAAAAGCAAAACCCCTACTCTCGCTACCAAATTACCCACGTACACTCACACGACCAGCCAACCCACTCGCGGAGACACATTTCTGGGAGTCCTGGTGGTGTCAGGGCTCGCGGACAGGGGAGAACTGATCTACTGTAGCCTGTCTCACAGCAGCTTCTGTGGGAGGATCAGCCGTGCTGAGGCAGATGCTCTCCTGGAAGACTGTTCTGAGGACAGAGGAGTTGGAACATATTCCACTCCTCCTTGGACATTTCCTATGCGTGTTAGGTTATTACAGCCACCGAGACTTTCTCCAGTAAAGACCAATGACCCATTTCTGCTTCTCCAGTATTTTCCAACATTGTGTGACCATGGGCTTCTTCCACTCTCCAATACATTTATTCACATCGAATGGAATTTGTTTCTTGGAACACACTTTAAGAAATGCTGATCCTTGAAGTATAAAAAGGATATTCTATGGAAGGAAGAATCTGCATAAGCGAAAGAAAAAAACAGAGAACGGAGAACCCAAACTCCCGACAGACTCTACTGTCCTCTAGTGGCCACTGTACAATAACTGTGAAGTCCACCTGTCATTTGAATCATCTTAATTCCCTAGATAGCATATTGAAAAGCAGACATATTACTTTGCCAACACAGGTCTGTCTAGTCAAGGCTATGGTTTTTCCAGTGGTCAGGTATGGATGCAAGAGCTGGACTGTGAAGAAAGCTGAGCGCTGAAGAACTGATGCTTTTGAACTGTGGTGTTGGAGAAGACTCTTGAGAGTCTCTTGGAATGCAAGGAGATCCAACCAGTCCATCCTAAAGGAAATCAGTCCTGAATATTCATTGAAAGGACTGATGCTGAGGCTGAAACTCCAATACTCTGGCCATCTCATGCAAAGAGTTGACTCATTGGAAAAGACCCTGATGCTGGGAGGGATTGGGGGCAGGAGGAGAAGGGGACGCCAGAGGATGAGATGGCTGGATGGCATCACTGACTCGATGGACATGAGTTTGAGTGAACTCTGGGAGTTGGTGATGGACAGGGAGGCCTGGCGTGCTGTGATTCATGGGATTGCAAAGAGTTGGACACGACTGAGTGACTGAACTGAATTCCCTCAGAGTGGGAAAAGAACTGTATTTTAAGTGAGAAGTAGAGGATTCCTTTCTCCCTTACACAAATTGCCTTTGGATAATTAACTTTCCAATCTGAACCTCACTTTTCTCAATTACAAAATCAGAGTTTAAAGAAATGAACTTGATTATCCTTTCTAGGCCCAATTAGATGATTCTATCTCAACTAGTATAATGGGAGAAACAGAGAAAATAGGGTTTACTTGACAAGAATTCTCATGATCAACTTTTCTTCAATGCAAAATGAATGATGTATGAAATAGAAATCCTAAAGACAACCATATGTGGATAGTTGATCCTTAAACCTCATTATTCTGGCTATTTTGATTGGTGATTGAGTCACAGGAGGCAACCTGGGATAAGCCTAGTTTTAATACTGTACTTGCTGTCATTAAACAGCTTTAAAAAAAAGAACAACCCAGAAACTTTTAGCAGCTACATCTTTAATTAAAGCCAAAGGGCAACTTTAAGATTAGTTCTTTTAATTAATTGTCCTTCGGGTCAGACAATCTGTCACTACACTATTCTTGGGTATTAAACAGTTTGTACTTAAAAAAAAAAGTCAAGATGTGGTTGAAACTGATTCAAATGAAGTTAACCTAAAAATATGGAGAAATACAATGGGGCAAATTATTATGTAAGAGTATCTATGTATTTTGCATATGCCAATATTTTTCCTTTAATAGAAAATAAAATTAGAGAAAAATTATAATTGCCAGAGAAGCTAAATCATTGATTTGATGCCACAAATCAGCTGACAGTTATTTTTCTGTAATTCTTGGGTTCTGTAATTAAATAATAATTCAGACATTGAAGACTTAAAGCCGCTTGCAAGTTGCACCCCAAATTATATGAAACAAGAACTAATTAGTCCTCAAATTGATACCAAATTATCGTGAGATGTATTTCCATATTGAATCAAACTTTTTTTCAGAATCCACTTGCAGTGTGTGCGTTCACTACACATTTGATGAGGAAAGTAGAAATCCAGGTCTTAAAAATGGAAACTATACATCTGTGTCTCTTTTGCTGTCTTGCGTACAGGTTTATCATTACCATCATTCTAAATTCCATATATATGTGTAAGTATACTGTATTGGTGTTTTTCTTTCTGGCTTACTTCACTCTGTATAATCGGCTCCAGCGTCATCCACCTCATTAGAACTGATTCAAATGTATTCTTTTTAATAGCTGAGTAATACTCCATTGTGTATATGTACCACAGCTTTCTTATCCATTCATCTGCTGATGGACATCTAGGTTGCTTCCATGTCCTGGCTATTATAAACAGTGCTGCGATGAACATTGGGGTACACGTGTCTCTTTCAATTCTGGTTTCCTCGGTGTGTATGCCCAGCAGTGGGATCGCTGGATCATAAGGCATTTCTATTTGCAATTTTTTAAGGAATCTCCACACTGTTCTCCATCGTGGCTGTACTAATTTGCATTCCCACCAACAGTGTAAGAGGGTTCCCTTTTCTCCACACCCTCTCCAGCATTTATTGCTTGTTGACTTTTGGATCACAGCCATTCTGACTGGTGTGAAATGGTACCTCATTGTGGTTTTGACTTGGATTTCTCTGATAATGAGTGACGTTGAGCATCTTTTCATGTGTTTGTTAGCCATTCGTATGTCTTCTTTGGAGAAGTGTCTATTTAGTTCTTTGGCCCATTTTTTGATTGGGTCATTTATTTTTCTGGAGTTGAGCTGTGTAACTGCTTGTATATTTTTGAGATTAGTTGTCAGTCAGTTGCTTCATTTGTTGTTATTTTCTCCCATTCAGAAGGCTGTCTTTCCTCCCATTATTTTAATACGCTCTACCCACCCCCTTCCCAAGGAGAAAAGGTATTTATGTAAATACCTTTTACATCAGATGATCCAGGAGAAAATCAGATTGTTTCTAAGTTGAAAGGAATTTGTATACATCTTGTGTTGTGAGGAAATTGTCCAAGATTTTGACCTCCTGGGTCTATGCACATAGATTAAAGGGTTGTTTCCTCAGATTGCAACAAGCACTGCATAAATCATTTCAGAGCCCTCTAGCTTCTTGACTCCACACCCCAAAACCCACACTCAATTTTTCTTCTCTTTTTCTTCCTTTTTCTTTTGATTTTCTCCCCTTTTTTTTTTCTTCCTTATCTCTCTGTCTTTCTCTCTCCTCCATCTCCATTCTGTTGAGACCCAGGGGAGAAAAGAGATACACCCAATGTTGAAAATGGATTTTTAACTCTTAAGCATTTGTTGATTTATGTCAAGCAGAGAAGGAGCGTGATAAAACCTACGTTTCAAAAGATCACTCTGCCTACACAATAAGGATGAGAGATAGCAGGACTTACTGTCAGATGTAAGCAATTTAATTCAGAAGTGATATTGGCTTGATATAGTATTTAATAGGCATGGAGAGGATGAATGCTTCTAAGTTTCGGGTTGGACAACAGAGTAGGTAGTGGTTTCACTTCTGTGGTGGGGAACAGTAGGGGGAAAATGTTCAAAAGCAAAGCTGAATAATAAAAAGAAACTGCTGATCGGAAGGCTTGAGATTTGGGGGACCCATCTTTAATATCAGTTTTCTTCACAGAGAAGTTATGGAGGGATATTGGATGAAATTATTTACACAGTGCAAACCCTGTAAGCTGATAGCAAATGAATTACAGTTTCTGAGTGTTTTCAGTGTGCCAGGCACCATTCTTTAAGTATTAATGTGTTAATTCATTTAATCTACTTAACAACCCTAAGAATAGTTACTGTTTTCATTCCTCTTTTTGCAGTTAAGTAAACTGAGGCACATCTAGATAAAATACTTTGCAAGATCACACAGTTACTAAATGGGCAAAAGCAAGCTCATAAATCAAGCATTCTAGCTCCAAAGTCAGTGGTCTTTGCTATTATATTATTCTAGCTTAGAAAGATACTCATTCCTTTTGCTATTCTTGTATACACGTTTCCCCATTTCATCCAAATGTGACGGTTTTAGAGGGAAAATCAATTAAACTGAAGTTTTGGAGTTTTGGATATTCTGGTTAGTTGAGGTTTAGCCAGAGTCAGTTCTAGAAGGGCAATGCGAAATTGCAAGGAGCCATGGAGCTATGAATCCACTTTGGAGCCCCTTGTAAACTTGCAAATTACATCTAATCACCAAAAAATGCAAGGATTGGCAGAATTTCAAATCCCTGCCCTGTTGAGTTTAAAACCCTGACTGTTGTCAGGTGTGAGCTGCTATTTGTCATAGATTTTTTTGGCTTTAGACAGAGGCCTTGACGTTGCAGCCCTGGGCCAGGCCGACCTTCACTGAAGAAAAGCAGCGTTAGACATTTTCCCACTATTAACCCCGCCAGCCTTGCTTGTCTCAGAGCCAGATCAGACTTGTGCACATGGCTTTTTGAAAGTTGATTTTCAATTTCTTATTAACCATTCTCCTGAAATGTTGAGAGTTGGATTATTGTTTGGTGGAGCACTAATACTAGACTATACCAGAATTAAAAGGAAAACCTGCCATCTGCTTAGAGACTTAACTTGTCTGGAAATTTTTTTTTTTTTAATTCCAACTGCATCTGTAATTATGAGTTTTCTTTCACTCACGTTTCTACTAAGGCAAAACTAATCAAACCAAGAATCTGAATAAAACTATGCATCTTTCTCGGATTGCAAACTCTTTAAGGACAGAAATGCTTTCTGATTATTTTCTCAGCTGTTAGCACCCCGATGCACTTCACACACACCTGTGATACCATTCATTGAGATAGGGTGTGCTCAAAGGTCAGGTTGGTGAAGACCATTTGTTAGGTATTTAGATATACATTATACACACACACAAGCACAAATATAGGTTTCATATGAACTCTACTTCTCATACAATGCTGCATAATTAGTTTCCTCATCTGGTTCATGAATAAATTGAGGCTTAACAAGTTTAGGTCGCTTGTTGAAAGTCTCAACTAGCAGCACTAAAATCAACATGTGAACCCTGGTCTGGTTATGCTTTCAGAGCCCACTTTCTTTCTGTTAAAGCATATGACCTTCCTGGTCCCACCTCATTTCACAGATAAGAACAGAGTTCCACCAGACTTCCTATTCCCAAGTATCCCAGAATAGACACTAGAATAGACCTGCTCCAAAATGTAATATCTTCTGCATTTGTTAAAACAGACCATTGTAATCCATTAATGGGCATGCTAGAGTATAAGGGAATATGAAGGATAAAGAAAACATAAGCTGAAATGTAATAGGGAGGAGTAAACAATTGTTGTTCAGTCGCTCAGTAAGCAGTAAATAACACAAAAAGGGAGAGCATTCCTGGGGCAAATGATGATGGTAGTGCTATAACGGCACAAAAAAGCCTAAGTGTGTGTAAGAATCAGTAATATGAACTTAATAGATAGTAAAGAGGTTTTATCTTCCTCCTTGGTTCTGGAGGAAGCAAATGCAATTCCTTTCTGGGGGAAAGTATCCTTAATTTAGGCCCTAATTATATGCAGAGATCAACTTCAACAAAATATGACCTCAGATAAATACATACATGCCTATTTAGATAAATGAATAAAATCAAATGCACAAGAACACAAGCCTCAAGGGAAAGTCCTCAGAAAAGAGGAACAAGAGAACAGTAAACCTTATTTGTGGGGTTAAAATGGAGGAGGGGCTCTAATTTCAAGTAATAATAATAAATAGATTAAAAATGCTCATTTCTTTCACTCCTCTATAAAACTCCACTAAAAATTAAGAGGATTTTGTTTTAAGACATACACTCATAGGGATAAATAATGCAAAAGGAAATCATATGACCTGGAGGACAGAAGACCATCTGTTACTGTCTGTCTGGTTTTTGTTCAGTCGCTAAGTCATGTCCGACTCTTTGCGACCCCATGAACTGCAACAAGCCAGGCTTCCCTGTCCTTGACTGTCTCCTGGAGTTTGCTCAGATTCACGTCCAGTGAGTCAGTGATGCCATCCAACCATCTCTTCCTCTGTTGCCCCTTCTCCTCTTGCCTTTAATCTTTTCAGCATCAGGGTCTTTTCCAATGAGTCAGTACTGTCTTAGTAGACCTGAAAAAATCAAATTGTAAACTAGTACTGCAGGCATATCTCTTCCAGAGAAGGATACATCAGACCCATAGAACTGTTGACTCACACAAAACTTTGTACTTTATTTCACTTTTTTTTTTAATTTTTCCTAATTCATTATCCCTTTCCTTTATTCACATCTATGTCCAACTTAAAAACAATAACATTTAAATTAATTTGAGACCCAGGTTCGATTCCTGGGTCGGGAAGATCCTCTGGAGAAGGAAATGGCAATCCACTCCAGCACTCTTGCCTGGAAAATCCCATGGATGGAGGAGCCTGATAGGCTATAGTCCATGGGGTCGCAAAGAGTCAGACACGACTGAGCGACTTCACTTTCATTTTCACTTTCACCTTTAATCTGCCTTAAAAATCTTACCCTTTGACCTTACCAATCTAAGGAGATCTCAACCCTGAATATAGTCTTCAAGGGACTCTCTCTAACATTGGACCTAAATGAACAGGTCTGCTTAAGATTCTCATGAATCAGCAATTTGACCTCGTGTACATTTCTGATCACCAAACTCAAGTGGCCCATTATGACGCTGTTGTGTTTCTCAGGTCAGTTTTCCCCACCTCTCTCAAACTACCTTTTCAAGCCTCACTCTCCTCAAACCTCCATCCATCTCACCTTTGCCCCCAATCTCAGCAACAAACTTTTATTAGAATAAAATGCAGCTACCTAACTGCTTTCTTTGAACTGTTCATTCTCATCAACAATTAAATACCTTAAAATCCCTCCCTTAAAAACAGATGCCAACAGCCTCACTTCTTACCATCCCATGGCTCTCAAACCCTCCAGGAGCAAATTATTGAAAAAGGTTTCTTTCAAATTATCTCCATTTTAGCAGCTACAAATCCCTGTTGGAACCACTGTATTCTCTTTGCAGTCTTATTCTAATCACCAGTGGCATTTCTACTGCTCACTTGAAAAAGGGATTTTATCAAACTTTATTTTGAAATAACTAAGTTTACAGAAGAGTTCCAAATATAATACAGAATTCTCTTATAAGCTTCCCCTGGCTTCCCCTAAATCAACATCTTGCATAACCATAGCACTATTACATAAACTAAGAGATTAACAGTCATGTAATACTGTTAACTAAACTATAGACTTTCTTTGGATTCAACCAGTTTTTGTTCACAAATTTTCTTAGTCTGTTCCAGTATAATAAACACGTTGCATTTAGTTGCCATGCCTCAGTCTCCTCTCATCTATAGCAGTTCCTCAGTCTTCTGTACATTTTTGGCTTTGACACTTCTGAAGAGTACTGGTCAGTTGTCTTGAAAATGTCTCTCATTATGGGTTTTTCTAAGGTTTCTTCATAATTAGGTTGAGGATATGCATTTTTGGTAAGATTGCCAGAGCAGTGATGTGATAGCATTCTTAATGCATCAGATCTGCAGTGCATAATGGCAATTTGTTTTATTATTGGCAAAGTTAACCTGGATCATTTGATTAAGGAGATCTTCAGTGTAAAGTTAGAATATCTTCGTTTAGAATTAATATATTGGAAAGATACTTTTAAGATTATGCAGATACACTCTTTCTCCTCAAACTTTTGCTCATTAATTTTAGCAGCCATCAGTGGCTGTCACCTGGAAAACTGATTATTCTGTTCCAATTTTCTATTTCCTTTACTCTGTCTTCATTAATTACTTGGAAATTATCTGTAATGAAGAGCTCTCTTTTCTCTTTCATTTACTAATTTATTCATTATATATTCATATCAGAATGGACCTCAGATATTTATCATATGTGTTTCATCCAGTACCATCATTATTAATTTTTTTATTCCAGTTGTTCAAGCTCTGGCTATTCAGAGATCTCTTAGACTGACTGCTATGTCCCTTTGACTTGGCTTCAGACAAATACACTCTTAACATTCCAAAGTCTTTGATTGAATCCCTTCCTTTTCACTAAACCAAAGCAGGTTTGACATTGCTAAATCACTTCCTGCGGGTCACTTTTTGGTCCATGTTGTAGCCAACCAACCAAACGAGCTGTTGGAAACCTTCAGAACTCCTCTAGCTGCCACACTAAATGCAGACTCTCTGCTCAGTGAGCCCACCATCCTTACCGAAATGCTTTTCACACTCCATATTCTTTTCTGGAGCATGTAGTATGGATAAGCTATTTTAACCCTCTTTACTTCAGTTTTCTCAGTTGTAAAATAAGGAAAATGAAATTATCTCACAAGATGGTTTTGAAATGATTACATATGGAGCACATTTTCATAGGCATATCAATAGGCACTTAGTAAATATTTCTTATCATTTTACTTATTATTTTCCTTCCAGACCATAACTTCATCATCATCTCTACATGAATAATTAAAATATTTAAATCTTCTGCTCACACCTGAGTTCCAGATGTTTCCTAAACTTCTAGCTCCGCATCATCCCTTTGATACCACAAAGGTACATCTAGTCAACATGCCCAAAGCCATTGTCACAGTTCTTCCCCCAAACCTCAGCCTCTTCCAGGTTTATTAGTCCAAGTAGATGGCACCAGTATCCTTCTAGTTTTTCTAGACAGGAATCTAGGAGTTATATTCCTCCTGTTCTTTCCATTTCTGTTCTATGTCCAATCCATTACCCTATCCTGCTTGCTGTACTCCTTAAACATTTCATTTACCCAACCAGTTATTTCTATTCCAGTGGCCACCATCCCAAATCAGGCCTTTCTGCTGTGCCATTTCTAGATCCTACAAAGTGGTTTACCCACAGCCACTCTTGCTTTCTCCATTTTTGCTTCTCTTAAGTGATGCAAGAGTGATCGTTTAAAAATAAGGCACATTCATCTCTATACCTCCTTGCTTTAAATCCGAGTTCAGCAGATTCTTTTCTGTACAATGCTGGACAGTAACTACATAAGGCCTTGTGTTTGAACTGCCTAACTCTTCCATTGTAGCAAGTCATAGCCGATGTGTAATGAGCATGGCTGTGTTTCAGTGAATCTTTATTTACAAAAAAAAAAAAAGGTGTGGGACCAATTTGGTTTCTGAAAAAGGAAAAATCTGAAGCAAGAAGTATCTGGAATGGGATATTAAAATAACAGACACCAACCAAAACACCAGTTGTAAAGGACACCTAGATTTCCGATTTAGGAGATGCAGGGAGAAATATTCAACATTTCTGCCACCCAATGCACCAGACAAGTGTGCTGTAGCCACAGCTGCAGACATGCCTTGAGGCCACCAAGTTGTCAGAAGGTGGGGTTGGGGTGAATGTGGGGAATCAAGGGTTAAGTATGGATAAAATGTGTTCAAGAAATACCAGAATTTATAGTACTCAGTTATTGTTTCTGAAGAAAGCTGATAAGGAAGACGTCACTTGCACAAAATGTTTAGTATTGATCATTCATCATGGAGACGTGTAATATCATAAGTGACAATGAACACTGAAGACACAGTGTTACTGAATCAGGAGCAGTAAAATGTAGTCATCATTACAAACAGAACAAAACATGGGACTTCCCTGGCAGTCTAATGGTTAAAACTCCATACTTCCAGTGCAGAGGGTGTAGGTTTGATACCTCATTGGGGAACTCAAATCCCACATGCTGGGTGGTACCACCAAAAAATAAAAATTAATTCTTAATTTAAAAAGAGGTAGGCCACAGACAACCAAAGAAAGAATAAAAGATGAATTAGATTGCCGGGAGAAATATCAATAACCTCAGATATGCAGATGACACCACGCTTATGGCAGAAAGTGAAGAAGAACTAAAGAACCTCTTGATGAAAGTGAAAGAGGAGAGTAAAAAAGTTGGCTTAGAGCTCAACATTCAGAAAACGAAGATCATGCATCCGGTCCCATCACTTCATGGGAAATAGATGGGGAAACAGTGGAAACAAAGGCTGACTTTATTTTTTTGGGCTCCAAAATCACTGCAGATGGTGACTGCAGCCATGAAATTAAAAGACGCTTACTCCTTGGAAGGAAAGTTATGACCAATCTAGACAGCATATTAAAAAGCAGAGACATTACTTTGTCAACAAAGGTCCGTCTAGTCAAGGCTATAGTTTTTCCTGTGGTCATGTATGGACATGAGAGGTGGACTATAAAGAAAGCTGAGCATCGAAGAATTGATGCTTTTGAACTGTGGTGCTGGAGAAGACTCTTGAGAGTCCCTTGGACTGCAAGGAGAGCCAACTAGTCCATTCTAAAGGAGATCAGTCCTGGGTGTTCATTGGAAGGACTGATGCTGAAGCTGAAGCTCCAGTACTTTGGACACCTGATGCAAAGAGCTGACTGATTTGAAAAGACCCTGATGCTGGGAAAGATTGAGGGCAGGAGGGGAAGGGACGACAGAGGATGAGATAGCTGGATGGCATCACCGACTCAGTGGACATGAATTTGGGTGAACTCCGGGAGTTGGTGTTGGACAGGGAGGCTTGGAATGCTGTGGTTCATCGGGTTGCAAAGTGTCGAACACAACTGAGCGACTGAACTGAAGGCCACAGGGAACAATTTAACAAGTGCAACTGCAGAAAGTGCATTTAACTATTACTCATGAAGAATGAATTTTTATTTAGATAAAATGACTGTGTTTTTAGTTTTTAATGTTGTTTTTTAACGAGTTTCCAATTTGAAATTGTTTTTTTTTTCCAAGCTCCAAACCGAGATAATATTTATTTGTTGATGTGGCTAGAAGAATATCGTGGTTGAAGATGCAGTGTCCTTAGGATACTTTAAGCAAAAAAAAAAAAAATTAGTTAATTTTAATAATGGTTTGATATTTTTCATTCAGTTCATAGAATTAAAGTTTTTGGAGATAAATCTACCAAAAATAAAACTTAGGACATTAATATAGATGCTGTTATAATTACAGTGAAAATCTAACATTACAGTGAAAATCTAACATTGACAATACAATCTTTGATTTCATATTAATACACATATTTACATTTTTCTAGAGCATAGCTTTTTTTAAAGAACAGAAATGCATTTTAGCATTGATTACATAGTACCAAATTCCTTAAATTTTATTAAAAACTTAATAATATTATAATTATAAATATAATCTAAAAATGTATTATAGTCTATCAGTGAAAGATTATGGTATTTTTCTCAAAATTTAAAATAGCTCTATGTAAACACAGGGTGAATGCAATTAAATGAAATACACAGATTTTAAAATACAACTGATATTGCTGATAAACATTTTCAGCATAGCAGTACAAAATTTCTCTCTTTGTTGCCCATTATCAATCATGCTTTAGAAATGTTTGAGAGGACTATTCTATAATAATATTGAACATTTTATAAGTGAGATTTCTGAATTATTATATTTTTCTTATCATAATTCACTAGTCAAAATATTCAATAAATGGACCTCTAACCCCACAGATGAAGAAATCACTACATATGTACGAGTTGCCTGTTGATCATAAATAAAAGGAAACTAAGAAAAAATATACAAATACTTTTTAATAATTTTATTTTACTGATGTATAGTTTATTTACAGTGTTGTATTAATTTCTACTATATACAGCAAAGTGGCTCAGTTATACATACACTTTTTTCCATATTATTTTCTATTATGGTTTATCACAGGATATTGAATAGGGTTCCCTGTTCTATGCAGTAGGACCTTGTAGCTTATCCATTTTATATATAATACGTTGCATCTGCTAATCCCAAACTCCTAATCCATTTCTCTCTAACCACCCTCCCCCCTTGACAACCAAAAGTCTTTTAGATTATATCTGAGTCTGTTTCTGTTTTGCAGATAAATTCAATTCTGTCATATTTTAGATTCCACATGTCAGTGATATATGGTATTTGTCTTTCTCTTTCTGACTTAATCTCAATTAGTATTATCATCTCTAGGTCCATCCATGTTCGGCAGATGACGTTATTTCACTCTTTTGTATGGCTGAGTAGTATTCTGTTATATGCATGTGCCACATCTTTATCCAGTCACCTGTCGATGAGCATTTAGGTTGTTTCCTTGTTTTGGCTATTGTGAGTAGCACCGCTATGAACATAGGGGTGCGTGTTTCTTTTTTAATTATAGCTTTATCAGGATGTATGTCCAGGACTGGGATTGCTGGATCGTATGGCCAGTCTAGTGTTTTGAGGAACCTTCATACTATTTTCCATAGTGGCTGCACCAATTTGCATACCCACCAACAATGTGGAAACAGTGTGGAAGGCTGTTTGGGGGCACTGAACAGCAGACAAGGAAGGCCGGTGATCCTAGCAGGAAACAGGAAAAAGAAAATTTGTCCAGTTGCGTGGACTTTAATAAGTGGCAAGTTCAAGGTGGAGCATAGGGAGAGAGACTTCAAATAGTAAGTCTAGCAGTTTTTCTGAGTTGAAGATAAAGTGATCAGAGTTTGGGGAAATTGAAGTGACTGGAATTTTTGAGGCAGAATATTTGGGATGAAGTTGCTACACAAAGAAAGAGCTCTGTGTATCTATAAGTTTCCTTAAACAGTTGTCTTATTGACCTTTCCATACATGAGGTGAAACTCCACAAAGTTGGGGAACTAACCAGTGGAAAACTGTAGGTTAAACAATTCAAGGACTTCAAACAGAACTGGGAATAGTTTTCATTCCCACTAGCTAGAGTAGAATAATCTTGTAATATACAAGGCATACAAGGCATCATGCAGAGATATCAAATGATTTCATCTTAGTTATAGGGCTAGTTTAGTTATAGGGCTAAACTAATTTTATACTAAAGCCTGCCCTGGAATTGGTCTAACAGAGTACAAGTACCCTCAAAAAGTTCATACTGATTTCAAGTAATTTAACTGCACGCTCAAACAAAGCCCAGTGCTTTCAAAGAACACAACAAAATTCGACCAAAAATGTTCAAATTAACATCAAGCATCCAAATGAAAATTGCCAGCCCAACAAGAAGTAGGAAAATATAACCTAGAATCAGAAGACAAATCAGTTAATAGAAACTGACTCAGTAATGCAAAGTATGATGAAATTAGCAGATGAGAATGTTACTTGCAATATAAAGAGGAGAGTGCAAACAGTACAGAGAAAACTGAAAAACGCCAAAAAAACGAAAGTTTTAGAGACAATTTTTTTTATTTGAAATTTAACAATTCTGCAACCTAGAAGGATTATTGGTAGATTATATATTATAGAAGACAAAAGAAAAAAAACTGGGAGAGGGGGGTTGGAAACAGTGACGTTAAAGAACAGAAAGCATCCAAAGTGAAGAATAGAGAGAAAAATACTGAAAAAGTATATTAGTGGTATATGGAACAATATGACTCATTTTAATATACCTATAATTGGAGTCCCACAAAAGGCAGCATTGGGGAAAATATTTGAAGAAATAATGGGAAAACATTTCATAAATCTGCTGAAAATTACACATCCACAAATCCAAGAAATTTGATCAGTCACTGGCAGAATAAATATGAATAAAATCACACTGAGGAACATCTAAGAAACCAGATAGAAGGAAAAGCATATACTTACATTTAAAGAAACCAAGACAAAGATGATAAAGAAATTTTGGGGGTTGGGGAGCAGGCTACGCAACAAGAGATCTTAGTTCCCCAACCAGGGATTGAACCCATGCCCCTGCAGGGTAAACAGGAGTCCTAACCACAGGGCCACCAGGGGACTCCAATGAAGAAATCTTTTGACTCTCAAAAATATTATGTTACGTGAAAGACTTTAAAGACTACATAGTATATGGTTCCATTTCTATGAAATTCTAGAAAAGGCAGTAGTACAATGGCAGAATTTTAGTGATTGTTAGGGACCAAAAAGAAATGTAAGAAATTAACTCCAAAAAGCCAAAAAAGAACTTTTGGGTCGAAGAGAATATTATATGCTTTAATTGTTATAGTGGTTATAGGACTGCATGCATTTACCAGAATGCATCATAATCTGCCCTTAAAGCTAGTAAGTTTACTGACTATATAAAACTATACCTCAATGAAGCTGATAAGAAATAGTCATAAAATGAAGCAAAAATATAATCTTTGGAACTTTTAAAGAATTACAATTACAGGAAACATTGTTTGCAAAAGGAAAACATTTTTTAAAAAAAGCAAAGGAATCAATGAACCTACTAAAGAATAAGCACTCAAATCATGTACAAGATTTGATTTTGAAAATCTGTAACTAGGTTTTCAAAGATGTATATTTGTTGATAGAATCATTGATATAATTATTCTTAGCGGGATAAATTTATTTTCTGTCCTGTAATGTAGTGAAATTTAATAAGTCAAATGATTTTGCGGTATCTAAATTTGGTGAATAAAATTTGAAGTTACAAATGGAGAAAACTTTTTTGATAAGTTTGGTTTACATAAAATATTTGCCAAAGGTACTCTGAAAGGAGAAAAAGGACAGTCATCATGAAATATTTGGTATGAAATACTTCAGTATTTTAAAAATTGGAAGTGAAAATATTCCACATTTAGCAGATACTGCTCTGAGCTTGACAGATAACACTGCACTTGTAGAGACAGTATTTGCCTATCAGAAATATTACAGTTTCTCAAGAAGAGTAAAGATGCCACCATTTAAAATTCTTTGACTGTAAAATTCTCCTCTGAAGAAAATTTCAGGCAATTTTATGAATCTAAAACATTTAGACCATGTTGAAACAAAAAATACCACTGATACTGTATCAGTAAGATATATGACCACAAAACTGATTAACATATGTGAACATTTACCAAAAGTCATAATTCGATTTGTTGTTTTCTAATGTTTAGATAATGTTTTAAGAGTTGGTTGTATGCTTTGGCATATATGAATTGTGCTATTTTTATTTTTTAGAAAAAATAACTAATAGCTAGTTGTGAAAATAATTTTTGAATAGTACTTTTTTTAAATAGGTCCACAGATTAAAGATAAGTTGTTGACTAATAAGTATTTCTGCAACATATAATTTTTATTTTTAGCTCCATTTTAAACCTCAAAATGCCCCAACATGGATGAAGACTTACCTGATCACTCTATTTATACACCAACTTCCGATATCTCTCTGTTTTTGCATATATACAGTACACTGAATCCCAGAAAAGTCCATTTAGCTAAAAAAATATATATCTTCCTGAACCTGAAGACAGATCACAGTGTGGAACTCCTGGGCTGCCAGTGGGAGCATTTACTCTTCTCTAAGGATTTAGTATTCTAAAACAGGAGCAAAGTTATCAGACATGTGTTTTATAAGGACTGTCATAGCAGTATGGGAGATAAATTGAATGAGAATAGATAGGAAGAATACAGAAATGAATTTCAAAAGTGTTAACAAGCTCTGAGCTCTGGAGAATCCCTGAACCTAGCCCCTTGTAAATTCTAAAGGAAATCAACCCTGAACATTCATTGAAAGGACTGATGCTGAAGCTGAAGCTCCAGTGCTTTGGCCACCTGATGGGAAGAGGTGACACATTGGAAAAAACCCTCATGCTGGGAAAGATTGAAGGCAAAAGGAGGAGAAGGTGGCAGAAGATGAGATGGTTAGATAGCATCACTGACTCAATGGACATGAATTTAAACAAACTCCAGGAGGTAGTGAGGACAGGCAAGCCTGGTGTGCTGTGGATCGCGGGGTCACAGAGTGGGACACGACTTAGCGACTGAAGAACAACAACAACAACAGGACCCTTGTAAGTTTCAGGTGCTGATCTCTAAGGTTGAAGGAGCTGGAAGAACTTCATGTCAGTGCCAGCTTCTTTTCCTATGGTAACATGGTATGTAATGACAAAAGAGGTCATCAGTTAAGTGGCAAGAACATATTGGAGAAGTGAGTCTAAGCCTCCCAGTGGTGATGGAAGGGTGAGATTGTGGTATCAAGAGGTTTTGAGAATCTCACAAGGCTTTGGTTGGGAAAACATCTGATGGATGTGTTATTTCTAACACCGACCACAGACCTTCATGTGTCAACAAGTACCTATTTTTCCAAACTGATCATTATCACGTCTGGTTTATGCTGAAGTCTGAGAACAGCCCCTGCCCGAAGTCCTCTCATGGCTCCTGTCTGACCCACTGACACTCCACCTGGATCCCCCGCCTATAATTCTTGCCTGTCTGCATTCTGTTATCTAGTTTTTACCTTTTAGATTCATTCTTTGCTTTATCTTTTACCAAGTAATGAGACCAAATAACTATCCCCTCAAAAAGTGCTGAACAGTGGGAAGATTAATAGAGTAGGAAAAATGAATAAGGGTAGAATTTATGATCAAAGAGGGATTGTCTATGTCCAGTTTTAATGGAAAGCCTCTCTCTTTTGCCAGTTTTATTTCCTTAGGAGAACAATACATTGGTGGCTGGTTACTAATATTCTACTTTATGAACAGCAGCTCCTGAAAAAGCAGTAAATCTTGCTTCATTTCTCTTATGTGCTAATGGGGCTGTTATTCCCATGCCAACAGATAGGACTTTTCTAGCACTTATGTTTCTGTAGGGGAAAACAAAAAAAAAACTACCCATCATGTGAAAATATAACCCATAAATTGTGTGGTTTGAATTGACTACATATTGCACAGTCTTCCTATACATAGTACTAGTACTTTGTCACTCAGTCGTGTCCGACTCTTTGCGACCCCATGGACTGTAGCCTACCAGGCTCCTCCCTCCATGGGATTCTCCAGGCAAGAGTACTGGAGTGGGTTGCCATTTCCTTCTCCAGGGGAATCTTCCCAACCCAGGGATCGAACCCAGGTCTTCTGCATTGCGGGCAGACGCTTTAACCTCTGAGCCACCAGGAAAGCCCTATACATACCTCCATTTTAATTATTCTTCTTTATAAAGAGATAGTTACTTATAAGTGCATTATTAATGTAGAATATTTCCCTTGTTTTTATAGGCATTGCTAAAGGCTATATTTAATTTAAAGTCTGGGATTATTTCTGAGTGAAGAACTTTGTACATTTGGATAAAAGCCAAGCTTTGAATGTTTAATCTTACCTTAGCAGGATATTTAATACATGATAAACTTTATTGAAAAGGTCTCAGCTATTTAAATCTGTCTTAGTACTCATATACATAAAGACAAAACTTTGAAGGATCATTGTCATTTCTGCTGAATGATTTTATTTAAATTGCCCTTCTGTCCTGATTGTGTTTGGGGAGTAAAGATGTCTCTTACTGAGGGAAAATACAATGCTTGAAAATTAAAACTCTGGGTTATTTTGATGTGCCATATTATCTAAAACAATTTGCTGACCTCTTCAGGGGTTCATAGGCTCACAGAAATGTGAGGTTTTCTGCTGTAACAAATTTATTCTGATAATATCCAAGAGTGATACGTAACATGAAATCAGAAGAATCACAACCATTTATAATTAGAGCAGGAAGAGATCTTTCACTATCATCAGTCCCACCACTATCATTTTATAAATGTGGACATTGTTCCCAGATGACTTATCTGGGCTAGTATGGGGTCTTCAATCTATAAATCCTGACTTTCAGTGCTCCCTTTAGAGCCCAAAATACTCAAGAGAAAAATTTCACACAATTAGCTTAATCAATAGACCTTCCAGTGACACTAGGCAACTCTTGGTTGTAATTGCATGAAACAGGCCTCTGATTCTCTTCTCAGTTCGGTACCCAGTTTGAAGAAAGCTACCCACATGGACCATAGGAACTCTAGCAATATGGTTCTGTGACGGACAACCCTATAGGCCTCAGAAACTTGGGGTAGGCTCCACAAGTTCAAGGAGGACTGTGCCTGACAGTGCCTTCAGCCAAGTGGTAGGAAACACATGACTTTAAAAAGGGATACTCTTCTGTGAGCACTTGTCTCCAGTTTCATGACAGCTTCATCAGTGAAGCGACCAGTGTTTTCAGTAGCCTGAGAAATTTAGGTAATGAGAAATGACTAGTTTCTACATGGTTGTCTCACAAGGTGTGATAAACCCGTGCCAAAAAGTCAGAGAAAGGTAGATCAACTGAGTCACATATCTAAGGAAGAAAGGTAATTTGTTGTTACCAAAGATCATTTCTTTGATATAATATATAAAACTGGTTCGCCATGTGCATAATTTTTTCAGATTTCATATATTGAGTCTATTTGTTTTATGGGTGGTGTGAATGTGACTGGTGATAGAAGCAAGGTCCAATGCTGTAAAGAGCAATACTGCATAGGAACCTGGAATGTTAGGTCCATGAATCAAGGCAAATTGGAAGTGGTCAAACAGGAGATGGCAAGGGTGAACATCGACATTCTAGAAATCAGCGAACTAAAATGGACTGGAATGGGTGAATTTAACTCAGATGACCATTATATCTACTACTGTGGGCAGGAATCCCTTAGAAGAAATGGAGTAGCCATCATGGTCAACAAAAGAGTCTGAAATGCAGTACTTGGATGCAATCTCAAAAATGACAGAATGATCTCTGTTCATTTCCACAGCAAACCATTCAATATCACGGTGATCCAAGCCTATGTCCCAACCAGTAATGCTGAAGAACCTTAAGTTGAACAGTTCTATGAGGACCTACAAGACCTTTTAGAACTAACACTCAAAAAAGATGTCCTTTTCATTATAGGGGACTGGAATGCAAAAGTAGGAAGTCAAGAAACACCTGGAGTAACAGGCAAATTTGGCCTTGGAATGCAGAATGAAGCAGGGCAAAGACTAACAGAGTTTTGCCAAGAGAATGCACTGGGCATAGCAAACACCCTCTTCCAGCAACACAAGAGAAGACTCTACACATGGACATCACCAGATGGTCAACACCCCAAATCAAATTGATTATATTCTTTGCAGCCAAAGATGGAGAAGCCCTATACAGTCAGCAAAAACAAGACCGGGAGCTGACTGTGGCTCAAATCATGAAATCCTTACTGCCATTCAGACTTAAATTGAGGAAAGTAGGGAAAAACACTAGACCATTCAGGTATGACCTAAATCAAATCCCTTATGATTATACAGTGGAAGTGAGAAATAGATTTAAGGGACTAGATCTGATAGAGTGCCTGATGAACTATGGACAGAGGTTCGTGACATTGTACAGGAGACAGGGATCAAGACCATCCCCATGGAAAAGAAATGTAGAAAAGTAGATGACTATCTGAGAAGGCCTTATAAGTAGCTGTGAAAAGAGAAGCAAAAAGCAAAGGAGAAAAGGAAAGACATTCCCATCTGAATGCAGAATTCCAAAGAATAGCGAGGAGAGATAAAAAAAAAGTCTTCCTCAGCGATCAATGCAAAGAAATAGAGGAAAACAACAGACTGGGAAGACTAGAGATCTCTTCGAGAAAAAGATACCAAGGGAACATTTCATGCAGAGATGGGCTCAATAAAGGACAGAAACGGTCTGGACCTAACAGAAGCAGAAAATATTAAGAAGAGGTGGCAAGAATACAGAGAAGAACTGTACAAAAAAGATCTTTACAACTCAGATTATCACCAGGGTGTGATCACACACCTAGAACCAGACATCCTGGAATGTAAAGTCAAGTGGGCCTTAGAAAGCATCACTATGAGCAAAGCTAGTGGAGGTGATGGAATTCCAGTTGAGCTTTTCAAATCCTGAAAGATGATGCTGTGAAAGTGCTGCACTCAATATGCCAGCAAATTTGGAAAACTCAGCAGTGGCCACAGGACTGGAAAAGGTCAGTTTTCATTCCAATTCCAAAGAAAGGCAATAGCAAATAATGCTCAAACCACCACACAATTGCACTCATCTCATACACTAGTAAAGTAATGCTCAACATTCTCCAAGCCAGGATTCAGCAATATGTGAACCGTGAATGTCCAGATGTTCAAGCTGGTTTTAGAAAAGGCAGAGGAACCAGAGATCAAATTGCCAACAACTGCTGGATCATCGAAAAAGCAAGAGAGTTCCAGAAAAACATCTATTTCTGCTTTCTTGACTATGCCAAAGCCTTTGACTGTGTGAATCACAATAAACTGTGGAAAATTCTGAAAGAGATGGGAATACCAGACCACCTGACCTGCCTCTTGAGAAACCTGTATGCAGGTCAGGAAGCAACAGTTAGAACTGGACATGGAACAGCAGACTGGTTCCAAATAGGAAAAGGAGTACATCAAGGCTGTATATTGTCACCCTGCTTATTTAACTTATATGCAGAGTACATCATGAGAAACGCTGGACTGGAAGAAACACAAGCTGGAATCAAAATTGCCAGAACTATCAATAACCTCAGATATGCAGATGACACCACCCTTATGGCAGAAAGTGAAGAGGAGCTCAAAAGCCTCTTGATGAAAGTGAAAGAGGAGAGTGAAAAAGTTGGCTTAAAACTCAGCATTCAACAAACTAAGATCATGGCATCTGGGCCCATCACTTCATAGCAAATAGATGGGGAAGCAGTGGGAACAGTGGCTGATTTTATTTTTTTGGGCTCCAAAATCACTGCAGATGGTGACTGAGCCATGAAATTAAAAGACGCTTACTCCTTGGAAGAAAAGCCATGACCAACCTAGACAGCATATTTAAAAGCAGAGACATTACTTTGCCAACAAAGGTCTGTCTAGTCGAAGCTATGATTTTTCCATCCATGTTTGGCTGTGAGAGGTGGGTAAGGAAAGCTGAGTGCCAAAGAACTGATGCTTTTGAACTGTTGTTGGAGAAGACTCTTGAAAGTCCCTTGGACAGCAAGGAGATCAAACCAGTCAATCCTAAAGGGAATATTCATTGAAAGAAATTATGCTGAAGCTGAAACTCCAATACTTTGGCCACTTGATGTGAAGAGCTGGAAAAGACCCTGATGCTGGGAAAGATTGAAGGCAGGAGGAGAAGGGGACAACAGAGGATGAAATGGTTGGATGGTATCACTGACTCGATGGACATGAGTTTGAGCAAGCTCTGGGAGTTGGTGATAGATAGGGAAGCCTGGCATGCTACAGTCCATGGGGTCACAAAGAGTCGGACACAACTGAGCAACTGAACTGAAACTTGGAAATTGTGAGTCCTCCAATTTTATTCTTCTTTTTCAAGATAGTTTTGGCTATTCTGGATCCTTTGAAATTCCATATGAATTTTTGAGTGTGTTTTTCAATTTCTGCAAGAAGCACCATTGGAATTTTCATAGGGATTGCACTGATCTGTATATCACTTTGGGTAATATTATCAACAATATTTAGTAGTTTTCCATACATATGTCTTTCATCTCCTTGTTTAAATATTTTTTGTTGTTTTCTTCCCAGTTTTTTTTTTTTTAACTTTATTTACTTTACAGTACTGTATTGGTTTTGCCATACATCAACATGAATCCGCCACGGGTGTACATGAGTTCCCAATCCTGAACCCCCCTCCCACCTCCCTCTCCTTGTTTAAATTTATTTTAAGTATTCTTTTCCCTTTGATGCTTCTGTAAATGGAATTGTTTTCTTATAGATAACTTATTTTTGACAAAGGCAATTTAGTTGAGAAAAGATCTTTTCAACAAGTGGTGCTAGAACTACTGCATGTGGAAACCAAAAACAAAAAACACAAGGACTTTAATGCATACCTCAAATCATATAGAAAAACTAACTCAAAATGAATCATATTCCTAAACATAAATACAAGTCTAGATTTCTAGAATTTTAGAAGAAAATGTAGGAGGAAATCTTTGTGACCTCCAGTTAGGCAAAGACTTCTTAGATATGACACCAAAAGCATGCTCCATTAAAAGACCAACTGATAAATGGGACTTCACCAAAAATAAAAATTTTCTCTTCAAGAGGAATTGCCCGGTGAACCAGTGGCTAGGACTTGGTGCTTTCACTGCCATGACTGCATGGCATGGCCCAAAAAAAAAAAAAAAAACCCAGAAAAAAACAAACAGTCCCTGTCCAGCCCCACCCTTACTCTTTAAAGACTACTATTAAAAGATTGAAGACACAAGCCACAGATTGGACATGTATTATTTGATACAGAAATATCTTCAGAATATATGAAAAACTCTCAAAGTTCAAAATATGAAAAAAAAAAAACAACCCAAGCTAGTTAAGAATGGTTAAACAAAGATTTTAACAGACATTTCACACACATTTGGGCTTCCTGGTGGCTCAGTAAAGAATCTGCCTGCAATGTGGGTGACCTGGATTCATTTCCTGGTTTGGGAAGATCCCCTGGAGAAGGGAATGGCAACCCACTCTAGTATCCTTGCCTGGAAAAATCCCATGAATAGAGGAGCCTGGTAGGCTACAGTTTATGGGGTTGCAAAGAGTTGGACACAACTGAGCAACTAACACTCACACACATTCTTTATATATAGGCACACAAATATATGTTCATCATCATTAGTCATTAGGGAAAAAGCAGTTAAAGCACAATGAGATACTAGTACACACTTATTAGAATTAATAATAAAAAGACTGAACATTCTGTGCTGGCAGTAACGTGAAGAACCTGAAACTCTCATACGTTGCTTGTGGGAATGGAAAATGGTACAATCACTTTGGAAAAGTTGGCGTCTTCTTTAAAAGTCAAACATGTATCCAACATAGCTACTATATGATCTAGCCAGGGAAGAGAGGGCATATATCCAAACAAAGACTTGAATATGAACATTTATAATAGCTTTGTTATAGCCCCAAACTGGAAACAATTCAAATGTTCGTGAACAGATGAATGCAAGTTGTGGCATTTACATATTAAAGTGCTTCCCTGGTTGACTCATCCTTAAGATTCTTTAAAGAATCTGCCTGCAATGTAGGAGACACAGGTTCAATCGCTGAGTCAGGAAGATCTCCTGGAGAAAGAAATAGCACCCCACTCCAGTATTCTTGCTTGGAAAATCCCATGGACAGAGGAGCCTGATGGGCTACAGTCCATGGGGTTGCAAGAGTTGGACACGACTGAGCAGCTAAAACTACCACTGCCACATATGATAAAATACTACTCAGCAACAAAAATGAAAGAATTATTGACACATGCAAGAACATGGATGGATATCAAAATCCTTATGTTGAATGAAAGAAGCTCAACAAAAAGCATATATGATTTCTATATGTAAAGATCCTGAAAATGCAAACTAATCTGTACTGATAGAAAGTACCTGTGTTACCTGGAGAGAGAAATGTGGGAGAGGATTGGGAGAGATGGTTAACAAAGAAGCATAAAGAAACTTTGGGGCATAATGGATATCTTCACTATCTGTAACGCAGTGATGCCTTCAAGGCTTTATAATATGTCAAAACTTATCAAATTATACATTTTAAGTATATACAGTGCGTCAGGAAGATCCGCTGGAGAAGGGATAGGCTACCCACTCCAGTATTCTTGGATTCCCTTGTGGTAAAGAATCTGCCTGCAATGAGGGAGACCTGGGTTCAATCTCTGGGTGGGGAAGATCCCCTGGAGAAGGGAAGGGCTACCCAGTCCAGTATTCTGGCCTGGAGAATTCCATGACTCTATAGTCCATGTGGTTGCAAAGAGTCAGAAACGACTGAGCAACTTTCACTTCACTTCACATGTCAATTCTACATCAATAAACTTTTTTAAAAAGCTACCAATTTGATGTATAATTAGGTTCATTTGTTTTAGTCCTCAAATTTTAGGAGTTGCTTTTTAATTTTATTTTTGAATATGTAAAATAATTGCATTTCTATAGACAAAATTATATAACCAGTTAAATTCAGGGAAACATTCCTTTTGTATTTTCTCTTCTACAATGTTCCCTTCCTATCTCTGTAGGTAACTTTTTCTTTTTGTACTTTCTGTTTTATCATCTACAGTTGCTTTTTGATATGCATTTATACTCCTCCATCTTTTGCCCATGTTTTGGCCACAACACCTGGGATCCTAGTTCCCCCACCAGGGATTGAACTGGTGCTCTCTGCAGTAGAAGCTCAGAGTTTAACCTCTGGACTGCTAGGTCAGTCCTCTTTCCAAAACAAAGAATTGCACATTATGTAACTTATACCTTTTATTTTCATTTAACAATAAATTCTGGAAATTGCTGAATTTTCTTCTTAAAAAAATTCTTTTGTTTATTTATGGCTGCCTTAGGTCTTTGTTGCTTTGCTTGGGCTTGCTCTAGTTGCTGCGAATGGAGACTACTCCCTAGTGGTTGTGCGTGGGCTTCTCACTGCAGTGGCTTCTGTTGTCTCGGAGCACAGGCTCTAGGTGCACAGGATTCAGTAGCTGCAGCATGTGGGCTCGGCAGTTGTGCTTTGTAGGCTCTGGAACACAGGCTCAGTAGGAGTTGTGGTGCGTGGGCTCAGTTGCTCCATGGCATGTGGAATCTTCCCAGACCAGGGATTGAACCCATGTCCCCTGCACTGGCAGGTGGATTCTTATCCACAGGCTACCAGGGATGTCTCACCTTTCTTTCTTTCTTTTTTAAACAATATTTATTTACTTATTCGGCTGTGCTGGGTCTTAGTTCCGGCATGTGGGATCTAGTTCCCTGACCAAGGCTCCAACCCAGGCCCCCTGCATTGGGAGCCCAGAATCTTAACTACTGGATCACCAGCGAAGTCCCTCTCATTTCTTCTTATACGTGCATAATACTCAACTGTGATTTGTCAGTGATAAACGTTTGCTATTATAAATACTAATGCAAGAAAATAACCTTGTTCATAAGTGATCTCATATTTTTTGCCAGTGCATCGTTGAGACAGAATCCTAGAAATGGAATTGCTGGGTTAAAGATAAATATATTTGTAACTTTCCTAGATAATGTGACGTTCACTACAGAGTGGTTGCTGTATTTGGCATCCTCACCAGCAATATATGAGTGTCTATTGCCCCCTAACCTTGCCAAATGAATATGTTATGAAATACCTGGATCTGCCAGTCTGATAGATGAAAAGTGGTAGTTTGCTAGAGTTTGCTTATCCCACTAAAAGTGAGGTTGAATATCTTTTAATATGCTCAAGGGCCATTAAATTTTTTTCTATGAACTGTTTATGCCTTTTGCTCAACTTTCTATTGTCATTGGTTTTCTCTTTTTAGAAGTTATTTGTATATAAAGTTATTAACCCTTTGTGATTTAAGTTTTTACAATTTGTCACTTAGGTTTTCACTTCATCTATAGTGGGCTTTCTCTGTGTATATGTGTGAGAGAGAAAACTTGGTGGACTCTTTCTCCAAAGGGTGTTCTTTTATTTTTATGTTGCCAAGTTTATCAATCTTTTCTTTCATTGCTTCTAGACTTTTGGATCATAGCAAGAGTTCCTCCAATCCTCAGTTGTAAAAGTAGTCGCCATGTTTTCTTTCAGTACTTGTATGTTTCAGTTTACATTTAGATTTCTGATCCATTTGAAATTTATCTTGGTGTGCTCGCTTTGGCAGCACATATACTCAAATTGGAATGATACAGAGAAATTAGCATGGCCCCTGCGCAAGGATGACACGCAAATTCGTGAAGCGTTCCATATTAAAAAAAAAAGAAAGAAATTTATCTTGGTGAACAATGTGAGATACAGAACCAGTTTGATATTTTTCCAAATGGCTATCCAATTGTCTCAAGTCTTTTTTAAAAAAACTCAATCCTGGGAATTCTCTGGGGGTCCAGAGGTTAGGATTCAGCCTGCACTACTGCCAGGGGCATGGGTTCCATCCCTGGTCAGGGAATTAAGATCCCACATCCCACTGGTGGTGCAACAGAGCCGAAATAAAAATAAAAACAAAAAAAACCCTCAATCCCACCCCATTCCCGTTGAATTCCTCACTTTTATCACAAAATAATAATTTCAAAGGTACATGGTTTTATTTCTGGACTTTCTATTCTTTTTTATTGGTCTGTATGTTATCCATGTATCAAGAGCACAATTTTTTAATTATAGAGACTTCATAGTATGTTTTAGTATTAGATGTGGCTAGCTTCCCCCAGACATAACACTAAAAGATTTTCAGGGTGTTCCTGGATGCTCTTGTCTGTTTGGCTCTTTTCTATATGAAATTTATAATCAATTTGTTTAATTCTAGAAAGGCAACATTTTTTGGACCATGTTGTTAAATTTATAATTAGCTTAGGGAGAACTGACATCACTATGATGTTGACTCTTCCTATCCACCATGACTTTTATGTCTTTCAATAAATGGTTTGAAGATTTCTTCATATATATGGTTAAGTTATTCCTAGGTATTAATCTTTTTTGTTTCTAGTTTAGTTATCTGTTACATCTTCTACCTAGCTATTATTTGAATTTGGAAATGTTATTGTATTTCATTTTGTTAATTTTATAACTTGTTACTTTACTAAATTTTCTTATTATTTACAGTAGTTTCTCCATTGTTTCTTTTGAATTTTTCAACATACAATGATATAATCTGCTAAAAGAGGTACTTTTATCTTATCCTTTTAAATTAGCATTCTGATACCATGTAAAATGCTAGTGGTAGCCATTCCTGACTAGCAATAATGCCTCTAATGTTTCCTCATTTAAAAACCATACTGGATTGTGCATACACATGCACACACATACATCTTTTAATCACGTTAAGGAAATATCCATTGACTCTTACTTCACTGAAATTTTAAATTAGAAATGGATATGAATTATGACAAACGCTTTGTTGGCAACTGTGGAGATAAGCATATGACATTTTTTCTTAGAAATATTATTATAATAAGTTACATTAATAGAAATATTGAATTATCCCTTTTTTTTTTGTAATGAACATCACCTGGTCGTACTTTTAAGAATGTATTCTATTTTCTATCTTATTTAAGATTTTTGAATCAATATTCACAGTGAGATTGTTATATGATTTTCTTGTGCATATGTGTGCAATCTTTATCATTTGTTTACTAAGTTCATTTCATAAAATGTTTTTAAAAGTTTTATCCTTTTTCTATGACCCAGAATGTGTAAGTAGAATTAAGATTATATTTAGGAAAACTATGCAATGGTTTGCGTTATGGGCTGAACTAACCACTTTTTAGTGGAACCTCTTTTTGAAAGAACAACTAACAAACTATACTTACTCAGATTTGGGTATTTGGTAGACTTTTTCTCAAAAATATACAAACTGAGTTTGTCACTTCAAGGAAAACAGGTGACTTAGTGTAATACTTATTGCCAATGATAAAACTCAAACTTTCAGATGAAAATAAAAATTTTGAGAAACTTGTATCTGTAATTGTGTGCCTGACTAATTCCCAATACTCAAAGATTTTTTTGGTGAGATTGGTAGTGATAGTAACAAAGGTGATTTTAAAATATTATAAAATGAGTGTATCAATATTTAATATTGTTTCATGAAATGTGTCAATGTGTATAACTCAGTGAACTAGTATTTTCCAAATGACCAATTTGGTCTAAATGTAAAAAGTGACAAGTTCACTGATACAGTGCAGCTAGCTTTTAACAAACTCCCACTTCTTAAATTTTGGTTTAGTGTCAAAGAAAAATATTAACAAAACTAAATAGGTGAATAGCGGACTCTCTGGAAAAGATCCTGATGCTGGGAAAGACTGAAGGCAAAAGGTGAAAAGGGCGGCAGAGAATGAGATGGCTGGATAGCATCACTGACTCAATGGCTATGAACTTGGGCAAATTCCGGGAGATAGCAGAGGATGGAGAGACTTGGCTTGCTGAGACCCATGGGCTCGCAGAGTTGGACAGCACTTAGAGACTGAACAAGAGGCTCTAGGGAAATACTACTCTCTTTTCCAGCTACATACTTGAGTGAGTCCAGATCTTTACATGCTTCAACCAAAACAGTATACTGCAACAGAGTGATTGCAGAAGTACATGTAAGAATCCAGCTGCTTTCTATTAGGTCAGATTGTGTGTGTGTGTGTGTGTGTGTGTGTGTGTGTTTATGCACACACGCATGCTCAGTTGTGTCCAAGGCTTTGCAACCCCTGGGGTATAGCCCACCAGGCTCCTCTCTCCATGGACTTTTCCAGACAAAAAATACTGGAGGGGGTGGCCATTTCCTCCTCCAGGGGATCTTTCTGACCATGGGATTGAACCCACATCTCCTCCATCTCCTGTGGATTCTTTACCACTGAGCTAACTACCTGGGAAGCCCAGGTTAGACAGTGGTGTTCAGTCGCTGGATCCTGACTGATTCTTTGCCATCCCATGGACTGCAGCACGCTAGGCCTCCCTGGTGTCATTAGATGCCTGGTCAGATAGTAAGAGATTATAAAATGGTAAAATAAAAGTGATGCCACTCTTCTCACTAAATTGTACTTATTTTGGAACATATAGTTATATTTCACAGGTTATGTTACCACTTAATGGGTTTATTATTGTTGTTTTCAAATAAATTAATAAATATTTTTAACTTTTCAGCTTTAATTGCTAATATGGTGACTATTGATAGATACAATCCACAGAAACCAAAACTTGGTAGGGAGGGAGTCTTCAGTATATATATATATTTGCCACAGCATGTGGGATAGAGGATCTTACTTCCTCAACCAGGGATCAAACTGTATCCCAGCAGTGGAAGTGCAGAGTCCTCACCACTGGACCACTGGGGAATTCCTTCCAATACTTCTTAAAAGTTAAAAGAGTTCTGAGACCAAGAAGTCTGCAACTCAGTACTTGTTGATTTCCTCAAGAAAATTTCATGTTCACATTTTTTGGGGGTCAGCTACTTTTATAACTGAACAGAGCCATAAAATTATTGGATCATATTTTCTTTTTGAAAACCTTGAAATGCATCTTCATTGTTTCTAGCATAAAATGATTCTGTAAAGAAGTCTGATGCCAATCTACTTTTCTTTTCCTTATAAATGGCTAGTATTTGTTGTCTGGATGCTCAAAGGGGTTTTCCTTATCCTTTTTTCCCTTATCTTTAAAGACTAATTTAATAGCTTTACTAGAAAATGTTTTGGTTTTGACTGTTCTGGATCAGCTTTCTCCTTTGCAATAAATATGTAGACTTAGTTCTTTTTCAGGAAAATTTTCTCAAATTTTTGTTTTAAATATTTGTTCTGATACATTGCTCTGGTTTTCCTTGTGGGGATAAATGTGTGTGTAAAATCTCTTTGCTTGTTCTCTATATCTCTTTCTCTTGAAAGTTTTTATTTTTCCTTTTAGGGAAACCGTTCTCCTTTCAGCGTTATTTATTTCTGAAAAAATTTTTTTTTAATTTCCTTGATACTGGTTAGTTCTCATTTAATATACAACAGTACTCCATACAAATCACTTTTTAGCTTTTCTATTTCTGGTTTACACTGTTCTTTAAAAGCATTTATTATTTTCTTTATTTCACTTAAAAATAAAGTGAAAAAAGAGAGAAGAAAAAAATTACGTTAACGTTTTCATCAGCTTTGTGACCACATTTTTCTAGTGTGTTACATCTACTTGAATATTATTAGGCTTGTTTTCACCTTTTTGTTTCCACAGTAGCACGTATGGGATTCGACCATATTTCTTATCTTTTCCCAATTTTAAAGGAGGTAGATTTTCCCGGAATCTACTTTCGTCTCTCGGGCCCCGCCCACTCCGGGCCCCGCCCACACACCATCGAGGGACACGCCCAGCTGCTTGTCTCTCTCTGGGGCCAGACTCGCTCTGTTTTTTCCCGCCATTTCCAGCTCGTCTTGAGAGCTGGTTGATTTCGGTGAGATCCGAGGCCTTCCGGGATCACTGCGGTCAAACAGGTAGGGAATATAGTTTAAAAAGAGCTACTGGTAAATTTGAACCTTTGCCAAATCTCCATCGCCCTTAGAAGTAGGGCGAGTCTTACCCTCACAAACCCTGTTAACGGCTCTTCTTTGAAAGAGTTCTTTTGGTCAACTCATTCGATTAAAATTCTTCTTGCTCCGCCTAACTGGGAGCACTATAACTGGGACCTTTCCAGTAGTTCTTTAGACTCATTTCTGGGAGAGGTTAGTTTATCCGTGAGCAACAAATAGAAATCTGAAGCTCGTGCCTCTGTGTAATGTCTTTGTGTTGAAGCATTTGCATGCTCAGTCGCTTCAGTCGTGTCTGACTGACCGGATGGACTGTAGCTCGCCAGGCTCCTCTGTCCAAGGGATTCTCCAGGCAAGCATACTGGAGTGGTTTGTCGTGCCCTCCTCCAGAGGATCTCCCCCACCCAGGGATCGAACCGGTGTCTCTTTACAGATCCTGCATTGGCAGTCGGGTTCTTTACCACTAGCGCCATCTGGGAAGCCCTATTGAAATATTTATTCAGTGTTTTTGTCTTGAATCTTGTTGTGTGAAAAAAATGTTAAAGTGTGGTGCAAACTAGCCAACATCCTTTGAGCAAATGTCTCCATAAACGACTTTAAAACTTTTTTAAAGAAAACACTTAAGTGGGGAAAAAAATTTACCTTCTCTTTTGGTTTTTCCTCCCAATTTAATTTTAAATTAAAATCAAACCTATTTCATTCTTGTAGTATATTCATGAAATTAAACATAAATTCATTAAATATATGAAGTAATGACAGCTCAGTATGTATCAGTTATGTATTTTAAATGTCAGTTTCTTCATTTCAAATCTTGCTGTTCAGTGAATATCAAAGCATCTTTTATTTTTATTTTTTCAAACGCATCTTTTAAAAAAGGATGGGATTGGACAAAATGTTAAATGATTTTTAAGTTTACTTTTAGATCTGTGATTCTGAGGTTCTGTGGAGTAGAAGAAAATGTAAACAAGCTGAGACATCATTCAAAAACCATGTTTCTCTTAGATAAAATGTGTCCCAAGTGGTTAATATGTGATCTTCTATATTTTGTCCACTACCTCCTCCTTGCTCCATCTTGCTGTATCACCGGAAACTATTAGGAAATAAGAAGATGGTTCTTTTTTTTAAAGATTGTTTGTTCTAATTACAAATTAATACCTGAATTAATACAGAAAACTTAGAAAACAAAACAGTGTAAAGACAGCATATACACACAAATATCCATAATCTCACCATTCAAAAAAAAAATCATCACTGTCCTGTTACTTTTCTGAATATGTATACATTTTTTTTTGAATATGTATACTTTTTAGAAAATGGCATTGCATACTCTGCAGTCTGCTTTTTTATACTTTAGAGATATATGTACTTTCTTACAACCAATTGAAATACTCCACAAAAATATGCCCATATTCCAATAAGTTAGCAGAAGCTAAGCAAGCATTGTTAAGTAGATTTTGGAACAGCTATAATTATGTTATAGTAAATATAATTATGTTATGCCCAGAGTTGTTCTCTCTCTTTGCTGCAGAATGGATTGGTTTCACTGCAACCGATGTTTCCGAAAAGATGGGGCCCATTTCTTTGTCACCAACTGTGGCCATATTTTCTGTAAAAAATGTGTGATTCTGGGTGAGTAACTTAACTGTTTTCAGATTCAGGCAAAAATGTTTTAAACTTAGAAATAATAATTAGCCATTTCTCTGTGTAACTTGGAATAAATATCACTTAGGAGGTCAAATGTGCTGTGAGTATAATAGGAAACTGTTGATTATGAAAATTGGAGGAATCCGTTAACAAAGAATGATTTAGCAAATGGAATACTTTGGAAGGAATGATGCTAAAACTGAAGCTCCAGACTTTGGCCACCTCATGCGAATAGTTGACTCATTGGAAAAGACCCTGATGCTGGGAGGGATTGGGGGCAGGAGGAGAAGGGGACGACCGAGGATGAGATGGCTGGATGGCATCACGGACTCAATGGACGTGAGTCTGAGTGAACTCCGGGAGTTGGTGAAGGACAGGGAAGCCTGGCGTGCTGCCATTCATGGGGTCGCAAAGAGTCGGACACGACTGTGCAACTGAACTGAACTGAACTGAACTAAACATCAAAAGGTGCTTGTCCCTGTGCTGGGCACCTGTGAACTGCAGGTAGTTATGCCATCTGCTCAGTCACTGATAATTTAGTGACAGAGGCAGATGAGCCTACAAGGAATTCAAACTACAGAAATAATTGGATTCTGTGTATTACAACGTTGTAGTCTGATTGAGGATAGAGAATCACACAGAAAGCCATGTTAGACCTCAGAATATGGTTCTTTCTTGAGAAAAACACGTTTTCTTAACTAAATCCTGAATAAGGGTTAGGGCTTCAGCTTGGCCAAGAGGTGAAAAAAATATTTCTAATCAGAATCAAAATACCTGTTCAGGTCAGAAGCCGAGAAAAGCTCTCTCTGGAAAACAGAGTGACTCAGATAGTTTAACTTTTGTAGCAGATATAAGTACATGTAACTAAAACATAAAGTAAGTTTGTAACAAAAATAACCATAAGGTAAAGGAATAGCTTACTACAGGTGGGAGAATAATATTGTTGTGAAAAATGGAGAAAAACTAGGAAAATTCAGTGTGTAAGATATGATTGTATGCTCCTAACCAGGAATATGAGTACCTCTCTACATCACAATTATAAAAGAAAGGAAATTATATTTCTGCATTTTTATTAATGGATTATTAAAATTAAAAATGAGGCAGATACTTTGCAAAAAAAAAAAAAAAAGGTGCTTGTCTGTGTTCTGAAGCCTGTAGCAGGGAAAGCCACAAAATTATCAGACTGACTAGAGAAAAGAGAGAAAAATAAAAATGATGACTAGAAATTGGGAAGTGGTTGATAACAAGAGTCATTTCTAATGGAAAGTGGTATAGTCTGTCAAGTTAATTTGTTTAGAAATACTGACGATGATGATAGTGGTGGGTAATACCTTTGTCGTTTTCATGTGTCCTGATTTTGTTGAAAGGAAAGTTATGACTAACCTAGATAGCATATTCAAAAGCAGAGACATTACTTTGCTGACAAAGGTCCATCTAGTCAAGGCTATGGTTTTTCCAGTAGTCATGGATGGATGTGAGAGTTGGACTGTGAGGAAAGCTGAGCGCTGAAGAATTGATGCTTTTGAACTGTGGTGTTGGAGAAGACTCTTGAGAGTCCCTTGGACTGTGAGGAGATCCAACCAGTCCATTCTAAAGGAGATCAGTCCTGGGTGTTCTTTGGAAGGACTGATGCTAAAGCTGAAACTCCAATACTTTGGCCACCTCATGTGAAGAGTTGACTCATTGGAAAAGACTGATGCTGGGGGGGATTGGGGGCAGGAGGAGAAGGGAATGACAGAAGATGAGATGGCTGGATGGCATCACCAGCTCAATGCACATGAGTTTGAGTGAACTCTGGGAGTTGGTGATGGACAGGGAGGCCTGGCATGCTGCGATTCATGGGGTCGCAAAGAGTTGGACCCGACTAAGTGACTGAACTGAACTGAACTGAACTAATTTTATATATCCTTAACACAACCCCAGGAGGTAATTATTAGTAGACCCACTTTACAAGTAGGGAGTTGATTCAAAGAGGTGATTTGACCAAGTTCTTGTATTTAGAAGTGAGACTTTAAGATACGTCTTTTTCTTTTTTTAGTGCTAAAATACTTACAAGGTATGTATTGTATTCTGTATGTATGTATTCTGGGTATGCAGGTCCAGAAGAGGGACTTAGGGTGCTTTGATCAGGGAAAATTTCATGGAAGAAGTGCCACTTTGACAAAGTTTTGAGTAATAAATTAGAGTCTGCCAAGTGAATTAGGCAGGGAAGATCATTCTAGTTTAAAAGAACATCATGTATAAAGGAATATAGCTCATTAAACTTAGTACAGGGAAGTACACATGGTTGGGATTGGTAGAACATAAAAGAATAAGATGAGAAATGTGAGAGATGAGGCTAAAGAGGTAGGCAGTGGCCAGATGATGGAAGGCTCTATCTACCAGGCTAAAGAACCTGAACTTTATTCTGCAGGTGATGGAGAGCTCTGGAAGTTTCTTTGTTTTGTCTTTTTCTTTCTTTTTTTTTTTTTTTGTGTGTCTTTTTCTTAAATAGAAGAATGGTTTGGATGTGCTAGCTGATTCTGGCAATAATACAGGAGGAAGACAGGGAAAACTTTATCCCCAAGAAAAAAGAGTCAAGTTAGCTCACCTCTGGAGAAGCTTTTTTGAGGTGTGAATCTCATGACCCTTTTAAGTTCTCTGCTAATGTGACAAAGCTATTACTATGCTAACAGCAGCTTACTTTGGAGCAGTTTGTCTCAGTGAAGCACATAGTCATATGATGTTTTCTGTCTGACATGGCATTTATCTTAATCAATAACCAGCACCACTACTAAAAATTCAACTTCAAAGGAAAATTAGGAATTTTAATTCTCAAATCTTTCATGTTCAGTTAATTAGACAAGGAGGGTAGGAGAGCTCCAAAATGATATCCAGGAATACTAGCAAAGTGCAAACAGGGCAGGAATAATTGGAGAATTTCTTCAGGTACCCAGTGTGTGCCTGCTGTCAGGGAGATGGAATAAAAAAATAATAACTTAAAGTTGAGATCACTGATACTCTTTCTAGACTAGATGTACACCCCTCAATGACTGCTGGGAGGCAACTGTCCTTCATTTGTAGAAGAAAATTGGGAATTTATTAAAAAGGAGATGGGTAGAGGTACAGAGTGAAAGCCTTACTTCTCATCAACATACAAGTTTGGAAACACTGATTTCTGGCATGGTGCTCAAGTTGAGGTCCTTCTTTAGCACAATGACATTCTGAATTCAGTAAGAGCCTCTTTTCATTAGCTAGCCAACTTGACTGTTACCACATACTTTGGGAGAATCTTACTCACGCCTGTGAGAACCAGACTTTTTTTTCCCTTTCCTCCCTAGAAAAATGTGCTGTTTGTGGAACTGCCTGCAAGTATCTGGCTCTTTCTGATAATGTAAGTTTTTCCTTCTCTGTCACAATCTTATCCTGTTTCCTGGTGTATAGAAAGTATACAAAGAATACAGTGACTAAGAACTGAAAGTTGGGAGGAATTCCCTGTTGGTTCAGTGGTTAGGACTCAGTTCTTTCACTGCAGACCTGGGTTCAGTCCTTGGTCAGGAAACTAAGATCACCAAACCACACCATGCAGCCTCAAAAAAGAAAAAATGCATAGATAACAATTGAGAGGGAAAAGGAGGTAAACAAGAGATAGAATTATTATTTGTGGGTTTGTGGCTACTGCCACAGAAGCGTGAGGTAAGGAGGATTAAGACATACAGTCAACATCTCCTGGTTCAGTCGTGATCACACTCTTACCCAGCACAGTGAAATTCTATCTGGTGCTTTAGAAAGGGTGGTACATCTTTAACCATATTTGCCAGTGTTTTACTTCATTCCATTGTGATGTGTCTTATTCTCTTCATAGCTGAAACCTCAGGAGAAGATGTACTTCAAAAACCCTGTGGAGATAGCTTTGCAGTATTTTAGTCACATCTGTCAGGTATGAGAAATAATAGTGAAGACAGTCTGATTTTCCAGGCAAGTTATAATTGCATCTTATTTCTTTTCCAAAGGTTCTTTTTAAACTGCATTCATACATTTGTATACAATGTGGAGAAACTGGCTGCCCTATTTGCTTTCTTCCCTGATAATACAAATCTCAACAATTAACTTTTTACTGACCCAGAATCTGTGATAGGTTGTAAAAACCACTATGTAGCTGAATCTTGTAGTTTCTAGTTCTATTAAGTAATTTTTGAGGATAAAGATGCTTCTAGGCAGCTTCATTATCCTTCTGTAAAAATTTAGTGAATCTTCTAAAATTTGCTTTGAATATATAGGTCTGACCCTGTAGTGGACTTAGCAGCCTGGCTTTCAAAGTTTGCTTATAGACCTAAGTTCAAGAAGAGATATCTTATTCTCTATTCTTATTTTTCAATAACCTTTCTTAGTAATGCTTATATATTTAATTCTTAATTTAGTATTTATAATTAGTTGTCTGAACTTTAGAAGATATTTTTCTTTTCCTGAAGCATGATATGTTGTCATGCTATTGACTCTGTCAGGAGCAATCGAGTTGTGGAAGGAGGTGAAGAGGAGACAGGACAGATTTGAGAGAGTTCCCAAATTGTAAAAATTTTGGTTTTTCACTTTCACGCTTTAGTTCTCCACCAAGATCATTTCACGGCCTCATGGGATTCTTATCTGGGCATGTTTCTTGAGATTTTATCGCTATTTTTCTTCTCTATTCTTCTCATTATTTTGAGTTATTCTTTTATTAAACATGAAGATGGTCCTTTGTCATGTTTGGCTGAAGAGAGTAGATTTCGTTTTTGTTCGATGTGTCCCCTTTGATGTCATCAGTCCTGACTCTGGAGATGGAGGAAGAGAAATGAGGGCTTTCATGGCATCCTATTTTTAGCTGCTTGGGTGAACCATCATATTTGAGATACTATTTAACATTACGAGGAGATAAAATCCAGCTGAGACTCAAGCCGAAATGTAAACAAGGCCACATGAACAAGAGAAAGAGCAGAGCTTTGGTTAATAACTAAACCAAGGATTAGTTAATGATCAGTAGAGAAATTATATGTAGTCTAAATTCTAACCTACCTAATCATGGGACCAATTACACATGGTCAAGTAATCAAGATAAAATACATGGAAAAAGGTCAGTTAATCATCACTTTAGTGAAGTGCCAGTTTGGTAAAGTCAGCAATGTCTGAAAATGTGTTTTCTTAATCTGTGAAGTTGAATAACTGATCCAAGTAATGTCTAGATTGTCTTTTGCTCACATTTCTTTCCTCAGTCAGACTTTTACTGACTCATCTCAAATAGCAGCCCCAAGTGTACTTATCCTGCTTTATTTTTCATTGGAAATCTTATCTCTGACATTTTATAAATATTTGCTATTGTCTGAATTCTACTCTTTCTCGTAGCATAATGTGTTCAAGGTTCATCCATGTAAAAATATTAGAACTTCATTAGTATTTCGTTCCTTTCCATGACGAAGTAATAATGTAGATGGATATGCATTTCATGTATTCATTCATCAGTTAAGAGACATTTAAGTTGTTTCCACCTTTTGATTATTATGAATAACGCCACGATGAACATGTGTGTACAAGTTTTTGTGTGGACATATATATTTATATCTCTTGGATATATACATAGGAATTAAATCACTGGGTCAAATGGTAGTTCTGTGTTTAACTTTTGAAACTGCCAGACTGTTTTCCCAAGTGCTTGCCTATTTTACATTTTTACCAGCAGTGTGTAAGGACTTTTATTTCTCCATATTTTAATCAATATTTGTTTTATCCATCTTTTTTTATTATAATCATCTTAGTGGTATGAACTTGTACCTTGGTGTGGTTTTGATTTGCATTTAGAATTGATGCTTTTGAACTGTGGTGCTGGAGAAGACTCTTGAGAGTCCCTTGGACTGCAAGGAAATCCAACCAGTCCGTCCTAAAGGAGACCAGTCCTGGATGTTCATTGGAAGGACTAATGCTGAGGCTGAAACTCCAATACTTTGGCCACCTCATGCGAAGAGTTGACTCATTGGAAAAGACCCTGATGCTGGGAGGGATTGGGGACAGGAGGAGAAGGGGATGACCGAGGATGAGATGGCTGGATGGCATCACCGACTCAATGCACATGAGTTTGGGTGAACTCTGGGAGTTGGTGATGGACAGGGAAGCCTGGTGTGCTGCGATTCATGGGGTTGCAAAGAGTTGGACACAACTGAGCGATTGAACTGACTGACTGAAGTGATGATTAGTGATGTTGAGCATCTTCTTGTGTACTTATTCGCTATTTATTTGTCATCTTTATTATTATTTTTTTATTTGTCATCTTTAAAGTGATGTCTATTCAAATACTTTGTCCTTGCCCATTTTTTTTTTTAAAGATTGTCTTTTTCTATTAGTTGTAAGAGTTCTTTATATATTCTAGGTACAAGTCCTTATCCAGATATATGATTTGCAAACATTTTCTTCCATTTTGTTGGGCGCTTTCCACTCTAAAATTAAGAAATAAAATAGGGCTTCCCTGGTGGCTCAGTGGTAAAGAATCTGCCTGCCAATGAAGGAGACTTGGGTTTGATCCCTGGTCCAGGAAGATCCCACATGCTGAGTAGCAACTAAGCCCGTGTGCCACAACCGTTGAGCTTTTGTTCTAGAGCCTGGGAACCACAACCACTGAGCCGCAACTACTGAAGCCTGCTCTTTGCAACTACAGAGTAGCCACCACTGGCTGCAACTAGAGAAAAGCCTGCGCAGCAAGGAAGACCCAGCACAGTCAAAATTAAATAAAAATTATTAAAAAAAGAAAATAAATGTTCATTCAGTCAGTTCAGTTCAGTTCAGTCGCTCAGTCATGTCCAACCCTTTGTGACCCGATGAATCGCAGCACACCAGGCCTGCCTGTCCATGACCAACTCCCGGAGTTCACTCAAAGTCATGTTCATTAAGTAAATTCAAATAGGAAGAACAGATAAGATGGGGTATCAGTAAAATAGGGAATAAAGAGAGAGAAGATAATGAGAGAAGAAGAGGAAAAGATGTAAATTCACAAAGAAAGACAAATTCAGAGCAAAAGGCATAAATGAAAATACAGAAAAAGACTTTTATTATTTTAGTGTTTGGATAGACAAATATTTCTTGAAAGGTCAGTAAATATTTAGGCTTTGCAGGCCATGCAGTCTCCGTTGTAGCTACTCAACTCTGCTGTTATAGCATAGAAGCAGCCATAGGCAGTCTGTAAACAAATGGGCAGGACCATATTCTAGCGAAAGGCAGAGGAAAAAAGGAAAGATATACCCATTTGAATGCAGAGTTCCAAAGAATAGCAAGGAGAGGTAAGAAAGCCTTACTCAGTGATCAATGCAAAGAAATAGAGAAAAACAATAGAACAGGAAAGACTAGAGAGCTCTTCAAGAAAACAGAGATACCAAGGGAACATTTCATGCAAAGATGGGCACAATACAGGACAGAAATGGTATGGACCCAACAGAAACAGATGTTAAAAAGAGGTGGCAACAATACACAAAAGAACTATACAAAAAAGATCTGATCGATAGTTGCCTGACTTTGAAGTCATATGTTTTGCTAACATACATAAATAACTACCATACAAGTCATTTGAATAAAATCAAGACCCAATCTCATCAATAGACCAGACCAGTTTTCCATCCCTCACTTGAATTTAAACATTGAACAACTGAGATAATCAATGATGCCTTTGAAGAAAGGTTTTGTTTAGTCGAAGATTATTTTACCTGAAAAGAAAGAGTTTATCTGTCACTATATAAGACTTCTGAAACAGTATAGTTGAGTTCTTTGTCACTACTGAGCAGGTTGGAGAACTTAAGCCCCAATGTAAGAGATAATATTGCTTTGATTACAAACTGTTCAACCCAAAACTTTCTGACCACGCAGCACAGCATGTGGAATCTTAGTTCATTGACCAGGGATGGAACTCATGCCCCTTGAAGTGGAAGCATGGAGTCTTAACCACTTGACCACTAGGGAAGTCCCCAGCTTTTGATTAAAGAAGCATTTAGAAAAAAAATTTTTTTTGCACAAATCTCTTTGAGCATCATAATTACTCTTGCAGTTACAAATCTGAATATATAACTGCCTTTTCAAAACCCTTTGATGGTTTCCTATCACCTGTTTCCGACTCTTCAGAGTGACACCTAGTTCCCTTAAGATCTGGTTCCTCCAAATCTTCTCTCTCCAGTGTCATCCACAGCTACCACTTCACATTTTATGTACCACATAAGTTCTTATATAGGTTATTTATTACCTAACCTATAGGGTAGGTTTAGTTCATTGCAGTTCTTTTATACACCATGTTTTATATAACAGTTTTGTATCTCTGTGCCTGGAACAGTTGACTTCCACACTAAAGTCACCTCTTATTATTTCTATACTTTATACATACATCTTCTGTTTTTCATATCCCTTTTGTTTTAGTTATTGATTCATACTTCTGAATGTCTCTTGTACAATATGGTGAGGAGCTACAAAAGTACAAGAGTTCATATTGTCCCTCTTAGTATTTCCTATTCCTTGTATCCATCACACTGCTTCACCAATTCTTAGCTCATGGCCAATGTTCCTTTTTTTGGACCACCCCATCTTCTGCCACCCCATCTAGATTATTTTGAAGCCAAAATCAGATATCCTATCATTTCAATTTGTAAATATTTCAGAGCCTGACTCTAAAAGATAGGTACTCTTTTCTTATATATAAGTAGGTACTCTTTTCTATGTAACCACGTCATGATAAAATAATTCCCTAGTATTATCCATTAATCAGTTAATATTCAGTTTCCTCAGTGTCTCATAATTATTTTTTTCAGTTTTATTTATTTATTTATTTGTACTTTATAATATTGTATTAGTTTTGCCATACATTGACATGAATCTGCCACGGGGGTACATGTGTTCCCCATCCTGAACCCCCCTCCCATCTCCCTCCCCATCCCTTCCCGCTGGGTCATCCCAGTGCACCAGCCCTGAGCACCCTGTTTCATGCATCAAACCTGGACTGGTGATTCGTTTCACATGTAATATACATATTTTAATGCCATTCTCCCAAATCATCCCACCCTTGCCCACTCCCACAGAGTCCAAAAGACTGTTCTATACATCTGTGTCTCTTTTGCTGTCTTGCATATAGGGTTATCATTACCATCTTTCTAAGTTCCATATATATATGTGTTAGTATACTGTATTGGTGTTTTTCTTTCTGGCTTACTTCACTTTGTATAATAGGCTCCAGCGTCATCCACCTCATTAGAACTGATTCAAATGTATTCTTTTTAATGGCTGAGTAATATTCCATTGTGTATATATATGTATCACAGCTTTCTTATCCATTCATCTGCTGATGGACATCTAGGTTGCTTCCATGTCCTGGCTATTATAAACAGTGCTGCAATGAACATTGGGGTACACGTGTCTCTTTCAATTCTGGTTTCTTGGTGTGTATGCCCAGCAGTGGGATTGCTGGGTCATATGGCAGTTATATTTCCAGTTTTTTAAGGAATCTCCATACTGTTCTCCATAGTGGCTGTACTAGTTTGCATTCCCACCAACAGTGTAAGAGGGTTCCCTTTTCTCCACACCCTCTCCAGAATTTATTGCTTGTAGACTTGATAGCAGCCATTCTGACTGGTGTGAAATGGTACCTCACTGAAGTTTTGATTTGCATTTCTCTGATAATGAGTGAAGTTGAACATCTTTTCATATGTTTGTTAGCCATCTGTATGTCTTCTTTGGAGAAATGTCTGTTTAGTTCTTTGGCCCACTTTTTGATTGGGTCATTTATTTTTCTGGAATTGAGCTATAGGAGTTGCTTGTATTTGAGATTAATTATTTGTCCGTTGCTTCGTTTGGTATTATTTTCTCCCATTCTGAAGGCTGTCTTTTCACCTTGCTTATAGTTTTCTTTGTTGTACAGAAGCTTTTAATTTTAATTAGGTCCCATTTGCTTATTTTTGCCTTTATTTCCAATATTCTGGGAGTTGGGTGGGTCATAGAGGATCTTGCTGTGGTTTATGTCAGAGTATCTTGCCTATGTTTTCCTCTGGGAGTTTTAGTTTCTGGTCTCAGATTTAGATCTTTAATCCATTTTGAGTTTATTTTTGTGTATGATATTAGAAAGTTATCTAGTTTCATTCTTTTACAAGTGGTTGACCAGTTTTCCCAGCACCACTTGTTGAAGAGATTGTCTTTTCTCCATTGTATATTCTTGCCTCCTTTGTCAAAGATAAGGCGTCCATAGGTACATGGATTTATCTCTGGGCATTCTGTTTTGTTCCATTGATCTATATTTCTATCTTTGTGCCAGTACCATACTATCTTGATGACTGTGGCTTTGTAGTAGAGCCTGAAGTCAGGCAGGTTGATTCCTCCAGTTCCTTTCTTCTTTCTCAGGATGGCTTTGGCTAGTCGAGGTTTTTTGTATTTCCATACAAATTGTGAAATTATTTGTTCTAGTCTCTGAAAATACCATTGGTAGCTTGATAGGGATTGCATTGAATCTATAGATTGCTTTGGGTAGTATAGTCATTTTCACTATATTGATTCTTCCAATCCATGAACATGGTATATTTCTCCATCTATTTGTGTCCTCTTTGATTTCTTTCACCAGTGTTTTAAGTTTTCTACATATAGGTCTTTTGTTTCTTTAGGTAGATATATTCCTAAGTATTTTATTCTTTTCGTTGCAACGGTGAATGGAATTGTTTCCTTAATTTCTCTTTCTGTTTTCTCATTGTTAGTGTATAGGAATGCAAGGGATTTCTGTGTGTTGGTTTTATATCCTGCAACTTTACTATATTCATTGATTAGCTCTAGTACTTTTCTGCTGGAGTCTTTAGGGTTTTCTATGTAGAGGATCATGTCATCTGCAAACAGAGAGAGTTTTACTTCTTCTTTTCCAATCTGGATTCCTTTGATTTCTTTTTCTGCTCTGATTGCTGTGGTCAAAACTTCCAAAATTATGTTGAATAGTAGTGGTGAGAGTGGGCACCCTTGTCTTGTTTTTGACTTTAGGGGAAATGCTTTCAATTTTTCACCATTGAGGATAATGTTTGCTGTGGGTTTGTCATATATAGCTTTTATTATGTTGAGGTATGCTCCTTCTATTCCTGCTTTCTGGAGAGTTTTTATCATAAATGGATGTTGAATTTTGTCAAAGGCTTTCTCTGCATCTATTGAGATAACCATATGGTTTTTATTTTTCAGTTTGTTAGTGTGGTGTATTACATTGATTGATTTGTGGATATTGAAGAATCCTTGCATCCCTGGGATAAAGCCCACTTGGTCATGATGTATGATCTTTTTAATATGTTGTTGGATTCTGTTTGCTAGAATTTTGTTCAGGATTTTTGCATCTATGTTCATCAGTGATATTGACCTATAGTTTTCTTCTTTTGTGGCATTTTTGTCAGGTTTTGGTATTAGGGTGATGGTGGCCTCATAGAATGAGTTTGGAAGTTTACCTCAGTGTCTTATAATATTTTAAAACTTTTAATTGGTTTCAATAAATTCTATATAACTGAGTTGACTATTTTGTCTCTTAAGGTTATTTTAAACTGTAAGTTTCCTCTCCTTTCTTTTTTACTATTGTTGAAGAAAATGGTCTTTTGTGCTGTAAGGCTGTTCATAGCATGGATTTTGCACATTGTATCTGCCTCGAGTCATTTAATATGCTTGTTTATGCTCTATATTTTCTCTAAGTTAATAGTTATTTAGGGTTAATCAGAATCATGTAAGTTGAGGGGAGGGGATGAGACAAGACTACTTACAACAGTGCTGTGTTCTACCAAGAGGTATGTAATGATTTTCTGTCTCTCATTTTGTGTGATGGTAGAAATTGATGAACTTTGCATTGATCCATTAGTTCACTGAGTTGTGAGATGCTTATATTTTAATTCTTGTCTTCTCATTTTTTTTAGCTGAATACTTGGAAAGGAGAAATTTACGTTTCTCAACTATATGATTACCTTAAGATATAATTCAAAATTATGGGAATTCCCTGGTGGTCTGTTGGTTAAGATTCTGAGCTTATACTGCAGGGGGAACTAAGGTCTAACATGCCACATGGCATGGCCAAAAAACAACAACAACAACAACAGCTAAGACTTGTAGATATTAAGGAACATGGGAGTCAATTTCACCAAAGATAGACAAAGGAAACTAATAAATTTTGAGTACCTAAGAGAGATAGTGAATTTGCCAATTTTTTTAATATGAAAGTGAAAGTCACTCAGTTGTGTTCAATTCTGTGCAACCCCATGGACTACACAGTCCATGGGATTCTCCTTGCCAGAATACTGGAGTGGGTAGCCACTCCCTTCTCTAGGGGATCTTCCCAACCCAGGGTTCGAACCCGGATCTCTTGCACTGCGGGCAAATTCTTTACCAGCTGAGTCACCAGGAAAGCCCAAGAGTACTGGAGTGGGTAGCCTATCCCTTCTCCAGCGGATCTTCCCTACCCAGGAATTGAACCAGGGTCTCCCACATTGCAGGTGGATTCTTACCACCTAAGCTAAATTTATTTATTTGGCTGAGCCCAGTCTTAGTTGTGGCTGTTCGGATCTTTGATTTTCGTTGTGACATGCAAACTCAGTTGTGGCATGTGAAATCTAGTTCCCTCACCAGGGATTGAACCTGGGCCCCTTGCATTGGAAACGTAAAGTCTTGGCCACTGGACCAGCAGGGAAGTCCCTACCAATGCTTTTAAAGTAAATTTTTTAAACTTAGCAACTCTGCTACAGATATTCAAAGCATTAAAATTGCATGGGAATATAAATCTTCAACTAAAAAAAAATGACATTTAAAAGTAAAAATTAGGAAAACCATTCTTTAGCACACACACAGAAAAAAAGCTGGTCAAGCTAATATTCATTTCCAAAATATATTTTATGAGATGAAAACCCCCTTTTCAATTAAGGCAATAATATGCATACCCACATTGGATCATATGTCTTATCTTAAGAAACCATTGAGCTCCCCTTTACTTCTGTATGGTGACTCTCTCAGTATCTTTCAGTGGTTTCTTCCTTACTTTTTCCAGCCTCTTGGCATTAACTGGATCTAATTCAGAACTGAAATTTAAAAAATACTCTACAGTAAACAAAATAAAAATTATGTCCCATGTTATCAATTCTAAAAGGAGTGGGAATCCAGAGCATGAAGACCATGATGCCTTTACCTGGTCCTAATATGAAGATACAGGAAAGGAGTCTGAGTATTAAAGTAGGTAGTTCCATGCATTGTTCCAATGAAATAAACAATATTTAACACTTGGCCTTATACAATGTTTAATGTTATCAACAGAACTACTTTTTTTACTATCTGCTCTGTTACTATATGAATAAAATTATCCCAACTAAAAACAAGTAGGCAAAACTTGTCTTAAAGAATTTATAACCTTTTTATGAGGCTGAAGGATTTGAATGAGACAGAATAATGAATTTGCGCACATTTGAGATTTGTAAAATACTGAGATTCATTACTGAGTTTAGAATCTCCTTTAATAGATATATTTGAAATAGACAAACATTTGTACTCAAGCTTTGGGAAAAATCACTTGTTTTCTCCTTTAATTCTTTTTGTTGATGGTTGTTTACTGATTGATCTTTCTTCCTCTTGGAATGGTCAGATCTGAGGCTTGGGTGTTAGTTTTTTTGGGTAAGTGTGTGAAGCAGGCCTACTTAGCCCTAGGCAAAAGATTCCTCCAATAGTCTAGTCTTGTTTCCTGGAATTCCATGTAGAGGAGGGTCTGTTCCCCCTGTACACAGGACTAGGGGAGGAGTAACCCATCTAGGGAAAGATTTGGGCTTTCTTGGCCCCAGCCTGATACTAACAATTTTATCACAAACTGATCCCAAGAGTAATTTAGGATGTTTGGGGTACTGTCTTTTGGCTATATATTATATCTACCTGTAATATCTATTTCTTCCTAATCCTTTGCCATTTTAGATAACTCGCAGGAGTGAGTGCCTTTTTTTCTACTTCTGCATTGTTCAAATTTTCTAAACTGAATATGTTTTTACTTTTATTGGAAATAAGAACAATTTAAAAAATAGACTACAGTGAGTTCTTGTCTATAATAGAGTTAGTTTGTTTTTGAGTAGAAAATTAAGAGTCTGGAGACTGTATAGATTTGGAAGTAGAATTCTTTAGTAAGGTGGCAAAAGCAACTTGCAAATTAGACGAGAATGAAAAGTTTATGGCAAAACTACCAGATCTAGGAAGGACCTCAGGCAAAGGGTTTATGGCTTGAGTAGGTAGGAAACAGATGAGACATAAATACTGCTGTGTATTCAAAAGTACAGCCTGACAAAGCTAAAACGCTTTCTAAATATTAACTTTTGATCTGATTCAGTAATCCCATGATGGGCACATCAGTACATCAAATGGTGAATGAAAACAAAAGATAAAATTATTTGCCTATGCCCAGAAATAATATTCAGGAAAAGTCATCTCCGTCTATGTCTCTTTGCCCTATACTGTAGCAGTATAAACAGCCTGGAAGTATCTCTGTGTATCTTAGGGAAAGTAAATTGGTTACCAGTCTCTGCAGTATCTAGGAATGTGGAAGCTGAGTCCAAACTAATTGTAAACAAGTAAGGTCAGAACCGATTCTAAACCAATTCTAAACTTGGAAACCTTTTTTGTTGTTGGTTGTCACCCTTCTTGCTCATGATGAATGGTTATATTTTAAAAGGGCGCATCTGTGTCAGTATTCTCATTAAGATATTAGGAAGGTGTTATTCTGGAAATGTAAAGCTTTGGCTTTCCCTAGTTTTGGGGAATCGCGAATTAGGTCAGATGCTCCAGAAGAAAACAATCAGTAATAGAGTATGAACTGAAGAATTTCTGTTTGTTACCGGACGTAAGGGGAAAGGAGTTATGGGGTTGTATGTCAAAGGTCTGTTTTCCCCTTGTAGGTGTGGAGTTTCCAGAAGAAACAAACAGATCTCCTCATCGCCTTTTATAAGCACAGAATTACAAAGTTAGAAGCAGCCATGCAGGAGTCACAGCAAACATTGACCAACCAGGACAAGTAAGTGACAAATCAGATCATCCAAGAGCCCTTTCCAGAGAAGCTAGAGCCTTTATATCCTTATGGTTCCAAAGCCTGAACATTGCTTCATGTGTGTTTATGTTTGTCTTGGATAAGTTCAGTACAGAATTTTGTTCCCTCAGTCTCCATTTTCTTTTTCTCTTTCTTCCCTCTTTACTTTATAGCTTTCCTCTTTTACTTCCATCTGTCAAAAATTGCTTCTTCAGAGAAATCAGACATGGCTTTTTCACAGTAATAATGATGGGAGATAGCATTTAAAATGTTACCTGTAGGAGGATGTGTTTTGGAAGTCTTAAGCTAAAAGATGGAATCCCTGACAGAAATGTTCAGACATCTTCAGGCCAGGGGTGCTCGTGGAGAAGAGATGCAATTCTGTGTAAAAGCCTCTGAAACCATACCAACTGATGCTTATTTTCTCCACCTGATTCTTCTCACCACCAAAACCCTGCCATTGCTGACCTGAATCACTAGGTCTCTGTCAGAATTATCTTGAATAGTGGCAAACATCTCCTGGAAGCATTAACTTGATTTGATAATAAAAATCAGGAATTTTTTTTATCCCACTGACCTGCTGAAGCTCACCATTTCCACCTTTTACCTAGAGAGCTGTCAGTCTTAAGGAAAGAGAATGGAGAACTGAAGAAATTTCAAGCCATCGTGAAGGTGAATAAAATAGATTTTCCATGCTATTATTTTCTCCTGTATTTTGCCTGTCTAGCTGACTGAATAGAATAGTTTTCCATGGCAGGTATTAATTGATAATGTTTGTAAAATAAACATACTATAGTAAATGGACAAGGCCACAGAAGACCTTGAAGGGATGAGAGGACAAAATTTAGCACAGTGGTAACCCATTCTCACGGAGAAGGCAATGGCAACCCTCTCCAGTACTCTTGCCTGGAAAATCCGGTGGACGGAGGAGCCTGGTAGGCTGCAGTCCACGGGGTCGCTAGGAGTCGGACACAACTGAGCGACTTCACTTTCACTTTTCACTTTCATGCACTGAAGAAGGAAATGGCAACCCACTCCAGTGTTCTTGCCTGGAGAATCCCAGGGACAGGGGAGCCTGGTGGGCTGCCGTCTCTGGGGTCGCACAGAGTTGGACACGACTGAAGCGACTTAGCAGCAGCAGCAACCCATTCTTGAACATCAATGAATCATGACATGGCACATAGGGAAGCTCTTTTACAGAAGAGTTATCTGTTGTAACTTAAAATTTCTCTTTAAGAATCCCAGGGCACCTCAGGACCCTTCTTCTCCATCAAACTCTATTTCCTAGACATTTCTCTCTTCCCAAGATTGTTCTTTGCGTTTATATAACATTCCTTTTGATCTGATCTTACTCTTATATTTTCCTTTCTCTCTTCATAGAGTCTCTATATTTCCCCATGTATATCAGTCTTCAGTATTCCCATTGTGTTTTTGTGAAGAGAGACTAAAATTTTCTTCCCCCAAAGTTAAGTGTTTCTAAGGAAATACTGCAGCTGTTTTCTTCTATTGGAAATCTTAGTAACCACAGCTAGAAGACACTAAGCTTAGTTATCTGACAAGTAAGATCCATTGATGGGGCCTCTTGAGCTAAAGCTTCCTTCACCCCCATTTTTTTCACCTACAGGAATCTCCAAGTTGGTACCAAGGAAGCAGGTCAGTTTTATCAGGTGCCATAGCTTCCCTCTTTGAAAATATCTATCCTTTCTTGACACTTGGCTCTAACTCTTATGTGGGCTCTGAGGTGGAGGAAATGGTTTATGAATTTATCTTTCACTTCTCCATGAAAGAGTTACTCACTGAAAAGCACTGATGTAAAATCTTGAATGCAGTGCTCACCCTTGACCGTCATCTTATGAAATTCTACTCATCCTTCAAAATTCAACTCATGTGTCATTTCCTCTGTCAAGGCAGAGTTAGATGTTCTATTATTCATTTATTCAATAAATATTCATTAATTGCCTATTGTTTGTGATGTATTGTGTTAGGTATTGGGTGTACATCACCAATTTTTCTAATTATAAATGTCTCTACCCTACAATCGTTAAATATTTTTAATATCAGCTCTGTATTGATGGATTAAAAAAACATAGCCATTGACTCACAGAAGCTAAAGTCTAATGTTCTAGCATACTCTGTACTTCTAATACACACATTATAACATTTAACGTTGCTTTTTTATTGTCTCTCCCACTAAGCCTCTCAAAAGTAGAAACCACATTCTAGTTATTTTTGTTAACCTCAGGATCTAAGATATATGAGCACTAAATAAATGCTTGTGGATAGATGGAAGATAGGATGGAGGGAATGAGGGAATGGTGGATGTGTAAATGGGTGGATAGATATATGTAAAGTTGAGAGTATCTGGTAAGGCACTAAAAGAAGGATGAAAGGACTTCTATTAATGGGAATAGAGAAGTGGAGAAGATTTCATTTAGGGAACTGGAGAGCCAAGGAGACCCATATGGAAACCTTGCTTCCACTATGCTCAGAGAAGAGGCTATTATTTTTATAAATAAATGGTGTGATTGATCCTCTAAGGTGGCACCAAGTTGTGCTTACAGAGTTAGAACTGCTTTTGTTTTTTCTCTTCCTTGCAGGTTAAACACACCTCGACCAGTGGGCATTACTTCTCCATCTCAGTCAGGTAGAGACCATGTTTTGCCCAAATATAAGCGTGAGATAAATAAATATCCTTTTCCATAAACTATAAACCATAAGGAAGATGATTTCCTCTCAGAAAGTATAATGTGATTTTCCTATTCTTATGTATGATATGGAAAGGCCAAATTCGCAGATACTAACTTGCTACAGACAGGCTAGGCAAAACAGGACACACCATTAATGGCAACTTTTCATCCTCTGTTTTATTCCCTTTTAGTTACTCCACGACCCATTTCTCAGCATAGTAGCCAAGTGGTCAGGTGAGTAGAAAGCTACACAGAAACATTAAAACTGTTGGCAGAAGATGGAAGATGTGGCTGAGATAGAGACTGAGGAGACTTTACTTCTATAAAAGTTTAATACCAGGTTTGTTTGCTTTTCGTCTTTGTTTCACTTCATACAGTCGGTCCTCCTCAGTGGAGTCTACCCCTTATAGAATGGCTGGCTTTAGTGACTTCGGACAAGTAAGTAATGTTTACATTATCTTAACAGACTGAGATTTCTAATGCTAAATGAAAGCCAAGATTAAAGCAAGAATATTAAACTTACCGGTTTTGGCATGAATTGTCTTTCTTTTGGCAGTGCAGACCTGATATTAGAAGCAGACCTAATTCATAGCTTGGAATGAATAGAGGTGAAAATAATGGACCACATTAACAGTGTCCATCATGTTCATTTTGGAAGGATTAAAATATGGGTCTTTCTTGGACTTATGTACCCACTCTGAGAGAAAAACATATTCTTCAATGTATACATAGCATGAAATATACATAGCATGAAATATGGAAGTCAGAGAATCAGGATATATTTACTGTTATTTGTCCCTCAGGGAGCCAGAGGTCTTCAGGGAAGGAGCACTCCGAGAGATTCTTTTACTGGTAAGAGGGGGAGAAAAAAGTCTTCAGAAACCAAAATATTCTGTAAACTACCAGCAGATTTCAGGTTTTCTGTGCATAACATAATGCCATTTTACTTCCTTTTTCTCTGAACAGTGATCCCAGGTATCCAGATATTAATTTTGAATAATATTTCTGTTCTCAAACTGATAAGGAGAAAATTGAAACTTGAGTAATAAAAAGTCTTCAAAACCCTCTGGTCAGGATATAGAACTTTTGAGTAATTGACTTGGGTTTTTTTTAATTGCCACAAGATGGCAGTAGAAGTTAGATCTAAAAGAAGATTAACTAGATGTCAATTATGTTAGCCTGAAGAGTATCTGGCTTCTTCAATTCAGTTCAGTTCAGTTGCTCAGTCATAACCGACTCTTTGAGACTCCATGAACTGCACCATACCAGGCCTCCCTGTCCATCACTAACTCCCGGAGTCTACCCAAACCCATGTCCATTGAGTTGGTGATGCCATCCAACCATCTCATCCTCTGTCATCCCCTTCTCCTCCTGCCCTCAATCTTTCCCAACATCAGGGTCTTTTCCACTGAGTCAGCTCTTCACATCAGGTGGCCAAAGTATTGGAGTTTCAGCTTCAACATCAGTCCTTCCAATGAACACCCAGGACTGATCTCCCTTACAATGGACTGGTTGGATCTCCTTGCAGTCCAAGGGACTCTCAAGAGTCTTCTCCAACACCACAGTTCAAAAGCATCAATTCTTTGGCTCTTAGCTTTCTTTATGGTCCAGCTCTCACATCCATACATGACTACTGGAAAAACTATAGCTTTGACTAGACTAAGTTTTTGCTTTTTAATATGCTGTCTAGGTTGATCATAGGTTGGTCATAACTTTCCTTCCAAGGAGTAAGTGTCTTTTAATTTCATGGCTACAATCACGATCTGCAGTGATTTTGGAACCCCCCAAAAATAAAGTCAGCCACTGTTTCCACTGTTTCCCCATCTATTTGCCAATGCAGTGACGGGATTTAATACCATGATCTTAGTTTTCTGAATGTTGAGCTTTAAGCCAACTTTTTCACTCTCCTCTTTCACTTTCTTCACCATCTTCAGTGATTTTGCAGCCCAGAAAAATAAAGTCAGTCACTGTTTCCACTATTTCCCCATCTATTTGCCATGAAGTGATGGGACCGGATCCCATGATCTTAGTTTTCTGAATGTTGAGCTTTAAGCCAACTTTTTCACTCTCCTCTTTCACTTTCATCTAGAGGCTCTTTAGTTCTTCACTTTCTGCCATAAGGGTGGTGTCATCTGCATATCTGAGGTTATTGATATTTTTCCGAGCAATCTTGATTCCAGCCTGTGCTTCCAGCCCAGCGTTTCTCATGATGTACTCTGCATAGAAGTTAAATAAGCAGGGTGACTATACAGCCTTGACATACTCCTTTTCCTATCTGGAACCAGTCTGCTGTTCCATGTCCAGTTCTTACTGTTGCTTCCTGACCTGCATACAGGTTTCTCAAGAGGCAGGTCAGGTGGTCTGGTATTCCCATGTCTTTCAGAATTTTCCACAGTTTATTGTGTTCCACACAGTCAAAGGCTTTGGCATAGTCAATAAAGCAGAAATAGATATTTTTCTGGAACTCTCTTACTGTTTCGATGATCCAGCGGATGTTAGCAATTTGATCTCTGGTTCCTCTTCGTTTTCTAAAACCAGGTTGAACATGAGGAAGTTCACAATTTACGTATTGCTGAAGCCTGGCTTGGAGAATTTTGAACATTACCTTGCTAGCGTGTGAGATGAGTGCAATTGTGCGGTAGTTTGAGCATTCTTTGGCATTGCCTTTCTTTGGGATTGGAATGAAAACTGACCTTTTCCAGTCCTGTGGCCACTGCTGAGTTTTCCAAATTTGCTGGCATGTTGAGTGCAGCACTTTCACAGCATCATCTTTTAGGATTTGAAATAGCTCAACGGGAATTCCATCACCTCCACTAGCTTTGTTCATAGTGATGCTTCCTAAGGCCCACTAGACTTCACATTCCAGGATGTCTGGCTCTAGGTGAGTGATCACAGCGTCGTGATTATCTGGGTTGTGATGATCTTTTTGTACAGTTCTTCTGTGTATTCTTGCCACCTCTTCTTAATATCTTCTGCTTCTGTTAGGTCCATACCATTTCTGTCCTTTATCAAGCCCATTTTTGCATGAAATGTTCCCTTGATATCTCTAATCTTCTTGAAGAGATCTCTAGTCTTTCCCATTCTATTGTTTTCCTCTATTTCTTTTCATTGATTGCTGAGGAAGGCTTTCTTACCTCTCCTTGCTATTCTCTGGAACTCCACATTCAAATGAGTATATCTTTCCTTTTCTCCTTTGCTTTTTGCTTCTTTTCATAGCTATTTGTAAAGCCTCCTCAGACAGCCATTTTGCTTTTTTGCATTTCTTTTTCTTGGGCATGGTCTTGATCCCTGTCTCCTCTACAATGTCACGAACCTTCGTCCATAGTTCATCAGGCACTCTATCAGACCTAGTCCCTTAAGTCTATTTCTCACTTCCACTGTATAATCATAAGGGATTTGATTTAGGTCACACCTGAATGGTCTAGTGGTTTTCCCCACTTTCTGCAATTTAAGCCTGAATTTGGCAATAAGGAGTTCATGATCTGAGCTACAGTCAGCTCCCAGTCTTGTTTTTGCTGACTGTATAGAGTGTCTCCATCTTTGGCTGCAAAGGATATAATCAGTCTGATTTCGGTGTTGGCCATCTGGTGATATCCATGTGTAGTCTTCTCCTGTGTTGTTGGAAGAGGGTGTTTGCTGTGACCAGTGTGTTCTCTTGGCAAAACTCTATTAGCGTTTGCCCTGCTTCATTCTGTACTCCAAAGCCAAATATGCCTGTTACTCCAGGTGTTTCTTGACTTCCTACTTTTGCATTCCAGTCCCTTAGAATGAAAAGGACATCTTTTGGGGGTATTAGTTATAAAAGATCTTGAAGGTATTCATAGAACTGTTCAACTTCAGCTTCTTCAGTGTTACTGGTCGGGGCATAGTCTTGGATTACCGTATTGAATGGTTTGCCTTGGAAATGGACAGAGATCATTCTGTCGTTTCGGAGATTGCATCCAAGTATGCATTTCGGACTCTTTTGTTGACTATGATGGCTACTCCATTTCTTCTAAGGGATTTCTGCCCACAGTAGTAGATATAACAGTCATCTGAGTTAAATTCACCCATTCCAGTCCATTTTAGTTCGCTGATTCCTAGAATGTCAACGTTCACTCTTGCCATCTCTTGTTTGACCACTTCCAATTTGTTTTGATTCATGGGCCTAATATTCCAGGTTCCTATGCAGTATTGCTCTTTACAGCATCGAACCTTGCTTCTATCATCAGTCACATCCACAACTAGGTGTTGTTTTTGCTTTGGCTCCATCCCTTCATTCTTTCTGGAGTTATTTCTCCACTGATCTCCAGTAGCATATTGGGTACCTACTGACCTGGGGAGTTCATCTTTCAATATCTTATCTTTTTGCCTTTTCATACTGTTCATGGGGTTCTTAAGGCAAGAATACTGAAGTGGTTTGCCATTCCCTTCTCCAGTGGGCCACATTCTGTCAGACCTCTCCACCATGACCCGACTATCTTGGGTGGTCCCACACTGCATGGCTTAGTTTCATTGAGTTAGACAAGGCTGTGATCCATGTGATCAGACATAAAAATATTGCAGAGAAGAAATACTCTGCAAAACTCCAAGTTAATTTCTTGTCTCTTTCCTCTTAGAACTAGTATTCTTACTACTGTTTTTTAAGACATTAGTCAGTCCATAGAGAATACTTATCAGAGAGGATTTCCCTTTCTTTCCCAAGAGGCAATTTTTAAATTCACAGATCTCTTCCTGAAATAGCCATTTTTGAAATTCACCAGATAGTCATCCTCTGATTCTTTCATACTCACTCCTTTGAAGAGTAGGTGTTTTAGCTTATTTCTGTCAAGTTAGTAATACTTTCTTTTATTCCTGATTTTAGTTATTGAAGGCTATCTTTTTTTCTTGGACAACCTGGCTAAAGATGAGTCAAGTGTTTTAAACAACTCTAAAAGGGAAGTTTAAAAAATTTGTTATTGAACTATAGTTGATTTATAATATCATGTAAGCTTGGGTTTACAGCACAGCAATATATGTATATATATTTCAGATTCTTTTCCATTTAAGTTATTGTATAATATGAGTATAGTTATATTGTATAATATAAGTATAGTTCCCTGTGCTATACAGTAGGTCGTTGTTGGTAATCTATTTTAACTAACTATACATAGGAAAATCCATGGACGGAGAAGCCTGGTAGGCTGCAGTCCATGGGGTCGCTAAGAGTCAGACACGACTGAGTGACTTCACTTTCACTTTTTGCTTTCATGTATTGGAGAAGGAAATGGCAACCCACTCCAGTGTTCTTGCCTGGAGAATCCTAGGGATGGGGGAGCCTGGTGGGCTGCCGTCTATGGGGTCGCGCAGAGTTGGACACGACTGAAGTGACTTAGAAGCAGCAGCAGCAGCAGTAGCATACATAGTGGTGTGTATATGTCAGTCCCAGCCTCCTAATTTATCCCTCCTATTACCCGCCCAGGATTAGTGAATGTGTTGATCATTTCAAAGAACCAACTTTTGGTTTTCTTGATTTTTCTGTTATTTTTCTATTCTCTATTTCATTTACTTCTGCTCTAATCTTTTTCTTTCCTTCTGCTTTTGGGTTTAGTTCTTGTTTCTTAAAGTAGAAGGTTTCATTGTTGACTTGAGATCTACTTTTTTAATATAGATGATTACAGTTATGCTTCACTCTGAGCACTGCTTTCAGTGCATCTTTCAAGGTTTAGTTTATTGTGTTTTTGTTTGCATTCATCTCAAAGTATTTTCTAACTTCTGTGATTTTTTTTCTTTGACCCATTAGTTATTTAGCAGTGTTGATTATCCATATAATTGTTAATTTCCCAAATTTCCTCCTGTTTTTTATTTTAATTTCCTTTCACTGTTGTTGGACAACATATTTTGTATGATTTAGATCCATTTAACTGCATGGCCTAAAGCATTGTGTACCGTGGGGAATGTTCCAGGTACACTTGAAAAGAATGTATATTCTGCTGTTGTTGGATGGAGTGTTCTGTAGATGTCTGTTAATTTATTGGTATATAGTGTTGCTGTGTTTTAAAAAATATTTATTTGTTTGGCTGCCACAGATCTTAGCTGTGTTGTGGCATGAGGATCTTTCATTGTGGTTTCTCTCTGGTTGTGGCTTGGGCTCCAGAGTGTAGGCTCTGTAGTTGTAACACGTGGGCTTAGCTGCCCCACAGCATGTGGGATCTTAGTTCTCTGACCAGGGATCGAACTTGTGTCCCCTGCATTGGAGAGCAGATTTTTGACCACTGGACTACCAGGAAAGTCCTTATAATGTTGTTCAAATCTTCTGTTTTCTTGCCGAACTTGTCTAGTTGTTTTATCCATTATCAAGGAGTATCTTACTTTCTCCTTCATTTTTGAAAGATAGTTTTGCTGGATTTAAAACTTTTGGTTGACAATGTTTCATTTAGCATTTTGAATATGTTATCCTCCTATGTTCTGGCCTCCATGGTTTCTGAGGAGAAATCAGTGCCAGTTTATTGAGCCTTGCATGTGATGAATGGCTTCTCTTTTACTGCCTTCAAGGTTCCTCTTCTTTCTTTCTTTTTTTTTGGTCTTTAGCTTTCAACAATTTATGATGCATCCAGGTATGGCTCTCTTTGATTTATCATCTTTGGGATTTATTGAGCTTCTTGGATGTATAGATTAATATTTTCATCAATTTGGGAAGTTGTCAGCCCTTATATCTTCAGATAATTCTCTCTGCCCCTTGTCCTCTCTGTTTTCCTTTTGGAACTCCCATTTTGTATGTGCTGGTATGCTTGATGGTATTTCACCATGTTCTCTGAGGCTCTGTTCATTATTCGTCAGTCCTTTTTATTTATCTTCCTCAAACTGGATAATTTCAATTGATTTATTTTCAAATTTGCTGATTTTTTCTTCTGCTTGCTCATATCTCTAGGGCAGTTTACATTTTAGTTAACTTTACTTATCAATTCCAGAATTTATATTTACTTAGTTTTCTTTGTTTGGTGAGACCATTGTCATACTTTCATTTAGTGCTCTAGACATGGTTATCTGAATATGTTAAAATAGTTAATTTAAAGGCTTTCTCTTAAAAGTCTAATGTATCTGTGCATGCATGCATGTGCATGCTAAGTCACTTCAGTTGTGTCCAACTCTTTGCAGCCCTATGGACTGTATGTAGCCCACCAGCCTCCTCTGTCCATGGGATTCTCCAGGCAAGAATACTGGAATGGGTTGCCATGCCCTCCTAATGTATCTGCTGCTGCCAAGTCACTTCAGTCATGTCCGACTCTGTACGACCCCATAGACTGCAGCCCACCAGGCTCCCCCGTCCCTGGGATTCTCCAGGCAAGAACACTGGGGTGGGTTGCCATTTCCTTCTCCAATGCAGGAAAGTGAAAAGTGAAAGTGAAGTCGCTCAGTCGTGTCCGACTCTTAGCAACCCCATGGACTGCAGCCTACCAGGCTTCTCTGTCCATGGGATTTTCCAGGCAAGAGTACTGGAGTACTGGGTTGCCATTGCCTTCTCCGCCTAATATATCTAGGCCTCCTCAAAGACAGTTTCTACAGCATTTTTCCTTTACTTTATATAGGTTTTACTTTCTTGTTTCTTTCATGTCTTATAATTGTTGAAAACTAGACAGCTAAATAATATAACATGGCAGCCCTAAAAAATCAGATACTTCCTCCCCTCCCAAAGTTTGTTGTTGTTGTTTGTCATTGTTTAGTGACGTTCTAAAACTGATTCTATAAAATCTGTGTTCTTTCATATGTGGCCACTGAAGTCTCTTGCTGCTGCTAAGTCGCTTCAGTCGTGTCTGACTCTGTGCGACCCCATAGACAGCAGCCGACCAGGCTACCCCGTCCCTGGGATTCTCCAGGCAAGAACACTGGAGTGGGTTGCCATTTCCTTCTCCAATGCATGAAAGCAAAAAGTGAAAGTGAAGTCACTCAGTCGTGTCCGACTCTTAGCGACCCATGGACTGCAGCCTATCAGGCTCCTCCATCCATGGGATTTTCCAGGCAAGAGTACTGGAGTGGGGTGCCATTGCCTTCTCCATCAGTTAGCTTAGTGGTCAGCTATGATTGGACAGATAAACACCTGATACCAATAAATCTCTCAGTGTGTGTTAAAGGACTGTATATTGAGGTGCACTTTCAACACTCAGGCAGTTGACTTCTGTGCCATAGCCTTCCCTTTCTGCTTGTGTGACCTTTACGTAAGCCCAAGGTGACAGCTTAGGGTCTTTTTAGCTCTTTCTTGAGCATGCATATAGCCCTGTGCACACGGCTTCGATTCCCAAGAACCTGTTGTTCCTTTTCAAAGTCCCTGAAGACAACTCATTCCATAGCTTTCCTTTTGATGCTTTTTGATTAGCCTTTTATTTGTTCCAGTTGATAGTCACCTCAGGCAGCCTAAACAAATGCCTCTAATTGTTTGCAACAAACACTCCTGGGGAAAAGGCTTTTCACACTTGGTGAACTCTTAAGCTCCAAGTCCTGGTAAGTTTGGCACTTTGTTGTGGTTCAATTGCTAAGTCATAAACTCTTTACGACCTCACAGACTACAGCATGCCAGTTTGGCATCAGTTCAGTCGCTCAGTCATGTCCAACTCTTTGCGACCCCATGAATTGCAGCACACCAGGCCTCCCTGTCTATTACCACCTCCCGGAGTTCATTCAGACTCACGTCCATCGAGTCAGTGATGCCATCCAGCCATCTCATCCTCGGTCGTCCCCTTCTCCTCCTGCCCCCAATCCCTCCCAGCATCAGAGTCTTCTCCAATGAGTCAACTCTTTGCATGAGGTGGCCAAAGTATTGGAGTTTCAGCTTCAGCATCATTCCTTCCAAAGATATCCCAGGGCTGATCTCCTTCAGAATGGACTGGTTGGATCTCCTTGCAGTCCAAGGGACTCTCAAGAGTCTTCTCTAACACTACAGTTCAAAAGCATCAGTTCTTCGGCGCTCAGCCTTCTTCACAGTCCAACTCTCACATCCATACATGACTACTGGAAAAACCGTAGCCTTGACTACACGGACCTTAGTCGGCAAAGTAATGTCTCTGCTTTTGAATATACTATCTAGGTTGGTCATAACTTTTCTTATGAGGTGGCCAAAGTATTGGAGTTTCAGCTTCAGCATCATTCCTTCCAAAGATATCCCAGGGCTGATCTCCTTCAGAATGGACTGGTTGGATCTCCTTGCAGTCCAAGGGACTCTCAAGAGTCTTCTCTAACACTACAGTTCAAAAGCATCAGTTCTTCGGCGCTCAGCCTTCTTCACAGTCCAACTCTCACATCCATACATGACTACTGGAAAAACCGTAGCCTTGACTACACGGACCTTAGTCGGCAAAGTAATGTCTCTGCTTTTGAATATACTATCTAGGTTGGTCATAACTTTTCTTCCAAGGAGTAAGCGTCTTTTAATTTCATGGCTGCAGTGATTTTGGAGCCCCCCAAAATAAAGTCTGACACTGTTTCCCCATCTATTTCCCATGAAGTGATGGGACTGGATGCCATGATCTTCGTTTTCTGAATGTTGAGCTTTAAGCCAGTTTTTTCACTCTCTTCTTTCACTTTCGTCAAGAGGGTTTTTGGTTCCTCTTCACTTTCTGCTATAAGGGTGGTGTCATCTGTATATCTGAGGTTACTGATATTTCTCCCGGCAGTCTTGATTCCAGCTTCTGTTTCTTCCAATCCAGCGTTTCTCATGATTACTCTGCATATAAGTTTGGCATCAAGTCAGGTCAAATAAAGGCAGCCTTGCAAGTGAAGACAGGTGAAGTAATGAGAGTTTTCTGGGATGAGGCTTTGAAAGAGTTGTAACCCCATTCCGTCCCCTATGATGACAGCCAGACTGTTGGTTTTCAATGCTTCCATTGACCTGGAGAGGGAAAAGTGGGACTAGGGCAAGTTAAAATGTCACAAAGCTCACTGTTCTTACTCACATTCAGTTATTTTTCTGGAATAAACTTTCCCCAGATTGTTAAAAATCCCTTGTTAATTTCCAGAATTCTGAAAAAAGTCGACTCTTGACAATTTTTGCCACATTTCTCATTCCTCTTATGGACAGACTCTGTGGAGGTCCTTACTCTGCCATTTTTACTGATGTCACCAATTTAACGACTGATTGTGTTTAGACATTCTTTCTGGTAATCTTCGACTTAGAGGGGAAATCAAGCACAGATATACTGGAGCACATCAGGGCAGTGTGCTCATGATCCTGACCTACAAATTCATGAAAGGGAAAAGACAGTTCCATCATGATCCACTGCTCGGTGATTTGTGGGCTTTTTCCCTTGCCTTTAGCCCCAAAGCCTAACATATATACTGAAAATCTTTGATCCCCAGTTCCTTTGCCCTGATCCCCAAAATATCTGGATCTCTTCTCAGTTCGTGGATTATCTCACAGGCTCGTTTTTATGCTTTCCAGAAACCCCTTCACCGGCTTCTACTCACAGCCTGTCTTATAGGTAAGTAACACTGTGTTTCCTTTCACTTGAGATCTGTTCCCACTGACATTCTGCCAGCAGCCCTGGAGTTATTATCTCCACTGACCTGTACTACTGAAGTTTATAATCAAGCTTGGAAAGAAAAGAGAAGATTGAATAGTACTGTGTCTAATACACGTCTATATTATTTAATTGTATTCTCAGTTGCAAGCAGGGGATTTATTTCCTCTATGGCTTAAATGTATAGGCTCTTCCTTTACACACGCTTTTTACTTTAACTTTTCCTTTTTCTGTTGATGCTCTTGTTTTCCCTCTTTAGAGCTTCACCTGCCTCCTCTGGACAGGGGGTCTTTTCTTTCAGACCATCTCTAAATAGTGAGGATTCAGGTCACACAAGAGTCTTCACCCCTAATAATTCAGGTAAGTTAATTTAACTTTCCTAAAGAAGTGGTGCTTCAACTATTGACATATATATACTGAAATGATGATTTCAAGGTGAAAAGAAGTTGAGATTGTTTTTTTTTACATGCTATTCTAGACCCTGGAAAAGCATTGTCTCAAGTTGTACTCCTTAATTTTCTTTAAGACCATTTCCTTCACTTTGGATTGTGAAGGCAAGCTTTGGATTGTGCCTAATTTTCACTCATCTTATCCCTTATATAGGTCTGCTGTAATATTTAACCAGAAGATTGGCCTGTAATATTAAACTGGCTTTTTTTTTTTTTTTTTTGTCTGTTGCTTTTGAGATCCCTATGTTGGAACACTGTTGGGAGCTCAATGCTCAATGAAAATGATAAACCAGCATCTTTTTTCTCCTCATGTTTTCCAAGATACTTTTGCTACTAGTCCTTGTGATAAGGGTCTATCATCTTCCATAGCTCACCAAAATCTTGATATTTTCTATACGTTTTTCTATTCATAGTTAAATTCAAATCTCAGACCTCCATGTCAATACCCCATCCTCAAAGGAAAATAATGGACCTTATAAGTCACCTCTTGAGTTACTTAGCTAACAGCCTTTTCTCTTCTGAGTAGATTAAGAACTACTTATTTAACCTGATCAATAAATAACAATACTGAGGAAATACCCCAGGAAGTTATCTTTCAGCATCCCATTCCATCCTTAAGGTCAGAGGCAGAACAGAACCACACTGGGGAGCCTTCCTGGTTTCCAGCTACCAGTCCTACAGGTGAGCTAGTCTAACTTCTCTGCACATGAAAACCTGTTAGGCCTGCACAATAAATGCCTCATTCTGGTGTCTTGTTAAGGTGATAAAATGTAACCAGTGAAGAGGGAGGTGGATTTCAGTTTGGTAATTTTTCAGAGTGGTCTTAGTTTCAAAGATTCTAATCTACTGTCAGATTAGCCACCTAGTTTGGGGTTTAAAAATTAGGTCATACAGTTGCTGTTGTTTAGTCACTAAGTCATGTTCGACTCTTTGTAACCCCATGAACTGTAGACTGCCAGGCTCCTCTGTCCATGGGATTTCCCAGGTAAGAACACTGGAGTGGGTTGCCATTTCCTTCTCCAGGGGATCTTCCTGAACCAGAGATCCAACGTTTGTCTCCAGCATTGTCAGGTGGATTCCTCACTGCAAGGCTTTAAACTGAGAGGTCTTGGCCACGGTGAACCTAATAAGTATGCTAACACAAATAACAGTCCCCAGAGTTTTACAGATAAAGATTTTCAATGGAATATATCTTTTGGATAGAGATACTGAATGAAAGAGGGAAAGCCATTTTCATTTCTCCAGAGAGAACTAGAATAATGTTTTGTAAATTTATGAAACTGATTCTGATCCGGAAAAGAAGAGGAAAAGGACGCGGGAATAGGAAGAAAGGTTTGTAAGGAGCTCTCTTTTAAGTTTACTTTTAAGTCTTGGGTTTTTGAGAATATTTAGACCAAGCTCCTGGTGACCTACTAAGGTAGGTAAATATTTTGCTCTCAGACTTCAAAATGCCCTTTATTTTTATCAGCAAGAAATTAGTGTCTAAGCCTTAAAAGGCAACACTGGGGGAAATAACATCCCTCTGTGTGTGTACATGCTAAGTAGCTTCAGTTGTGTTGGATTCTTTATGACCCTACAGACTGAGAGCCTGCCAGGCTCCTCTGTCCATCGGATTCCCGAGGCAGGAATACTGGAGTGGGTTGCCATGCCCTCCTCCAGGGCATCTTCCTGACCCAGGGATCGAACCCACGTCTTCTGTGGCTCCTGCCTTGCAGGCAGATTCTTTACTGCTGACCCACCAGGGAAGCCCCTCTAAGATCCTTGTAAATGGAAGGATTAACGTACAGGTGAAAAAAAGACTTGAGACATATAAACCATCTCAAGTAAATGTTCATTTGGATCTCAGTTGAAGTACACTGTATAAAACCATTTATGAGATAGTTGAGGAAAACTGAATATTTAGTGGACATCTGATTAAAGAGCTTTTAATGGGTTTTTTTGGTAGGCATGATGCTATTGTGGTTGTTTTTTAAAGTCTGTCTTAAAATAAGTCTGTCTTTTGGAGATGCATACTAAAACATTTATGGATAGAAAGTTAAATGATTGTCCTAGTTTTGCTTTAGCTTCATCGGGGCAGTGTGAGGGAGCAGAAAGCAAAGAAAATTAGCCATGAGTAACTGTTGAAGTTGGGTGATGGGTACGTGTGAATTCATTATATTACTGTTTTTGTATTAAGTTATTGAAGAAAGTACCACTTTCTTCAGACATAATTCTGCCTCCCTGGTAATGGTCTCTGGGTGTGGTAGTCATGTTCCAGGTTTCCCCAGTTTGATTTTAGAAATATTCTGCCTTATCACCATAAACCAACTGAAACATTCCAGTTTCATAAGTAGTGACATAGCCTTTGTCACACTGGATGTATCGAATCTTATGTTTTCTTGCAATGGAAAAAACTATGGGGAAGCAACAGCAATGGTTTACTGTCATGCTAAACTTCATATAATGACTTAAAAGGGCCTTACTTGCCCTTTTTTATTATAAACGCCCTTAACTGCCTTCCTGTCCTGTGCTGCAGAATCTCTACCAACAGAGGCAGATGGGATTAGCCAGAGGGAGAGAAGCATGGAACACTCCCAGATAGACCACCTTCAAGGTCTCACCTATGCATACTGCTGAAGTATGGACAGAGGCATCTCATACTCACTTAGGTGTGATGCCCTTGGAAAATGTACCCCTGCCTACGCTTGTTTCATTGTGTGCTTTCTCTCTCTCAATCTTTACCCTATACCCGCTGTATTACTTCCTATGAAAGTGATCAGGTCAGTCCTTCAGGAAGATGTTTACTATCTCTCCCAGAGGATACAGATAGCTCCTTTATTTCCTGCAACTTGAAACAAAGGTTTAAAAACAATTATTGGCATCATTGGGGGTGGTGTGGGGTGATATACTTATTAACCATGTTTTATTTCTGGATTTCACTTTTTAGCTTTGTATATATTCTCCCATTGTCAGTGTTAACAAGCAGTAACTCTGTTCCTTGGCCTATTATAATTTTTCTATTTCCCTATTGTTTCCTCTGTACCTAGATACTGTTAAATATGTTGATTTTCCTTTCTTTCTTTGGTAACAGTTGGAGACACAGGCTTGAAGCCCTACTAAAGTATACAGATAATGAAACAAAGAGGATGCTCTTTTATTGCTACTGTAACTCTGTTGACGTCATAAATTCTCAAATGGTGGGATAAGCAAAGAACACTACTACTGAGATCAAACATTTATTCTTCTTTGGGTAGTTAAGGGGTAGAAATGAGGGATTAAATGGGTGGACCATAGGCAGGTATACCTTAAGTGAAAATATTAGAAAACAAAGATAGCATCCACTAGAGAGAAATTAGGTCTTAGGAATGACCTTGTAGCTGAATAGGATCCTATTACCTTTTCTGAAACTGAGCTTATTTTTAAAGGCATTTCTAGACTCCCTCTCTTCTGAGAGAGAGCCTACGCTATAGCAGGTGCAGAAAGCAATCTGCCTAGTAATAGGTACTGATCTATTTCAAGTTTTGTTCATTTACTTTACCTCAGTATATCCTGCTGCTTTGAAAATAAAAGGTATACTAAATCAGAAAGTGGATGAATTTGGTTCCATTAATCTTTAAACCAGAGAAATGGCAAAGTGGAGAGAAAAACAATTTTATTTTTGGCCTTTTTATTATTAGTCTAGCAATTTGGGGCTTCCACTCTTTTATTTCTAGATGGTTAACCCACTGATATCTTTATATCTGACCCCGACTGATGAAAACCACTCTAAAACATAAGGACTTCTGTCCCCAAGACAGATATTATAAACAGGGGGTAAAGTCTCTTTTCTGGACACAGACCAACACCAAAAAGATTAAAAAATCAGTTTCTGTCACACTAGGCAGGGGGAGTGTCAGGTTTGTAAAACCAAACCTGGAATCTATCTGCACTATCCTCCCGAACAGCAGACACCATTCCCTCTCCTCTATCCCTCTGTAATCTATAATTCTACTTTTTTAAAAGGACATCTCCCCTAATTCCCACCTCCAATAAATATCCAGTCTAAATTATTCTCCACCCAATTATTAAACTTTTTCACAAGCTCCGGGGGGAAGATTTACCCTGAGACAAACAGTGAACAGAATGGGGATTTTTTGGAAAGGTACAAGGCCTACTGGTCCCAGTATCAGAAATGAAAACATTCTGCTCCCTGTGAGATTCAAAAAGCAGCAGGAGAACATAGAAAGTCAAGCTGGTATGAGGAGAGGAAGTATTTGTGATTGACTGGGACATAACTGAGATTCTTAGCTGCATTATGCATGAACTTGTGCTCAGAGAGAAATGGGGAGCAAGGCAGCCTTATATTCGGGCAAATTGCTGGGACTGGGGTCGTATTAGAAACTTTACTCCTCCTTTACAGAACTCCATGGCTGTGGGCCAAAGCCTAGCCTCTTTAGAATGGTAAGGTGAAAGAACAGGGATATGAAAAGAGCAAGAGCCTTTTCCCAGACACATAGCAAGCCCCTCAGTGAGACTGGAGGCCTAGATTTCTGCCCATCTGATCCCCACCTCATTTTGTACTCCATGGTCATCCTCCCTGGTCTACCCTTACTATATCCCTGTTCCCCACCCTCAAGAACACAAAGTTTTTCAGTTCTTTGCCACAAGGTAAGTTAAAAAAAAATGTGGTTTCTTTGTTTAAACAGTTACTAAGTTGGTTTGTCTTTTAGTAATAGACCTCCCCTCCCCCAGCCTCCCACTCAGTCCTGGATGATCACATCATCATCGTCATCGTCATCGTCCTCCTCCTCCTCCTCTTCATCATCTTCTGGCAGTTCCTCCTCCTCCTCTTCCTCCTCTTCATCTAGACAGACCACCACTTCAGCTGGCTCAGGTAATCGAGAGTCAAACCAATCCAGTACCTGCTGGTGCTAAGCCTTGATGCCTGACTCAGTTGAGGGATATCACTTTCCCGGAGCTGTTGGTGGGTTGCCCAGTACCTCTCCAAGGGTCGTATATCCGGTGGGGGCGGAGGATTTGGCAGAGGTGGTGTCTCAGCCCATTCATTCAAGGAGCGGGTTGAAGGTGGTGGTGTGGGAATTGCTGGATCCTGGAAGCTAGGGGCACCAGGTACTGCATTGTCCCGAAACCATTTTAGTTGCCCATGCTTCAAGGCATAGCGTGTGTCACCAAACCACTGAATAATCTCAGGCCGAGGTAAACCAGTGATCTGCTCTAATTTATGGTAATCCTCACGCCGTGCCCATTGGCACTGTAGGAAAAACGATTTGAGGATAGCCAACTGCTCTTTGGTTTTGCGCTTGGTCTTTCGCTGGCGTTGCATGTCTGGGGAAAGATACTCTGCAGGGCCAGCCCTACCTGATGCTGAGTTATGCCTTAGCCCCTGGGGCCAGGCTGGCTCCAGCTGTGGGGGTAGTGCCTGTTCATTGGGTGACAGTGGTTGTGGGGCACAGCCCAGTGGCTGGAGGGACTTAGAGGTGGCAGGAGCTCCATTAGCCAGTCCCTGGAAAGAGGAAGAAGAGGTAGAGGAAGGAGGAGTCACATTAGATGCTGACTCCTTCTTACAACTACTGGCAAGTAATGAGATGGATTCGGGCTTATCCCGAGCACGGGGCTGGTGGACAGCTGTGGCATGGTTCCAGGAAGCAGTACCTAGGCTGTGTGACTGGTCGGGACCCCTGCCTGCCTGCTCCTTGGAGAGGCCACTGCATTGATGATCTTGCCAAAATTGCGATTGGTGGGGGAATGCCCCACTGCCAGGTACCATCAGGGTCTCCTTTGCTTTCTGGTGACTCAGTGGCTCCTCAGGCTCTACCTTCAATCCTTTCATCTGGGTGGGCTCGCTAAGAGTCAGGGGCACTATTCCAAGACCAACTTGTTCCGGAGGTGGCATAGGAGAAGGAGGCACTTCCTCTGGGGGCCGCCCTGCTGATGAGTAAAAGAGAGAAGGGATTTGAAATGGAGCTGGTCCCGATGGTAGACTACTCGGGCTCGAGTCTCTTCAATTTCTTCAGATGACCAGCTAATGCCACAGCGAAGGCGCTGGGCCATGAACCAAGTCTTGACTTTCTCCATCTGCAGCCCATAGCGTAGGCAAAGAAGGGCAATATCTGCTAAACTGGGATAGGGGAAGTAGCTGAAGGTTTGGAGCAAGTGTTCATTGCTGTCCAGCTCACTGGTCTGGGCTGCTTGGGTCCACACAAGCTGTAGCTCCTCAGAGATTGGAGGGAGGCAGATGAGGCCCGCAGGGGAGCTATTAAGACTGCTGGCCTCTTTATTAGGAGGCATGGTGCTTTCTGATTTGTGCCCTTCAGAGATAGCTGTAATAAGAAGAGAAACAGCTTGATCACTGGGGTTCCCCTTTCAGGCCATTGCTCAATTTCTACCAAACAAAACATTGGACTCCAAAAACAATTTTCTATGTGTACTGTACTGGACTGCTTTTAAAGTGTTTAACAATTTCTCATTTTAATTTTCATAACCTTATAAATCATCAGAGCCTGCTATAATTCTCCCTATAGGTATGAAAAAACCAAAGTCCAGAAAAGTTAAATTATTTCAAGTCACAAAAGTAGTGAGTGTTGTCACTAAGATGATAACCTGACTTCTGAGGTTAAAAAAAAAGAAAACATCCTTAGAGCCTTTATCTTTCCCCTTCAAATTCACTTCACCCTCTAAGTTCATGCAACAAGAGTGACAGAATGAAGATTCACCTAGAAAACCCAGAGATGTATGTAATCTCAGAACACTTTAGCTCCTAACAGATTATTTCTTGAGCTATCTAGATTATTTCTAAAATGTGGAAAGATTAGGAATACAATGTGTGAGAATCTAGAAGATACAGAAGTTAGAATAGCATTGTCCCTCTACCCAGCTTCCTTTTCTTTTCTTCTTGGTGGTGGAGTGTTGCGGGAAGGTGATTGATAGTTTAATTTTTTTCTAAGTCTCAGTGGATGAGATGGGTCAGTGATCTGGGATGAATGGAGTTCCCCTTGGTTTTGGTCCAGAGAGGGTAGAGGGAGGTGAATGTTTCCTTCCCCAAGACATTTGCAGAACAAAGGTTATTCCCCTCTTCCCCAGCCTTTGTCTCTTCCAATTGCTGTCTCTCTCCAGGGAGCCTAGAGAGCTCCCTCAGACCTTAATAGCCCCCTCCACACGGGGTGGGAGGCCTGCAGCTCTTATCTCTTCAGTCCAGCTTTCTTCTTGGAACCAGGTGGGCAGGCTCATTATAAACTGTAACCAGGTCCTGCAAGCTACCTAGTGGCACCAGGGCTCCCAGGCTCAGCATGGGTGTGGGGACTGCAGAGGAAGCCTCTGACTGTGCTTTATTCCTGGAAACCTGCCCAAGCTATTTCCCAGAATAATTCTGGACCCCAGTTTGACTTTTTTTTTTTTTGCCACGTGGCTTGTGGGGATCTTAGTTCCTCAACCAAGGACTGAACCCATGCCCCTGCATTGGAAGTGCTGAGTCCTAACCACTGGGCAACCAGGGACTTCCCTGGTGACTGAGTTTTAACTCGACTCCCTGTTAAATGCTCCCTGTGTGGGCATTAGAGACTAACATTATCTGTCACCCTTTACTTTTCAAGGACTCTCATCTGAGTTTACAAATAGTCCTTCTAATACATTACAGAGAGGACAGCATGCCTATGTAAAAGTTACAGATAGAGCAGTGTAGTATCGGAAGTTTTATATGATGGAACAGAAAAATTCGGCAGCATTCTAATGCATGTCACCATTCCCTTTTAACAAGAAAATCTTAACAAACTGAAGGCCATGCAGACCTTGAATGCAATACAGTTTGAGAACCTTCAGAGGGTAAGTGGAGGCAGCATGGCATTAAGTGGATTAAGGCCAGCATTACATAGGAAGTTTGAATCCCAGTTCTGTCTGAACTTACAGGCGCCTCAGTTTCCTCATGTGTAAAAACTGAAGATAATGTTGAGCATATATAAAGTTCCATATGTTTTTACGAGCACCTACTGTGTGCTAGGTGTTGTATAGGCGAGGCCTAGAGCTGTTAGAGGTAGAGATCTAGGGTGAGACAATCTGAGATGAATCACAGCTTCACCACTCCCGAGAGTGCTTACTTAAGCCTTAGTTTCCCATAAGAATAAAAGGTCATAACAGCATCTACCTTGCAAGGTTATGACTAAAAAAATGCAACTGACATTATGCCTATACTAAAGTAAAGGCTCAATAAATTAGAGTTTTTATCATTGCTTCAGCATCATGGGATGACTCTGGTATAGGTAATGCTCCTCCTAGACAACAGGGGAAGTGAGGCAAAGATGGAATATTTTAAATAACTGTATCCAATCTGTTATTGCAGAGTCCTAATTCTAATGGGGGAAACCAGGGTATCTGATTTTGTAGTTTTTATATTTGAGGAGTTGGATATAATTCCAGAAAGGATTTTGCTGCTTTAAAAAAAAAGTATCAAAATGACTGCTTTAGAACTGAATCTATAATTTAGATATAAATCCTTTTCGATTGCTGCCAGGTGAATTTTGATTGCTGCTAACCAACAGGTTCATCTCAAGACACAGCTGAGTGGCTGTGAGGAAGTGCCTGCATGGCTAGGTACTTAAAACCACCATTTGGAAGTTGTGGCCCACCAGGAACACCACTACATCTAACCTGGAGAACACCTGATGATCCAACGCTTGACACCCACTCAACCTTATTTGTGCCCTATTTTTTTAAGGTCACGGCGACAGTTTAGATGTGAAGAAAAGGTAGCACAAGGAATAAAGCAGTCCAGCGTGAGGATGAAGACTGCTAGACAGGGAATAAGGCAGGTGCAGCTACAAGCCGACAAGGAAACAGGTTGCTTTCATTCATGTGGTCTGCTATCCTTAAGATTCTCATGGCTTGATAGTTCAGTATAACAGTACTGCAAAGGTCATATTTGGTGTACTGCATATATCCACATTTCTTCAATAACACAAAACACAAGTTGTGAAAGACTTTTTGATACAGAATGGTGCCTTAAATTAGGACACAGCAGTAGAGCTGGTACCTCCCTGGAAGAATCTGGCTTTGATATAGGAGGAAACTAGAACCAGGGAGTAGCTCATGAGAACTATAACAAGGAGGGTAGATCCTACAGTAACCAGAAGCACAGTGAAGACACTATAGCATCTTGTGTCCTTGTACCTCATTTGGAGAAAGTAGAAAAAGAAACCAGAGCTGGAGAAATAAGGACTCCTCTGGGCAGAGGTGTCGGTGATGGTGGTACTATCAATTCTGAATTACTAAATCTGTAACCATGCCAGATATGTCCTACTGCTACTTAAAGTCACCAATAAAAAGTAGAGTCAGGGTAACACCCTTATTTCCCTTTGGGCTTTCCATACCCCTGGACAAAAGGCAGAAAAGTATTAATGGGCTGCCTTAAACTTCCAGTGTAGGTGTTCACACAAGGTTAGGAAAAAGAGATCTTCAGAACTTGAGCCTATGCTGGGAATTTCCTGGTGGTCCACTGGGTAGGACTCCACACTTAAAATGCACGACGCATGAGTGTGATCCCCTGGTCAGGAGACTTAAGATCCCACATGTGGCATGGTGTGGCCAAAAACAAAAATCTTGAGCCTAGGCTTATGGTTAAAACAGGTGACAGTTCAAGTGAAGACCAGATATGAGCCTGCTAAGTTATCTAAGTCTTTATTCAGAGAACTGAAGAATGTTTCTGAGTGAAATGTGTTTTGGTGATAGTTTTCAGGGCCTTAAAGGACATTTAGTGATACTCAATTCATGTGCTTTTCACTTTTTGGATCATGACTCTTTTTGACAATAGAACTTAAAGGTTCTCATAAAGTTATGACTTACCTCGCACCCCGCCCCAAACATTCAAACTTACAGATTATAAATTATTATCTCAGGGGATTCATTGATTGTCCAGAAGCTCCTGTTAGAAACCCTGTCCTATGTCCTCCCAACTTAATAAAGGCAATGGTCGTAATTGCTTTAAGAAAACAGTTTATGAATGAATGGAACGAGTGGTTGGAAGGCTGAAGAGAATGTAAATTAGTTTAGAAGGGACTAAGTACTAGTGCTATTAGCTGGACAGAGTAGAAGCGAAAGATGTTCAATTGGTCCAGGAGCTTGGTTTAACTGATCCTCACTGGATTACATAATCAATACCCACAGTGCACTGGACACTAGAGGCTGGTAGTCTAGTCTCTAGCATGGCAAAGTCATCTGCTTCCTTTAGCTGCCCTATGTGCTGAGGCCAGTTGTGTGTGATTCCAAACCTGCTTATGCCCCTTGTTTTTCTCTATATAATTAAACATCCTATAAACCTATGAAAATTAGTGCATTAAGAATTGTTTCTGAAAAAAAAAAAAGTCAAATGCTTTGGAAAGACATAATACAAAGAAATGCACATAAAAAAAAATTGTTGAGTTGGGAGTAGGCAAGAAAGCTGTAAAAGACTGGAGGGGCAGGAGACTTAAAAAAATCTCAGAAGTATTCTGCATTCATATTGCTTCAAAAGTGTTTAAATTCAGACTCCACTTTAAAGAGACCAAACCTGGAAATCACAGATGATGATGCAGTGGCTCCAGTCTGACTGCATGTTAGAAAAATTCCCCGGGGAAACTTAACCCACGGCATCCACCTCGTTCTGATTTACTTAGCCTGGGTTGGGGCAGATGAAAGTAGTTTATTTTAAAGTTCTCAGGGTTCAGCCAGATTAGAGATTTGCTTATGTAGTTGATATTAGAAAGACAATTGGGACTGCCAATCAGCAACACAAAGAAAACGCTGGGACACTTACCCAAGAAATTGGTGAGATGAATGTACTTTTAATGACAATGCTTAGGATATGTATGCATCATTTAAAAAATTCCCAACTTTAACTGGCTTGCTTTCAATTACTGCCACCTACCTATCCTCAGCATAAAAAGCCCTTCAAATGTATGGTGAGAAGAGGGTTCATATAAAATATATCATCTGGGTGCACATTATCAAATAGGTCTCAGCTTGAGTCTTCTTTCAGTTTAGAAGTCTCTGATTAGGAGGCAACACCAGGAACCTTGAGGACTCAGGTTCTCACTTTTCTGGTTGGTTTTCTGAGTATGGCTGGGTAGGGGTCAGAATGGGCAGTTTCTCTCAAACCTTTCATTCCCAAAGGCCATGCTCCCCAGGAATAAGGCCAGGTTTCTGTACGTGTGTTGAAGTCGCCAGGAGGCAGTCATGGAGGGGAGGAGGGGAGGCCTGGGAAGGAAACGTTTCTCCTATCCTCCATTTCGCAGGCAGTCTAGAAGGCTCCAAACTGGGTCAGAGAACAAAAAGTTGCTGCACTTGGGGCGATGAGCCCCAGGGAGCAGGCAAATCTCAACCCTCCCCTCGCCAAGGGCGTCCCAACCCGGCCTTCCCCTCCTCCTATACACCCACTCACCCTCCCCCAGTTAAAACAGGGAACCGAAAAGTCCTGAGGAGAAAGGAGAGAGAACCGGACCACTCCGAACCTAGAATTCTCCTCCTCCCCCCAGCGCGGAGATGGGGCTCCAGAGGTCGGAGATCGTACAGGGACTGGAAGGGGAAGTCGAAAGGGCTGGGGATCACTCACCGCAGTCCAGCCCGGGCGGCGGCTCCCAGCCTCGCACCATGGGCCGGGGGGAAAGGGGGAGAAAGGGCAGGGGGCCTCCGGGGTGAGAGTGGGGTTGCTGCCCGGCGCGGCCTGCTCCGAGCCCACCCGCGCGGAAGGCCAGGACCGGGACTGCCCCCCCTCCCCGCCCCCGAGAGCGCGCCCGTCTAGCCCAGCCCTGCTCCAGCGAGTTGGAGGCGGGGCGGATGGGTGGGGTGGGCTCCAGGGGTGGTGCCAAGGTGGCCCGAGTTTTGATTGGTGGGCGCAGGCAGGCGGGCCCTCGCGGAACGGGCTGGGCAGGCCATTGGCTGACTGGGTCTCGGTTGAAGTCGGCTATTGGCTGCGTGGGCCTCAGCTGGGATGCCTATTGGCTACATGGGACAGGGAAGATGTCCCCCCGGGCTAGGATGCCGTGAACAGTACCCCTTCCCACCCTCGCCTTGTGGGCGCCGGATCTTCGGGGTACGCGGGCAATGTTCCTCCTGGAATTCCCCAAGAATTTCAAAGCAGTTTGCTGAACTGTCCAAACCGCCTACAACTACTCCCCATGTTTCCTCCGGAAGGAAAACGTTTTCAGTATCCCTTTGCCAGCTTCGTACAGGAGACAAGCGTTCCCAGCCTAGGGTCAAACCGCCGTCAGCAGCGTCAGCCGTAAACGAAGCGCCTAGAGCAACCGTTAACTTGTTCTAGAGATGGATCAACTGTCTTGCTGCTAAGTCGCTTCAGTTGTGTCTGACTCTGTGCGTCCTCATAGACGGCAGCCCACCAGGCTCCCCCGTCCCTGGGATTCTCCAGGCAAGAACACTGGAGTGGGTTGCCATTTCCTTCTCCAATGCATCAAAGTGAAAAGTGAAAGTGAAGTCGCTCAGTCGTGTTCGACTCTTAGCGACCCCATGGACTGCAGCCCACCCGGCTCCTCCGTCCATGGGGTTTTCCAAACAAAAGAGTACTGGAATGGGGTGCCATTGCCTTCTCCGTCAAGTGTCTTGGCCACCCAGAAAAATGAGGATCCTAGCAGCCTGGCACCTTCCGCCGCTTCCCAGGTCCAGTTGTCACCAGACAGGTGTTCTCAAAGATGAAGTTCTAGAGGGGGTCACCTCATTAGGTCTTGCCAGCCCCCCTCAGGCCCTTTCTCTGCCCTAGTAAAGACTACCTGGAGTTGTGCCTCATGTTGGGGAGGCCTTGGTTTTGCTGTCAAGAAAGGGATTATAATAAAACGGGCTTTCCAACAACTGAGTATTCCACACATTCCAAAATTCTGGGCCAAAAGTTTGTATAGTTAGGATTCTCAGTCTTCTGACCAAAACTTGGGAACAATACTTTCTGAAGTGACTCTTCTGTTCTCATGATAGTCTTCTCTTGTTTATTTAGGTCACAATAGCTTATATACTTACAATAATTTGTAAAACAGTTTCAGACTGGTGCCCTGTATTCCACAGATCTCACCACTCCCCATATACCCCGTAAAAAGTCAACCATCATAACATACTCTGATTCCTCATTGCTCCACACTAAGGTCTAAAGCTCTTTAAAGGTTGCCAAGCATGAGAAATGTATCTCTAATTCAGCTTTTTCTGTTGACTCTGCGTTTGCCCCTTCCTCCCTTCTCTCAATACATTTGGTAACAATCCCAAGTCCTAAGAGCCATGCCCTTCAAACTAGTATCCCTTAAAAGCACAATAGGAGTAAGCAACAGAAATAATCTTCTCAGCTTTAGAGTTAGAAACTTTTGATCACTTAGGATTTAAGCCAAGGCCAGTGCTATATACAGACCTCCTAACTCAAGACTTATTGTAATAACCCCAGTGGTTTGTATGTAAGGAAGAAAGGGAAAAGTGAAACATTTTAGGCAGTGATAACTCTCAGCTGTCAATGGAGAGCTCATTCTTTTAATCTGAACAATGAGGCTGGATATTGAGTGAGAAGAACTCTGTTTGGCTAGAAAGCCAGGCAGGAACTGTGAAAATTTAGTGGCTGCTCCTGAGGGGTTAAGTCAGTCCTCTGGGCATCACAGATCATGGGCTGGGAATGATGAAATGTAGACAACTCAGTCACATTTGTCTCAGAGGGATACACACTCCCAAGTCAGGGGTATGCAGAAGAGTCAAAGACTCAAGATTTAAGAGAAGAGTAATCCAAGGAAAGAAATTCCTGTGCCCTGGTTCTGGAAAGCAGGCTGAAGACTCCCTCTTTTATGTGGGTTTCACCCTTACACGTAAGATGATGGAGTGGACTGGAGTAGGGGAGTGGAACAGAGGAAGAGGTCCAGACTTGACATTATCAGACAAGGAAGTTAGCAAGTCGGTGATCATCCCAGCAATTCCAGGAACTAGTGCTGAAGAATGTGGACCTACCACGTCATCCTCAGTCTTTAGTGAAAACTCCCTCCCCCTTTGCAGGGCTCAGTAACATTAGCAGGACTGACCAGATATACAATTACCCAATAGCTAAGGAAGCTGGAGGAAGTTAAGAGTCCTCTTTCGCACAAATCTCTTCCAAAGCACTGGAAGAGCTCAGCAATGTGTTAACATGTTTTTGTAGAATTAAAAAAACATTCAAACTGCAGTTGGTCAAGATCGACGTCTCTTTCTGACTTCCCCTCTATCACCTTTCTCTTTTTGTCCAGTGGCAATGAAGAGGCCATGGGCATTTTGGGATTGACTAATGAAATTCAGTTGGGAATACATTTAGTTTGGGTTTAGGAGTTACACATCTTTGGTTTGCAGTTACTTCTTTGAACAGTTAATAGTATTTATAATGTTATGGGCTGAACTGTGTCCCTCTAAAATTCCTGTTAAAGTCCTAACTCCCAGTACCTCAGAATGTAACCATATTTGGAAATAAGGTCTATTCAGAGGTAATTAAAATAAGGTCTTTAGGGTAAGTCAATTCAGTATAACTGCTGTCCTTATAATAAGACGGAATTTGGATGCAGACATGCAGGTAGGACAGACCATATGAAGACGTAGGGAGAAGATGGCTATACACAAGCCAAGAGAGAGGAACCTCAGAATGGAATCAACCCTGCCAATGTCTGGATCTCAGGCTTCTAGCCTCAAAACCGTGAGAAAATTTCCATATTATAAGCGACCCAGTCTAAGTATTTTGTTATGGCAGCTCTAACAAACTAATACAGCTTCCAGGAATACTACTAATGTCAACATTTCAGAGTTATGTTATTATTATAAAATTTGAAAATGCTCCAAAATCTTACCCCACATATACTAAAGAAATTTGGTAGGGTTTTCCCAAGTTTGACAAAAATCCTACCCCCCAATTATGTGAACATAATTGTTCACTTACAAGGTGTGAAGGTGAAATTTTTTTTAATTATAAAAAAATTTTTTTTAAGTGATCATGGTAATGGAATTACCTCTTTATGGAAAAATTATATGTAATCATATTAAAAGACTGATATCAAAGAGTGTGCAGCCAAAAACAAAATTGTAGGGAAAAATATTTAGGTTTGCCACATAGGTAACTTTTAAATTTTGTTTTTCTTGATTTTGTGATCTTTATCAGCTTTTTTTAAATATAATTTTTATATTTTTTCTCATCCTGAAATATATTCACTCTTGTGCCTTATGTATTTTATTTTTCTTGAAAAAAGGGTCCATAAGTTGTGTGCTTCAGACAACCAAAAACTTGGATCTGTCCCTGGGAATGAAATGGATATGGTGAGTTTCTGCCCCATTTAGGAAAACCCTGCTCTAGTGTTCTATGCTCTGTCCTGAGAAACACTGGAGGGGAGGGCTGACCAATCACAGCTGCCAAGTATGGAGGACTTAGGATAGCAAAAGCTGCAATAAAGGAGTTTGCAGAAGAAAGATTTCAGACAAACCTATTACCAAACTAAGATGTGACAAGTCTAGAAAGACTTTAGGGCCATGGAGCAACCTTAGGCAATAAGCCATGGAGGGAACCCCTGGAAAGCCCTCAATTACCTCTCCTTGGGTGTCTGCTCCTCATGCCGATTCTACCCTTCAGCATATCTGGTTTCAGTTACGTGTGCTAGAGTGGGTACTCTGCAGTGACATCACAACTTGGCCATTATGATGTAATGACATGGCATCTGATTATTCTAGGGCTAGGGCTTCCCTATAAGGAATGTCCTTTCATTACTTTGAGAGTAATTGGACTCTTTCGTCATTCAGGTGATGTGGGAGTCAATACTATTTTAGAACTCAGTCTTTTTCAAGGTTATTTCCCTTTAATATCTATTTCTGTCTCTTCATTTTGTATTAGACAAAGGTCCTTGCTTTTCCTATCATGCTTCTTGTTCCTTGTTTTACGGTTATCCTTGCCAAAGGGGCTTTGATCTTCCCTCCACTGCCTAAGGAGCAGAATGTAATTTAGGTGATCCCTTAAGAAAAGCACCCCACCAAAGGGGAAACCTTTCACCTGAGCTGTTCCCTTTAATGCAGCAGCAACTGGTTCTGGTACAAGGTAGAGGGGAGCTAAGCCCCAGGCCTGGTAACTTTCCCTACCACTGCCCAAAATGGTGTGTCATACAATAGGGGTGTCTCATAACAGGGCTGCCCAACTCCTCCATTGTCCCTTCCCATCTCAAGAAATGAGATGGCCAAGCAATGAGGGGTGAGAGGGAGGAAGAAATCTTGCCTTTGAGTCTCTTGCCACCCTCAGCGCCCCTCCCAAATAATACTTCTCAACATGTTATACTTTTCAAATTTCAACTTTATTTCAAATATGAGGGCATATTTCAAATATGCCCTTTATACAAAAGGGAGAGCAGTTGCATGAGGAAGCTGAAATGAGGCACAGTACCAGCAGGTATGGGGTCCAGAGTACCAAGCTGCACTGTGAAGGAGGTGGGGAGGTTCGGGGAGGGTCTGGTGAGAACAGTGGTTTGGGGGGATTCACAGAACACACTTTTATTTCCTCTCTAGGTTAGCTATTCAGTGGGTAGATTAGTTGTTTTTTTGTTTTAGCAACTTCACTGTTCTTCAGCAACATCACTGAAACAAGTGCCAAGGCTAATGACATACTGGTCCCTTTGTTTCTCTTTCTGCCTGAATGCAGTAGGGAATGGAAACTAGAAGCAGAAAATGAAACACTTCTGATGTATCCCTTGCCAAGAAAAATCATGGGTCTGTTCCTGTTGGGGGAGGACTCTTCGATAGCCTGGGAATAGAATGTGGTCAGGAGGCCTGGGTTTAAGTCCCATCTGCAGTTGTACTAACAAATTCTCTGACCCTGCTGGGGTCCCTTCTCATTTCTGGACCTGTGTCCTCATCTCTAGAGGAATCTAGACCCAATGATCTCTAAGGACAAGCCTTTTCAGGTCTCTGAATTCTGTGATCTATGGATTGCCAAGATCCAGAGGAGCTCCAGAGAAACACAGGAGTTAGAAGAAAGGGAATGTGAGAAGCTGAGTTAGGGCTTATTAAGAAGAGAAATGATGAGCTACATTCATAAAGGAAAACAAAGGAACAGGAAGAGTATATAGGAAGGACACCTGAGGTCTGGATGAGAGGAAAGGGCAAGAGTGTTCCTGCTGTATTGCTTTAAGGACCCAGCCCGTGCCCATGGTACAGGTTTCTCATATGGCACTTCCCAGCCACGGCTGACAGGTTATACCCTCATCTGCTCCTGTTTGTAGTCATCAGGCTTTACAGGAAAGTCCTGTGCCTAACACATGACATACCTCTAAAGATTCTGCCAAATTCCTAGTGTTTCTCATGTCAGATTTGCCCTGCAGCTTACCACCTTCCCACCGCTACCCTGTGGCAACTCTGGAAAAACCACGAGACTCATGTCTTGGCTCTATAAAGCTGAGAACATAGGAATGGGTGAGCAATGGTAATTCTTAGAGATAAAGCTCAAGAACAGTGAATTCTCTTTGGTTCCCTGACCCCAAATCCATTTGCATTTATCCCCTTGGTATTACTCGGGCTCCAGGAGACCAACCATCCAGCAGACCATCCAGCAATTAGCCTGTTCATGAACTCTTCCAGTGCAAATTTTAGGGAACTGGGCAATTCAAGGCTAGAGTCCGGCGGGGGTAGGGAGGTGGTAAGAAGGTGCACAGCACGTCAACAGGTGTGGACTACCTAGGGCCAGAAGAGAATCCCAGTGTATGGGAAGGCTGGAGTTCACATGGGTTCCTAAATTCTCCAGCAGGCAGGCGAAGTGGTTCCTTGCTGATCACAGGGTCACAGAAAGCAGCAGCAAGCTTCTGGAAGGAGCAGATGAAGCTTGGGACCTTCAGTGCTTTGCCTTTCCCAAGCCAGTTAGGGAGGCTGGGAAGGCAAAGCACAATTAGAAACTGGTCTTTTCCTACTACGAGATATGTGGCAGGAGTTTCTGTTTTTTTTTTTTTTTTTAACGGCAAGGTTTTAATTTTGTTTTTAAAGGAAAATATTATGACGTCATGCTTATGCACAGAGGCTTTGGAGATCTCCTGCGTTCACAACCCTAGCTCTGCCATTTACTAGTTGTGTGATCTTAAATAAATTACTGAGCTTTTCTGAACTGTTTTCTAAAACAAGAATAACATTACTCAATTCATAGGGTTGTTTTGAGGATGATATTGCATGCAAAGCACCAGATTTTAGTGGATAAATAAGTAAATGTGGGCTCTGAAATTACAAAATACAAGGTAACAGTCATGCATACACAATAAGCAACCCTCCCGCTCCATTATCCTCCCTTGTGCTCTTCCTTGGTGACTAAAAAGTGCATTGCTTGGTGGCTTCCAGTACACTGTCTCTCTTCATTCTGCTGGAACTCTGACCTGAAGGTGATCCACAAGACACATGAAATTCTTTGTTTTCTTTATCAGATAAGGATGACATTTAAATGGGCATTTGAGTGACTTGGGGTTTCTCTTTTAACCTTTTTTTTCTTTAAGGAATTAGGGTTTTGGAGAGGAGGGGCACGATAAACAAGCCCCATACTCTATTCTGAATGCATGTATGGGCACATGTGCGTCTACCTTCTCTCACTGAGTGGTAAAAGTGGAATCTAAAAATTTTTGAGAAATCAGTAACAGAAAGAAATGGGTTTGGGGAGCTGGTTACCTGGGAGCTCCATGTTCATCTGTAGCATCAGGAACTGCTTCTTCTCCCTTCTAGAAGACTGTCAAGAAGGAGCCTGAGAGAGGAAAGTGGACCAACCATGGTCTTGGAGAAAAGCAAGCAGGTTCTCCACTCCTTCTGGAGGGAGAAGGAATACAGAGATCAACAAGGATGAAGAGGGAGGCAGATGAAACTAGAGGAAATGAAGGTAAATACCCTACATGCTACACGAAAATGAAAATGGTGAGAGGGGTAGAAGGAAAGAGAAGAGCTTAGAAACAGGGTGAAAGGAGCGAAAAAACAAAAAACCAAGCAGAGGTTAACCAGGAGACATAAGGCATGAATGTAAATGGGTAGGAGAGCCCAGCTTTCCCATTCACCTACTCAGGGTATGGAAGAGACTGCTATCTTCTGGCACCATTTAATTTTCAAGCTGCTCTGTTTCTTTATTTGAAATGTTTTCCATTTCTCATACCAATAATCCTTTAACCTCAAGAAAGTCCCCAACACTGTTTCATCTTAGGGGCTCCCAAGCATCATTTTCCCCGATAGAGGCACCTCCCCCAAGCTGTCTCATAGAACCCAGATGGAAGTCTGTGGGGCAAAAGCAAAAAGCAAGGGGGCAGAGGATGAGCTGTGGTTTGAAAGAGGCTCTGGAATACCTTGAGACTGCAGGCTGGTTATGGGATGTTTCCTGGGCTCTGGAACATGTGCCAAAAACTGGGGGACCATTCCCAGGCCCAACCAGACGCTTGGGGTGCTGTATGTTCTGAACTATAAGCACTCCAACCGCAGGCTGGAGAATGGCTTCTAATCCACACTCTGCCCCTCACAGATCATACAATGTCAGAGCAAGAAGGGGCCTAAGAGATCAACTAATCCAAATGCAGTTTCTCAAGGAGGAAACTGGGGCCCAGAGAGGTGAAGTAACTTGCCCAAAGTTATCCAGCTAGTCAGTGATTTCCTTTTCTTCTCAGGCAGAAAGAGTCCCGTGTTTTGCTTGTCTCTTGACAAATACAGTCCATAAAGTGCTTAGAGGTCGTTAGAAGGCACCCAGAAAGGTAAGGCTGGCATTTTTCTGGAAGCCCCTGATTGCACTCACCCCTTAGGCACCACATGATTTAGCTACAAGGCCTGGAGTTGGTTTTGCTTTCATTTTCATCCCCAGGGCTGCCACTGGAGGAAGGAGCTCTGACTGTTACCTGCCATCACTCCCCAGCCAGTCAGCAGAGACTGAAACCAGGGATTGCAGGGGTGACAAGGGAATCCTGTCATTAATGCCGGGGGCTGGGGAGCAAGAAGGCAATGGCAACCCCATTCCAGTAGTCTTGCCTGGAAAATCCTATGGATGGAGGAGCCTGGAAGGTTGCAGTCCATGGGGTCGCTAAGAGTCGAACACGACTGAGCGACTTCACTTTCACGCACTGGAGAAGGAAATGGCAACCCACTCCAGTGTTCTTGCCTGGAGAATCCCAGGGTCTGGGGAGCCTGGTGGGCTGCCATCTATGAGGTCGCAGAGTCGGACACGACTGAAGCGACCTAGCAGCAGCAGCAGCAGCAGGGGAGCAATGGCCAAATTCGTGGGACCAAGCAAGGTAATTATGGCTAGTTAAAGCTAGGACAACAGGGCTGTGGGACCTGGGGTGGCAAAGACCAGTAAGAGGGAGTGAACCAGCAATCTAAATGATTTCAACTGCGGTATGTCTCTAGTTCACATAAAATACCTCCTGAGTACCAAAGTGTCCTCAACCTTTCACTACATAGGCCTGATCCACCTACTCCCTTTCTCCCAGTACCCACCCACGGAAGAGAACGTCACCATCGTCCTTTTGCTTCTTTTCTAATATTCCAGCACCCCTTCCGTCTCCCTTTTCTATGATGTGGCTTCATCCACTCACATCCACCCCAGTCTCCTCGGCTTTCTTTAAGTCCACGCACTCCTTACACCCTTTTGGTTTCTCCCATTCTCCTCGCCCTCCCTGACTTGACTCCTCAGGACAGCTCCCCGCCAATCCCGGTTTCTCCCATTTCTCCCAGGCAAATGTTTGGGATTTCCCAACCCTTCTGGTGCCTTTGATTTTTTTCCGCCGTCGGCAGCCTGCGTCTCAGATGAAGTGGATCCAGCCCAGGGGCTCCGGGTTTCCGCCACTTCCAGGGTGCTCCGGCCCACGCAGAGCATAGTCCCGGCCGCCGTTGTTGTCCCAGAACTCCCGGCCCGTCACACGGTAGCGCAGGGCGAAGAGCAGGGAACCTCCAGTGGGTGGCGCCGGCAGGCGGAAGGAGAAGCGGTCGGCGCGCGGCGGGGGCGGGGCCGGGCCGGCGTAGGCGGCGGGCGCCTCTCGTTGGCTCCGCCAGCCGTCTGCACTCCAGCGCACGCTCACGCGCTTCTCGTAGGCCAGGTCCAGCACGCGCACGCTCCCCGCCACGCCCAGCGGGCCCGCCTCGACGCGTTCCAGGCAGATGCGCTGGGCCTGCAAGCGGGCGGCGAAGCCGGGTTCGCTGGCCGGCTCCAGGGCGGCGCGCGCCTCCTGTAGGGAAAGGAGGAGCTGGGAAGAGGGAGCCGGGGGAAGGAGAGGGGCGGAGGAAGAACGGGGGCGGGGTCAGGGCGAGGCACCGGACCAATCGGAGGCGACCCTGGCGTCGGGGCAGTCGGGGGGGTGGCTGGGAGCGTGGCCTAGGGAACTCGCCAAAGGAACCCCAAAGTGGGTGAGCGAGAGCAAGCCCAGGGTTGGGGATGGAGATGGGTGCTTCTACGTAAATCCACTCCCACACGTCCGCCGAGGCCAAGCTGAGAAAGTCCTGGGGAAGCGGAGTGCCTCTGCCGCCTACCTGGAGGCCTCGGGCGCGGGGCTGGCACGGCGCGAAGTGGCGGAGGGCGTCCCTCTGCAGCTGGACCTGCACGTGGCGGGGCACTCGAGGCAGCTCTCCCGGGCGGAAGCGGCGCACGGCTGCCAGCTCCAGCCCCAGCGCATCAGCGAAACGCACTCTCTTACGGGTATCGGGGCTGTGGTTGCGGAGCGCCCGAGTCCCGCCGCCTCCGGCGGGCGCAGAACGAGCCCGGCGCCCCCGACTCGGAGCTGGAGCTCGGGATCGGGCCCCGAGACGCGTCCCTCCCTCGCTTGGTTCCTCCTCTGGCTCCTCCTGGAGGCCGGGCCGCTGGCTGAGGTAGTAGGCGCGCTCTGTCAGCGAGGCGATGAAGCTCAGGTTGCGGGGGATGTCGGTGCGGGGGTGCCGCTCGCGAGACATGGCACCCCCCGCCCTGGCGGGACCCTCCGGCGGCGCCGGCGCGCTGCTCTCCTTTCCTAGTCGCACCCGGCCGCTGTTCGCACAGAAGCTCCAGCCACCCCTCGCAGTTGTGTGCTCTCCTTGCTGTCACCTCCAGAATCCTCCACCTTCTGCAGCTCTGCCTCGTCTCCAAGTGACTCCCTTTCCTCCCACTGGCCACCTTCTCCCAGGGTCTTTGACCATCACCTCCTGCAGGCTAGGCTGTCTTCTCTGAGCCTGCGCTTAGCGGCGCTCACCCTCCGGTCCCGCGGCCCTCGCGGGGCCTGGCCCCCGCCCACAGCCCTGTGACAAGTGACTCTCCATCTATCATTGATGCTGCTGCACCAGGAGGCGGGCACTCCACTCTATCGGTCCAGAGTGGGACCATGTTCCTTTTTTTTCTTTTGAACGGCCTCAGCCTTTCCGACACCTGAAGAGTTAACGCAAGGACTAGAGAGCAAACTTTTCTTTTAGGGGAAAATTCAAACCGCCCAGCCTGTAACTTTCTCTTCTGGGCTCAGTGTTTTCTTTCCTAAACCCTAGGCTCCAGGTTTGGGAGGATGGTAGTGGTGGGTGCAAATACGGGAAAGTAACAAAAGCTAGGTAGAACCTCAAATAGAAATTGAGACATGGCGCTCCAATAGGTGGGCGGCCCTTTGGAAAGAGTTCTGAGCTGAGAGTTGCGGAAAGACCTACTTCTGGTCTCACCTCTGGTGCTATTTAGCTGTGTGACTTTGAGCAAGGCACAACTTCTCTGGACCTCAGTTTTCTTATCTGTAAGAAAAAGTGGATTAAAAGTCTGATCTGTAACCCGACTGGAAGCTCTTTGACCAGCAGAGGCTGTGTCTGACTCATGGTGAGTTTCAGCACATAGTAGCCCCTCAAATTATTGAATGAATCATCACATATCTTTCTTGGAATTGAGACTGTGGAGTTGTAGTTCCAGTAAGAGCTCAAAGAAGAGCACAGAGCTGCTTTTTACTCTTTTTTTTTTTTTCTGTATTTGTGGAAAAAAGTGAAGTTTTGTTCAGTTTTTTTCTAACTCCCTCCTGATCTTACGTAGCACTTGCAATGTGCTAGGTACAATTGTTTTACAAACACTAACTCATATAGTACATTCATCATAGGAGAGAGAGTATTATGCCTAATTTATGGATGAGAAAATTGAAGGAGTGGGTAGGTCTCTTGCCCAAGGTCGCATAAATTAATATTTGGGGAGCTGGAATTAGAATCTCAGCAGTTCCGTTCTAGAGTCTACTATTTTATACACTTAATTATATTAAGTGGGTTAAAACATTTCATGGTAATAATTAACTTTCTCCGAGCACTGAAATATGGAATGTTAGAGTAGAAATGGAATCTCTGAAGCAACAAGGGTATAAAACCACAAGTGACTAAGTTGGAAATAGGAGACATATACTGTTTATTATACAATTTATTCCTGTTGGCATTTTAACTCCAGTATTAAGCATAGTAATGCTCTTTAACCAGGACTCATTTTTAAAGTGATACTGAGTTTTATTTTCTTATTTTACACATAGATATGTAACCCACAGAAAACACATTCTTTTCATATTTTAGGGTATGAAATAATGCTACAGTAATTTGTGTTATAGTCAAGCAGTTTAAAACTGTCTTCCTTACTCTGGTACCATATGTCATTGATGGGACAGGTAAGGTTCAGTGTCAGCCTACATGGCCGAAGGTTTTCTGGGAAGAACTCTGTTGTCTGAGCTGCCATTCCTTGGCTCTGTGGTGTTGGTCTGAGAAGATCCTTGAGGCACACAGCCTTGGACCTGGTGTAATTTGTGTTGATCCAACAGTCTTTGTTTCTTAAGTAGCCACTGCTGCTGCTGCTGCAGCTGCTGAGTCGCTTCAGTCGTGTCCAACTCTGTGCAGCCTCATAGATGGCAGCCCACCAGGCTTCCCCGTCCCTGGGATTCTCCAGGCAAGAACACTGGAGTGGGTTGCCATTTCCTTCTCCAGTGCATGAAAGTGAAAAGTGAAAGTGAAGTCGCTCAGTCATGTCTGACTCTAGCGACCCCATGGACTGCAGCCTACCAGGCTCCTCCGTCGATGAGATTTTCCAGGCAAAAGTACTGGAGTGGGGTGCCATTGCCTTCTCCGAGTAGCCACTGCAGTGATCTTCAAACATCTGACTGGGCCTGCTCAATAACTGGCCAGAGGCATCGAGTGATTTTTTTCAGTCAACATTTACTGAAGGTCTATTAGGCCATGAGGATATAAAAGTGAGTACGATTCAGTGCCTGCTCTCACCGAGCTTATAAATGAATGGAGAGGCAGAGAGAAATCTATTTGGATCCTGAGACATAGAAGTTTTTATTTCAAGTAAACATCTTAGAAGAAATCAAGACTGCAAATGAAGGACTAGATTATTTTCTAAAAAAGGAGGCAACCTTGCTGATAGCATTGGAATGACTATCCTAAGAGCAAAGAAGAAATGCAGATGGTTGAAAGGATACAGTCATAAAGGAGTGAAATAGATGTTAGGTTCAGAATATTCGGGAGAACTGATTTTGGGTTTGTAAATGGTGTGGATTTGGCCTGGCCTCGTAAATGGCATGGTAACAACATTGGTTACTGGAAACAGAGAGGGACCTTGAAGCAGTACAATGTTAAAGTTAAGACAAACTTTCAAATCACAGTTACGTTGAGGCCTATCTTCTCAGTATGTGGCTTTGGGAAAATTACTTAACATCTCCAAGCCTCACTTTGCTCATCCATAGAATGAGAATAACACAACATAAGAAGGACCGATATGAGAATAAAATAGTAAGCATGTAATAAGTCTTCAAAATGTGTTAGTTGTTACCATCGTTACAAAAAAGACCTTTCTTCTTTAGTTTGGGGCAGATGGGAATACCAAGGCTTGGACTGGAGGTAGAAGCAAAGGAACCAGCAGGGAAGGGTTACCTCTTTTGGTCTGGTTGGAGAGTCCTCCAAATGGAGCTGTACTAAGTGCCAGCTGCAAGAGCCAGTGGGCCCCAGCCAGAATGCCTGAGGGTGCCCTCGTGTGGATCGGCTGTGGTCAGGTGGCTTCACACCCTGTGTAAATATACTGCCTGGTATAAATAATAGACATTCATGTATGTGTGTACATATATGTAATCTGAAAGGATAAACGTCAGCCTTGACATTGGCAACTTGCAGGAGGGAAGTGGGATTTGGGGAGCAGCAGAGGGACTGAGGACTGGTGTTTTTTTCTCTACACTTCTGTATTATTTGACTTTTTAATAATGAGAGTAAGTTCATGCACTGGGTAGAAAGAATTAAAAAGAAAACCAATCTGATTATTTAAAAAGGAAGAAAGAAAATGAAGAAAAGTTACCTGCCGTAACTGCTTGCCTATCCGAGTCTTGGCTCCCCGATGCTTGGCTAAAGCTCCAGCTCACACAGAGGCCACTGGGTTAAAGGTCCTGGAGAGAAGAGGAATGTCTGCTGTCTGTGTCACGTCTGCCAGTCCCACGGGGTAAGGCACCTGGCAGGCAGTTCCCACCAGTATGGGAACTGTTCCTCTTTTCTGGGCACCCACTCCAGGGCTGGAAGAGTTCAACAAGTGCATGGAACGTCAGAGACCTTCTGGAAATGCTGAATTTGCTCCAAGGTTTCAGGAGGCCCAGCCGGCTTCTCTCCATAGCCTCCAGGGTCAGAAGCCCTGCCTGGCCCTCGATGCCCTCCTGGCCCTGTTCTTCCTGGCCTCTAGCGGCCCTCTCCCTTCCTGAGTTGTGGCTCTTCCCAAGCCTGCGTCCCAGCCCCGCCCCTCTCTCTGGACGCATCTCTGGGCCCCATCATCACCCGGCGCCGGGCCCTCCCTCTCGCCCCCCCTTTCTCCTCCCTCCTTCCTTCCCTCCCTTCCTCCCTCTCTCCCTCCCTCCCAGCTCCTGCACCAGGAAACAGCCGGATCCCGGCAGCGGCCTGACCCGTGAGATCCCTAACCTGGCAGGCAGGCGGGGTTGGAGCCCGGCTGAGGGTGGGGGTGAGGGAGGAGCTGGGCCTCTGGGCTGCACTGAGGGGAGCCGGGAGCAGAGATGGTGTCGGCAGGAAGCCCTTGGCCCTGGGTTTCCCGGGAGGACAGTCATTAAACATGGATTCGGCCACACAGCTGGTAGAGCGTTGGGGGCAGGGGCCTGGTCCCGGGAGCTGCAACCCCAGCCCTTCTCAGCCCAGACCCTGATTCCTAGTCTTCCCCACCTAGCTCTGATCTCCCCTCCCCTTCCCAGGGCTCCAGGCTGGGCAGGAGGATGAAAGGCCCCAGCTGGGGGCTCCTTGCCACCAGTGCTGGGTCCTAAGAGCTGCCATCCAGGCTGGGTGAGTGTCCCCTTCCTTCTCTGTCCCAGGCAATCCTTTGGTTCTCCTCCTTTCCCTTCGGCCCCTGTCTCCTCCCCCATCTTGTGCCTCTGCCAGCATCTTCACATCTTGCCCCTGGGGAGGCCCCAAGCCCCTTCCTCTAGCCAAAAGGTGTGTACTGGAGGGGGAGGGGTTGTAGGGGTGTCATAGAGCTGTTGTTGTCTTGTTATGGAAAGAATCTAAAGTATTTTAGATGAAATTTACTTGTTTTATATTGAATTTGGCATATTACGAATTTAAGGGCCAGCCCCTCTAGCCGTGGGGCCCTCCACCATGGCTTAATTTTCTTGCTCTTACCCCTCCTGGCCCAGAGGTCTCTGAGATTTACCCTCACCTCCCTGCCTGTCTCATGGGCTGGCCAAACCTGAAATACCTCCTTCTGGGCCTCTGACCATATATTCATGCCAGTCTTTTATGTTTGACTCCAACAGCCGCCCGGATGGCGACCCCAGCCTCGGCCCCAGACACACGGGCTCTAGTGGCAGACTTTGTGGGCTATAAGCTGAGGCAGAAGGGGTATGTTTGTGGAGCTGGCCCCGGGGAAGGCCCAGCAGCTGACCCGCTACACCAAGCCATGCGGGCAGCTGGAGATGAGTTTGAGACCCGCTTCCGGCGCACCTTCTCTGATCTGGCAGCTCAGCTGCATGTGACCCCGGGCTCGGCCCAGCAACGCTTCACCCAGGTCTCTGATGAACTCTTCCAAGGGGGCCCCAACTGGGGCCGCCTTGTGGCCTTCTTTGTCTTTGGAGCCGCATTGTGTGCTGAGAGTGTCAACAAGGAGATGGAGCCACTTGTGGGACAAGTGCAGGAGTGGATGGTGGCCTACCTGGAGACGCGGCTGGCTGACTGGATCCACAGCAGTGGGGGCTGGGTAAGAAGCTTCTCCATTGCTGCTCTGCACATCCCTCCGAAAGCTTGGTCTGCAGGGGGAAGACGGGGGGCTCTGGCTGGAGCTGGGGGGTGGTTGTGCTGGGAATGAGGCGTGGGGGCCGAGTATGCCTGTTTGGGTGGAATCAGGTGCCCTCACTATGGGCATCTCTGAACTCTGCACTCCAGGGCTGCCATGCAGTCATCATTCGGTGGGCTCATAGTCCAAAGCCGAGGACACCCCACAGTAGCCAGGTAGCGCTGCACGGAAATGGCATCCAACCGTCACAAATGTTTTACACCTGAGTGTGTGGCATGGGTAGGGTCAGGGATCAGGGATGGGTGGGCCAGACAAGCCCTGACAAAGGATGCCAGTTCTGAGCAGAGTTTTTGGCCAGGGAAATTTCAGATGGGATTCACCTAAAGTAGAGAAGGGCAAATGAGCCAGGTGCTCGTGGGGGATCCGAGGGGCTGGGGGTGGGGTGGTGCTTGCAGTGGACGGAACTGGAGCTCTTCCTCTCCTCTTTTCTCCACTCTTCCCTCTCCTGATCTCCCTTTCTCCTTCTTTCTCTCCTGCTTCCCTTCTCTCCCACAGGCGGAGTTCACAGCTCTATACGGGGACGGGGCCCTGGAGGAGGCGCGGCGTCTGCGGGAGGGGAACTGGGCCTCAGTGAGGACAGTGCTGACGGGGGCCGTGGCACTGGGGGCCCTGGTAACCGTAGGGGCCTTTTTCGCTAGCAAGTGAGAAAGTCCAGGGCCAGGTGGGGTGAGGTGTGGCTGGGGGGCAGGAGAGCAAGAGCAGAGTGGAGGAATGCCCTTGGAAGAAGTGGGGGAAAGAATGGGCATGGAACAGGAATTGGAAGGGGAAAGGTGACGTGTGAGGGAGCTGAGTGTGCCAAGCAGGCTGTTGAAAGAGTGAGCTGGAGACTTTGTGGAATGTATTTGGAAAGTCAGGAGATGGAGTCATTCCAGGGCTGGGGGGAGGTGGGAAGGATCATGCCTGTAGGTATAGGTACATGAAACTCTGCCTGGAGCTTGATTTGCTGCCCACCTGAGGGAGGTGGACTTGCAGAGGGGGTTGGCATCTCCATTCAGTGAGTGGGATTTGGGGCAAATACAGAAGGCACATCCCTTTGGAACAGGAGCTTGGGGTTCTCATGGGCTAGGAAGAGGTGTTGTGACTGAGGGCTGCTGAGACATGAGTGTGCATGCTGGGCTGCTTGTCTAATCTGGTGTCGGTGAGATTCCTTGAAGAGAAAACATTCACTCCCTCTTGGAGTGGTGGAACAAGGGCAGCTCTCTGTCCCTCCTCCCAACCTTCCCCTCCCTCTCCCCCTTGTCTTGCTGCCTCAAGGCTGAGGGAGAAACACTGTATCCAGGCTGAGGGCTCTGGCCGCTTTTTCGCAGAAAGTTGTCAGCAGGGCTTTGGAGAGAAGAGCAGTTCTATAGCTGACCTTGTTCCTTCATCATCCCCCTTCCTTGTGCATCACACACTTGCTGCTGCCTCCTGGGCTCTGACAGAAAGACAGGGCTGTGGAGCCTGCGGTGGATGGGGGCTTTGGGAGCTGGAGCTGCCCCTGCCCTCCTCTCCCACTGGGGCGCCTTGGTGCCTAAAGGGTTCCCTATCTCTGGGACCTTCTGTATCCAAACTTAAACTCTAAATTGGGGCTTTTAACTAATTTTCCTTTTGAGTGTGTGGACGTAAATGCAGACCTGGAATACAGTCTGGTCCTGCACTGTGTCTTGGAAAGACTGTGGATGCCTTGAGAGGAACATTCCAGCTCTGAACACCATGCGTGTGAGGGTGATGTGTAAACTCTGTGACTGGCCTGGTCCGTGTGGTGGGCATTGGTGCTGCTTCATTAAAGGCCAGGCATCTGGGTTCCAGAGTACCTCCCATGACGTAGAAGCATTGATATTTTCATGGAAGCCACACTGTTTGCATGGGTGTTACTTGTCTGTACCTCAGAGTCTGAGGATGTTAACTTTAGAGCGCACAGTCCTCTAGAACAGATTCAGATGAGAGCTTTTTCTTTTGAGAAAGACATGATTGATTTCACTCCAGATGCATGTCCTGAGCCAGACCTCACTGCTGCACTTTCCAAGGTGCTAAAATTGCTGCTTTCCAATGCTGACTTCTTCTGACACAGTGCTCTAGAACCCTGCCCTTGATCCTGAGCACTGACCTGCTTAGCTAGACCATGGTTGACTCTTGGAGATTTTCACTGGTCCTAGAATGTGGCGACATAGTTGTACTCACAAAAACGTGGGACCAAAATTGGCCTCAGGTGTTTAGCTCAGACTTTGCTTTCGAGGAGGGCTGCACTTTTTAATGATATTTATAGGGGAGGTGGTGGACTGCATGGGCCACTTGGTCTATTGTGAGCATGCTGGTACCAGGCACTCGGAGCTGGTCTGTGGCAGGCAGTTTTGGGGTGTGTTTGTGGGGGTCTCTGACTTGCTCAGGACAAACTAGGCCATTGGTTTTCCACCTGCTTGGCAGGATCCTGAAGTTTCCTAGGGATTGCCTCAGGAGTCCTTGGGGGAGACGAAGCTGGGGTGCTGAGCAGGCTAGGCGACTTGCCCTCAAACAGAACAGCTCCCCTGTAGCTGTCTTACATATCGGGGTTCAGGGTAAGATTTTATTTGCATTAAGGGGTTTGCTGCTGAAAAAAGAAAGTTGGAAAACCACTGACTAGACCATCCAAATTGGAGCCTGTGCTCCCCCAGGTTTGGGGCAGACTTCCCCCGCCCCTCCACCACAGAACGTCTAGCCCTCGTAGTCTTCCTGGAGCCTGTAGCAAACAGGGGAGGCAGGGACCATGGTCAGTTACCAAAAAGCCCTGCTCGGAGGCCTTCACACCTGGGTGGAAGGAGAGGCTGTTTTCTGAAAGGGAAAAGGGCATGGGCTGGATTTCCAGAGGTACAGCTTGGATGGGACCACGGAGGGCAGTTTTGACATGTCCTGCCCTTCTTAGCCTGAGAGGGAATGGAAACCCCAGAGACTCTTCTGTCAGGGAAAACTAGAGACTCTCTTTTAGAGCCATATAGTTCCTTGGGATTAGCTCTTGGCCAAGATGGCTGAGTATGGCTCCCAATTTTTAAATCCATTTCATTTTTTAAAAAATAAGGGAAATAAATCTTATTGCCATTTTTCAGAGATTAAATAGGTGGAGAGGGTGTTTCTTGCTCTCCAGAGCCCAAAGGGACAAATATGGACTTTGCTTAGGCCAAGGAAGGAGCAGAAGTAGGGCAACTAGGTCCTGCACTTATTAACCCCACTCCCCACTTATCCTGGGGCATACACTATTTTACTTTTTTAAAATCAAAAGCGGCGGGAGAACAGATTTGGTTAGTTTAGAAGAGAAGAAAAGCTCTATAAATATAAATATATATTCCTGTATTTTTATTTAATAATTTATAAATACCAAGTTCATTTGACTTTTATTTTTGTGTAATATGTAATGGTCGTATTAAAAAAATAAATAAAGCCCAGAAGTTTAATGAGAAGGACTGAGCAGGGTTTGTGACTTCTATACTGTATAGCCTGCGGTCAGGACATTTCTTGATCTAATCATTTCATCATGACCTTGTTAAGGCCAAGAATTAGATTAACAGGGATTTGGGAAAATATTGAGATAAAAACAAAAAAGAAATTCCTTGGCAGTCCAGTGGTTAGTACTCGATCCTTTCACTGCCTAAGTGCCTGAATTTGATCCCAGGACAGGATACTCAGATCCTGAAAGCCAGGCCAAAAAAAATCAGAGTTGTTCCTCCACTCCCCTGTCTCGGCCAAATGCTAAAGCCAAGAACTGCATCTGTGCCAACTCAAGCCTTGAGAGGGTGCATGTATATGGTTTTTTCGGATAGCCACAACAAAACCCAAAACAAAACAAAGAAAACCTATCAAAAATCTTTATGATGGAATCAAGTCCCCAGTTGTGGTTTAGGCCCTGATCAGAAGTGTGTGATAATGAACATTTCTCAATATCCTGCTACCTACTTCAGACTTAAGTCTGGCAAAAATATGGAGCTCTTGTTTACTTTCCTGGTCCCCTTAGACATTTGGTTTCAGCCATTTTAATGTGAACTGCAAGCTGGATGGAATCTATAGAATTGTTTAGCCCATCCCTCTGTAATTCTAGTCTAGGACCATATCAAAGTCATGTCTGACAAGAATAGTGTCTTAATTTGAAATTACAAGTGGGAGTTTCTAGTCTTTCTATAATCCAATGCAATAACATGGTATTTAGTTTGTTAAATTGCAGTGAGAAATACACTGCTTAGAGGAATGCACTGTTGCATTTCTATTCTCTCTGTATAGAAAAATCTACAGGACAAGCCATTAAATCAGAAAGTGGCTTAGTGAGCATGGCTTTTGGGAAAAGGGAATTAGATGGTCTTAACAGTTCCTATCACCAGGCTATATTAGCTAGTGCATTTATTCCTACTGTGGTTTGATTGATTTATAATTTGCCTAATTCCAAAAAGCATTTGTAATATCTTACTATCATACAAAAGACAAAACAATAGGAAAATATAGATTTTTAAAGTAAGGGTAAAGGGAAAATTGAAATATTATAATAAAATGACAGCAAAAGGAAAATTAACACAGAAAAGCATTCTATAAGCAGTATTGCCAGATACTAAAGGTAGGCTATGAATTCAGCTCTGCGCTTCTTGGCAGCTAAGGTAAATTGGTGAACAATGAGATTCACATCCATTTTAGGATTTATAAAACTTTCCAGTTCCTCAAGGTAGCAAAGTTATGTGGCTCTTCTGAGAAGACAGTGCCGTTAGTGTACATCACCATCTAAAACACCTAATAGCAATACGATGTTGAATTTTACACTACTGTTGCCTGCAGAAACACCAAAGGAGGATTCAGTAGGTCCTCAGCTTGTTTTATCAGAATCACCACAATTTAGCCCAAATATGCTCTCTGATGCCACGGTTTAAAATAGGGCTCAATTTCAGACTATCTAAATGGACAGATGGATGGTTTGTTCCTCACACAGTTCTCTGTGAATGTTATTTCTCCAAATGCCACTTCTGATGAAAATTGGGCAACATTTAGTTATACTTTCTAACAAATGGGTGGATTATAGATATTCTGTTTTTAGTTGAGAGCAGATCCTTTGAAAACTTTAAAAGCTGTCTTAGATGTGGATACAGTTGAGATATAAATAAAATAACAATATTTTTATTTTTAACAATGTTTTTAAAATCAACCAAAAAAGATAATATAATGGAATATGATATAGTTTTTGATTAATCCAATCATTCATTCAGCAAACACTCAAGCATCCTGTGTGTGCCGAGGACAGTTTTAGGCACTGAGCTAGAGAAGTGAACAAACTGGCACAAATTTCGCCTTCATGTTACTTGTATTCTAGCAATAGAAACAAATAAAGCTAAATAACTACCTACTTACATAAATAAATAAATTTCACAGCATTAATATAACATTTCATGTTAGGGGCAAATGCTATGGAGAAAAAATAATTCATTAGGGTAGGATTGGGAAGGTGTATGTATAGGTTTCAATGATAAATAGAGTGATCACCAAAGTCCTCATTTCTAAGGTAACTTCTGAATAAAGTCATGAAAAATGAAATTGGAAAAATATTTTTATTGACACGGAAGAATGTTTCTGTATCTTATTAGGTAAAAAAGAAAATAGAGTAGAAAACAATATATACAGTATGATCCCATTTTGCTTAAAAAATGTATACACACACATACATATATATGCCTCGATATGTATTTGTGTATTGAAAGTTTGAGGAAGAACATATGCCAAAATATCAGTAATTATCTCTGGATGGTGGATTTATGGGTAATTTTATTTTTTTTGCTATCAGTATTTTTTGGAAATTTTGATAAGGAACACATTTCATAAGGTACAGCATATTAAAACAAGATTTTCAGGGCACAAAGTTTTCTAAAAGTTAACCTAGCAGAATGGAGATTAAGCAGCCCAACAGAAGCTCCTTCTCACTAATGGCAACCCCACTTCCCCTCAAGGTTGGACCTAGGGAGTTAATGTAGGCCAGGGCAGACTCTGCATAATAATTGGAATGGACTCAAAACAGAGGTAAGTAAATGATCAAGGCTCCAAGGTTCTGTGTCAACAATGTCCAATAGAAATAGAATGCAAGCCACATAGGTATTTTACATTTTTTAGTAGCCTCATTAAAAAAAGCTAACAGAAACAGGTAAAACTAATTTTAATAGTATTTTTATACCCAGTATATAAAGACTACTATAATTTCAGTCTGTAATTAATGTTGAACAATTATTAAGTCATTTTAGTCACTTTTTCATCCTGAGTCTTTGAAATTCAGTGTATATCTGACAGTTGCAGTACATCTCAATTCAGACCATTTCACATTTAAGTGCTCTGGTGGCTACCATATTAAACAATGTACTTATAGATTAGAGGGAATTATTGCAGCAGTCAAGGTAAAATTTTCAAAGCAGGAGTTAAAAATAGGGATGAAACTATATTAGGAACCTAAGTATTTATGTTTACTGAGAAAACTTTTCCCTTCTGGACAGAACTGGACATGCCCTCATCCATTTTTATGGATTTAATTCTCCTTTTCTCAACTAGACTGACCATTCACTTTCCTTAATGCATTTTTCCTCCTTCTAGGGCACAACATCATTGAGTTACAGTTCTGAAACTCCACGGCCTTCTATTTATAGGTTATTACTGAAGGAAAGGGGGCTTCTCTAGTAGCTCAGAAGGAAAAGAATCTGCCTGCAATGCAGGAGACCCTGGTTTGATCCCTGGGTCAGGAAGATCCCCTGGAGAAGGGAATGGCAACTCACTCCAATATTCTTGCCTAGAAAATTCCATGGACAGACCATGGGGCTGCAAAGAGTAGGACAGGATTGAGCAACTAACACTTTCACCTCCACTGAAGGAAAAGTATACTTATAATGGGTGAACCTTGTATCATTACATACCAATTTTTAAAAAATTAATTCACAGAGGAAAACTTCTCTGATGTTCTCTATGCATAAACAAATGCATGATATAAGCTTATTACATGTAAAGCAATTATCCTCCAATTAAATATATATTTAAAAGATTATTACAGAAGATCATCCATTCAGTTAGCACCTTTGAGCACAGTGATAGCCAATGGCAATGCAAAGATAATTAAGAAGGTGCCCCTGCCTTCTATAGTTTACAGCCTAATAGGAAAGTATCTTACAAATCACCATTCGAATACATTTAAAAAATGTGGTTGTAAATGTTTATTGAGTAAGTTGGGAAGGTGGAGTGTTTTTTAAATTTTAAATAAAAATAATAATTGATATTGTGGAAAAATCATAGAATATGGAAAATTATAAAGAAAATCAATCATAATCCTACTATCCAGAGAGGATCAGTATTAACATTTTGTATATTTCTTTTCTGTTGTCTGTGCTTATATTTTATGATCATACTATATATATAATTTTGTATACTGCCATTCTGCTTACCATTATATTGCAAGCATTTTCCTTGTCATTACACATGTTTTGAAGACATAATGACTATATAAAATTACAATATATGCTTGTATAATAATTTTCCTGAAAAATGCCCACTTGGACAATCAAGTTGTTTATATATTTTTTCACTTTGATGAACATCATTATTCTCAAATTTTTATCTAGGTTTTATATTATTTCTTTAGAACAGATTAGAAGAAACACAATTACTGGGTTACAAATTTCAGTATTTAAAAAATATGTTACATATTGCCATAGAAAAGATCGTCTTGGTTCTTATTCATTTTTCCCCTCAATGCCCAAGTTGTTTTTTTTTTTTTTAAACCAGGTATACATAGCTTTAATCACATTTTATATACAATTTTACATTCTACTTTTTGTCCTAACAAAAATTTTTGCAAGTTATCATAGTGTAAACCTTTTTTTAAAAAAACTAGTGCATAATCTTGTGATGTAATCATAGGCTGCCTAAACATTTGTCTATTGTTGGAATTTAGTCTTTTTCCAACTTCAGCATCGTACATAATGTTCTCTTTGTATATTAAAACAGACCTTATAGTAATTTTGATCTGAGCTTTTAAATCTGGTTTTGAATTCCCTGCTCACTTCTAATTAGTTCCATGACTTGGACAAATTACTTCATTCTTTTCTCATCCCTAAAAAAGACTATGGTTTTGTGATTCCTTACTTCACAATGTTGTTTTGAGAATCCAATGAGATAACATAAAAAGGAGTCTAGGATGGTGCCTGTTACAAAATCAAGTGCTTAACAAAATTGGATTTAAAGGCATTATTTTAAAAATCCCATTTCCCTTAATTGGCTTTCTTTAACTAGGTACCAATGAACATCCAAGTCTTGACTTGGTTAAAATCAGTAGAAAAGATTTTTCTTCCAGCCAACTTAGTTTTTTAGAGCTTGTCTTTGGTGCAAACTTAGTTCTCCCACACCAGTGAAGCTGAGATGGTTCATGAAGTATTTTTCGGTGAAATTTTAAGCAACTGTGACTCTGCTCCAAGTTCTCCTGTTCCTGAGGTAAGGATCTGTGTGGGGGGAGAAAAAAAATTTGAGGGTGAGGGGAAGAGTGGGGTATATTGTGAAGCTCTGACTTTTTGGTTTGCTAATAGGAATCTCCTCTTATCCAAAACCCACTACCAAGCTATGCACATCCTCTCCAGGTTGTTTCAGTAACTATTTGGTTAGGTTCAGGTGAATCTGGCTTTCAAACTCTACCTTGGTTTGGCTATAACTATCCCTCTTGCGGACTTAGCACCGCCATTCCTTCCTTTTTAATAAATGTATAGGAGCACCACTAAACTATGGCAACCCTGTCTTGCAGGGCTAGATTTCACTGGCATCTCAGAGTGCAGTGGTGTGGTGGAATTCCTCTGGGGTCTGAACCAGGGTCGGAAGTCTCGGAAAGCGTGGTAAATGAAGGTGACACCCAGATCCCCAGTCAATGTATCTTCTGGTCAACAATTATCTGGACACTTACTATGTGCTAGGCATATTGCCCTAAGGTGGAGATGCAAATATAATAGACCAGCCTTTCATCTCCAAGCTCTCACAAGCACTAGCTAGGAAAGGCTGCACAAAATGATTAACTGTTCAGAGGAGGTAGGCCCGCTTGTGATGGGAGAGGAGGGGAGGCTAGTGAAAGGCTTCGCAGGGGAGGTGATGATGAGGTTTGCTCTGGTTGAAGAGGGACTGCATATGCAGAGGCACAGACTTGGGTACAGATACATCCACTGGAATGAGAAGCGTGGAAATAACATCCACGAAGTAGCCTGGTCTGGAGTTCTCTAAGATCTAGCTAAGGAGTTTTGAGGTTTTATCTGGTGTGAACTGGGGTCGTGACCCATTGGAAACTGATCCATTAAGGGGCTGTAAATAAGCAAGAGAACAGGCTGAAATTGGGGCATGAACAGAATGCTTGGAAAGAACGCCTGTGCAAAAAACACCACACAGAGGACTCATGACTGGTACTGGAGTGAGGATTACTCCCTGCTTTCTGGTTTGGGGAGACCTAACGGATGGTGGCTAGATAGTGGTGCCAATAACCTAGGTAGGAAAGGTAAACTCCTTTCTGGACAGCGCCGTTCAGAACCCTTTGCTGCAACATCCCGTCTACTGGAGCATTCCTGATAGAAGACCGGTTTCCAGGAACTGCCAGTTTCCGGCCTCTACCTTCCATGAGCTCACTAGTTGGCAACCAGCAGCACCAAGATGGCGGCCTCCTAAAGACTAGTCATGTGACCTCGGGTTTCCCTCGAAGGGAGCCCGGCAGTCCGTTCGGGGGCAAGGTTCACCTGTTGCGAAATGGGTGTCAGCTCTTCGAATCTCGCCAGCCAACTGGCAGCTGAGACTGAGCCACTTCGGCGAGGCGATCGGAAGACTGTTCTCTTCCCGTCGCCTTGCCAGCGGCCAATCACCGAGCGTTATACTTCGCAGATCCTCCCTTAGGCGGGGGAGAAGCAGTAACATCGTCACAGCTTGGCGTTATTGTTACCTAAGGACTTGAGAGGAGGTGGGACGTGTGTTGATTGACAGGCCGACTTCCCCTACCGGGATTTGAGAATTTGGCGCAATTCCCCGCCTTAGAGGTGGGGTCTTATTTGATTGCCAAGTAATATCCCCCAATGGAGCCCTAGCTCGTGTTGACGGGCAGGCTGCTTGACTAATGAATCCTCGGCGAAGCCGGCGCAGCTCTCCAATCGCTGGGCGGCGGGCCCCAGTCTGAGCGGCGATGGCGGCGGCGGCGGCGGCGGCAGCAGCAGCGGGGGCTGCGGGCGGTCGGGGCTCCGGGCCGGGGCGGCGGCGCCATCTTGTGCCCGGGGCCGGTGGGGAGGCCGGGGAGGGGGCCCCGGGGGGCGCAGGGGACTACGGGAACGGCTTGGAGTCTGAGGAACTGGAGCCTGAGGAGCTGCTGCTGGAGCCCGAGCCGGAGCCCGAGCCCGAAGAGGAGCCGCCCCGGCTGCGGGGAATAACGTGGCTAGGGCCGGGCCGGGGACGCAGCCTCGACCGCCAGAAGGGGCCTAGCCGGGTTGAATCCGGCGTCATGGGTGCCTAGTGTTGTACTAGAGAAGGTAGCTTTCTTTTCTTTTCTTCACGACCCTCGCGTGGGGCGAAGGAAATGGCCGAGCATGGCTGGGGCCGCGCGCGGATCGAGAGCAGGGCAGAGCCCCTGCGTTGGTTCCTCTTTAAGATCTTCTCCATACCCTCCCCACTCATTGTAGGAGCTGGAAGCGATCAAAGCTCGAGTTAGGGAGATGGAGGAAGAAGCTGAGAAGCTAAAGGAGCTACAGAACGAGGTAGAGAAGCAGATGAATATGAGTCCACCTCCGGGCAATGGTGAGTAACTGGCGGTTGCACGCGGAGCCCAGGTCCTCGGATGGGAAGGGTTATGAGAGTACGGTTTATATGGAATTAGATACTCGGAACCTTGGAGCCGCTTGTCTGAGCAATTACTGTGCAGTTGCCGTGGTCATAGTCCATTGTGCATTTCTCTGACCTTTGTGAGACAAGGCCTGTGTTTTCGTGATGGTAGTCTTGTGCCTCCCTTTGTCCTTGTTACAAATGTGTTGCTCTTTGTTCTTATTCTTCCTCTATTCTTTGTGGAGGTTGCCAGCTGGTGTTTGACCTTCAAGTCTAATAGTTCTTCGTTCAGTCGAGGACCCTTTAGTTAGGAGTTCTAAGAGAAAATGCCCAGCTGCAGGGGGCTTCTCCTCTAATCTCAAAATGTCCAGTCTCAGCCCACTTAATTTTGTTCATTTTTCAAATCATTTCAACCAAGGGTACAGTAGGGACTTGATTTGGGAGCAGGAGGGGATTCGTGTACTGTTTTCTTTGAATTTTAAGAATGTATTCATCTGTTCAATAACTTGTCAAATATTTAGTAAGCACCTACTATGTGCTAGACTTTTCTAGGTAATGGGTACAGCAGGGAACTGAACAGACCAAAATCTTTGCCTTTGCTGATGGTGGTGATGGTGGTGCATTATTGCCCAAGTAGAAAACAAGGGTGGTTTTCTGATTATTTTTTCTTCAAAGCTGGCCCAGTGATCATGTCCATTGAGGAGAAGATGGAGGCTGATGCCCGTTCCATCTATGTTGGCAATGTATGTATGAGGGCCTTAATTGGGGTTGGAGGAGCTCTTAGTTTGGGAGATTATTTAATAGGAGTCTTGATGGAAACTCTTTCCAGGATAGGTGGTGGATTTAAGGAGTCGAGGGAGGGTTAGAATGAGGTGAAAGTTAATGGTGATTAGCAGAGGCTCTGGGGTTGGAAGAAGAGTTCCTTAGAGAACTAGATTTGATGTGCTTTGGTGTATATTGGGGGCTTCCCGGGTGGCACTAGTGATAAAGAGTCCTCCTGCCACCTCAAAAGATGTGGGTTCTATCCCTGGGTTGGGAAGATTCCCTGGAGAAGGAAATGTCAAGCCACTCTAGAATTCTTGGCTGGAGAGTATCAGGGACAGAGGAGTCTGGGGTGTTACAGTCCATGGGGTTGCAAAGATGGCTCAGCCCAAAGGCTTGACAGGGTATCTGTTGAGATGGGAGTTTGCCTATTGCCTGTGAAATGTACCCCCAACAGGTGGACTATGGTGCAACAGCAGAAGAGCTAGAAGCACACTTTCATGGCTGTGGTTCAGTCAACCGCGTTACTATACTCTGTGACAAATTTAGTGGCCATCCCAAAGGGTAAGTGTGGGGAAGTTAGGTCATTTTAATCACAGTTAAAAAGTAGGTAAATTATGCTTTATATTGAGCAGTAAGTTAACTGTATGTTAAAGTAAGTAGTCTTCATCTTTTAGGATACGGCGTTAGTGTTATGTATCAGGAATTATACTTAAAACTGCTTTCAGAGGCCCAAGAGGTAAAGATGAGGGCTGGGTGTGGGTGGGATCATGAACTAGAATGGAGGGGGTGGCTTCTGCTTGGCTTCATCTTGTTCCATCCTCTGGAAATCCAGGGCCCTCTGTGTCCTATTTTATAATTTTCCAGGAGTAGGTGCAAATTTGATTAAAGAATTCCATTAAGAATTGTTTTGGACAAGTAGTTAAAAATAGGAACACGTTGTACTCAAAGCATGCCTGCAAATTGGATTTTACTTATAAGCTACTGTTTTCGACCTCAGATAAAGTGACAGTTACTCTTTTCAGGTTTGCGTATATAGAGTTCTCAGACAAAGAGTCAGTGAGGACTTCCCTGGCCTTAGATGAATCTTTATTTAGAGGAAGACAGATCAAGGTAAGCCCCATCCCATCGTTCTGGTTCTCAGTAAACTCCCCCGGTTGACTCTAAGGCTTTCTGTTGTGCTTGTCACTCTCAGGTGATCCCTAAACGAACCAACAGACCAGGCATCAGCACAACAGACCGAGGTTTCCCACGAGCCCGATACCGTGCCCGAACCACCAACTACAACAGTTCCCGCTCTCGATTCTACAGTGGTTTTAACAGCAGGCCCCGGGGTCGCGTCTACAGGTCAGGATAGATGGGCTGCTCCTCTCCCCCGCCTCCCATGAACCCTTCCTTTTCTCCTCACCTGAGGAACCTCCCTCCTTTACCCTCCCCCTTGGTTCCAGGGACTTGGTCTCCTGCCTGTGCAGGTTGAGGAAGGTAGTTGCAGGCCAGGCGGCCAGTCTCATCTTTTTTCTGGAGCCGGAATTGGTGATAAGGGCTGGATCTCTCCACCCTGTTCTGAGAGATGCTGCTTCTCCCAGCCTTTTTTTTTTTTTTTTTTCCATGAAAGTTGATGGCAGTGAAAATGTTTACACAGGAGGCCTGGGAAGAACAGGGCCTCAGAGCAGTGAGAGTACTGCTTGGACATTTGCTTCATTTCCCAGAGATAGGGAAGGGTTGAAGAAAACCAGAGGCTAGTTGATCCTCCTGGAACGCTATGTGGGAGGATCAAGATCCTTACTACTCTAATAACGAGCCTGGCTTTGCAAGGGTAACATGCATGCTGAGCCTGGTGTGGCGTCCATGTTGTTTCTGCACTTCCATCTTTGTACATTTAAATAGAAGGATTAGGTGGATAGACTTGGCTTTTCACAAGATTTGCCTCTCTGCTCCATGGAGGAATTAGGGAGTATCTATTGGTGAGAGCCTTGCATTTAAGAGCTGTGGAGAACTGAAAACTGGATAAACAAGGAGTCCTTTTTCTTGCCCCTGTGTCTCAGATGTATTTTTTTACTGCCACTGTTTGGCGAACTAATAACAGTTAATTTCCCCTCCCACTTGCCAGGTGTGTCACTGTTTCTGGGATTGTGGGGATCAGTTTTAGGACTTGGCAACTTCTTTCCCCTCTTCCCTTCACAGTAACTGGGGCGAGGGCCCACGGGGGAGGGGCTTGTGCTGAACTCTTTAGTGATCATGTTAACACCTAACTCTCCTTCTTTCTTCCAGGGGCCGGGCTAGAGCGACATCATGGTATTCCCCTTACTAAAAAAAAGTGTGTATTAGGAGGAGAGAGAGGAAAAAAAGAGGAAAGAAGGAAAAAAAAAAAAAGAATTAAAAAAAAAAAAAAGAAAAAAAGAAGATGACCTTGATGGAAAAAAAAAATATTTTTTAAAAAAAAGATATACTGTGGAAGGGGGGAGAATCCCATAACTAACTGCTGAGGAGGGACCTGCTTTGGGGAGTAGGGGAAGGCCCAGGGAGTGGGGCAGGGGGCTGCTCATCCACTCTGGGGATTCGCCATGGACACGTCTCAATCGCGCAAGCTGCTCCCCCTGTTTCCTGTTCCCCTTTGCCCCCCTGGGGGCTGCTCAAGGGTAGGTGGGCATGGGTGGTAGGAGGGGTTTTTTTACCCAGGGCTCTGGAAGGACACCAAACTGTTCTGCTTGTTACCTTCCCTCCATCTTCCTAACTTTCACAGTCCCCTCCTGCCTGCTCCTGTCCTACCAGGTCTGCCACCCACCCTGCCCCTCTTCTTTGGCTCCCTGCCCCTCCAGATTGCCTGGTGATCTATTTTGTTTCCTTTTGTGTTTCTTTTTCTGTTTTGAGTGTCTTTCTTTGCAGGTTTCTGTAGCCGGAAGATCTCCGTTCCGCTCCCAGCGGCTCAGTGTAAATTCCCCTTCCCCCTGGGGAATGCACTACCTTGTTTTGGGGGGTTTTGGGGTGTTTTTTGTTTTTCAGTTTTTTTGTTTTGTTTTTCTTTGCCTTTTTTTTTTCCCTTTTATTTGGAGGGAATGGGAGGAAGTGGGAACAGGGAGGTGGGAGGTGGATTTTGTTTATTTTTTTAGCTCATTTCCAGGGGGTGGGAGTTTTTTTTTTTAATATGTGTCATGAATAAAGTTGTTTTTGAAAATAAAAAATGTTTGGCCTTTTGGGTGTATGGATTGTTTATCTACCTGTCCTTTCTTAAATCCCAGATGGCTGTTAATTCTCATTTCTGGAAATGCTGGTGGTGTGGAGGGGAAATTGCGACCTAAATTAAGGAGCAGGAGTTAAAATTACAACTAGCAGGAACATTATGTGTTTAGTTTGAGTTTTCTGAAAATCATGCAGTCTTGATTGGCATTTGAGAGGTGAATTAACTGAGCCTGGGAATATAAAAGAATGGCTAGTAAGATTTATGTACAAATGAATTACCCATACCAGCATTAGATTCTTACATTGGCGTCTGGGTAGCCTTTCTTGGTTTCTCCACCCCAAGGTACCCTCAAAAAATGAAAAGTAATGTTTAATGATGACTCCAAAGCTTACACTGTCTAGCAATTTGTGGCCACTTGATATGTTTGGCTAACTTACTTTGGGTGGTTCCATTAGGACAACTAGTCATTGAATATCCTTTAGTTCAGCTGCTTGGTGATGCTAATAACCTGATTTCTCCATTTCATATTTTAAGTAAAAGTCCTTGGGTGTTGTGTCACACCCCCCAGCCCTTTGTAGGCTGCATTACTTACAGGGTTTCTAAATATTTAAACCTCTGTTTTACTGAACCATTCACTTCTGTTCCTAGGATGTTTTCTTCATGATTGACTTTGATGTAGATGCTCTTTTGGATAATCTTAGGTTAAAGAAACAGCTTTCCATATTCATGGAGCCTTCGTCTGCCTCTGAAATGGCTTGAAATTTCAGGCAGTGTTGACCATCCAGTAATTGAGCATTGGATCATTTGTATTACCTGCTGTTATGTCCTTTGTTAGATATTTGGGAGTCTTCTCTATCTAGATTAAACTAGAACAGTGTCTTCTAAGCTGAGTATGGAAATTTCAGAGGCTGATTAGCAAGAGATTGGATAAGTAACAGGAAAAATGCAACATCCTAATGCTTGATGTTCCTAATGCTGGGGAGGTATTGTCTATCCACCAGGGGGCAGTAAGTCGATATATAAATTCTGTAAACTTATGTGATCTTGGGAGGGTGAGTTGCTTTTTTATAATTCTGTGTTCAGTCAAGTTCTCAATATCCTATATGTCTTCTGCTTTAACTGTTTGAACAACTCTTACCTTCATTGTAGTGGTATGGCAGATTAGTGGCTCCAGTTCCACCAATGTTTCCAGAAAGGCCCGTATGCTGTTCGGTGTGGAACTAAGGCTTCTCCCAGTTTGATCCTGATTGATTTTTCCTGCCACATCCTGCTGCACATCTGACACACTGCACTCTTGTTGAGTTTTTACTTTATTTTCATGTATTGCTCTTTGCTGTTTAGCCTGCTATGCATATCATATCTACTCTGTCCAAATCCTAAGATAGAAGCCAAGGTGTATAAGCCAAGTACCACAGCCAGGAAACTAACTTGATTTTCTGGGCAGAAAGAATCACGTCTGTACTCAGGGCAAATTGTTCCTCTCCTAGAAACTTAATAGTTTCATAATTTAAATGAGTCCATTCCTGTTACCCACTAGACTAAAAGTTCGAGGGCATGGATTGTGCCTTTGTATGGCCTCACAGCACCTGCCACTTAGGTGGTCAGAAAGTGTTAATTCACCTTGGATGGTCCCTTTATCCTGGACCTGCTGATTCATATCCTTACAAGAATTAAATTTCCTGTTCTACCTGCTCTCTTCATTATTCATGTAGCCTCAGTGATTTTAGAGGAAGTAGCTTGGGAAGCAAGTTGCTTTCCTTGAAAAAGTGGTTGGTTTTCTGTCAGTCATTCTAGTAAACTCTCTTAACCAAGGGGCAGGAATAAATCCAATCTCATTTGGATTCTGTAAGCAAGAAGTGACCTTGAGGAGAGATTAGGGAAGCCGGTCTAAGAGTGAGTCTGAATCAGAGGCAATGTGTGATACAAAATGAATGAGGACAGCCCAGTGCTTTCTCAGAATTTGCCCAACTTGTCACCAGCAATAGAAAAAAGCAGTGGCTGGGTTTTTTCCATAATGCTATAGCTTTCCTTGGTTTTATATGGTTAGATGAGTAATCTTTCTCAAATTATCTAGTTTTAAAGTGTTCACCCAGCTAATGCCTTTTTCCCCTTTATGCCTATGGTAATCATTCATTCAACAGACATTTGAATATTTAGCCAAGTACTGGGCATTGTTCTAGGTGCTCAAGTTTGTCACAGAAAAAGGAGATACTAAAGGACACTAAGGAGAAGGCAATGGCAACCCACTCCAGTACTCTTGCCTGGAAAATCCCATGGATGGAGGAGCCTGATAGGCTGTAGTCCATGGGGTCGCTAAGAGTCAGACACAACTGAGCGACTTCACTTTCACTTTTCACTTTCATGCATTGGAGAAGGAAATGGCAACCCACTCCAGTGTTCTTGCCTGGAGAATCCCAGGGACGGGGGAGCCTGGTGGGCTGCTGTCTATGGGGTCGAACAGAGTCGGACATAACTGAAGTGACTTAGCAGCAGCAAAGGACACTAAAGGAACTTGAGGGACTTGCTTGGTGGTCTAAGTGTCTAAGACTCCACGTTCCCAGTACAGGGGGCCCAGATTTGATACCTGGTCAGGAAACTGGATCCCTCGTGCTACAACTGAAGATCCTGAGTGCTGCAACTAAGACCTAACATAACCAAATAAATAAAAATTCTTAAAAAGATGTAAAAAAAAATTTTTTTTTAAGTAAAGGAAATTGTTTTATTTGCTAAGCTTGCAATATTTCTGACTTTCATCCTACCAGAAGGCTCTATGGATTTCTTTGGTTTTTTTTTGAGATATAATTCTTATACCTAAAATTTGCCTTTGAAGTGTACTTAAATTTCAGCAATATTTAGTAGATGTATTTATAGTAACCATATTATTTATATATGTACATACATAATGAGTAATCATCACCATTACCTAATGGTCCATTACCTAATTAGAGCATTTTCATCACAGCAAACAGAAACCCTATACCTATTAGCAAGCATTCCCAATTTTCCCCCCTCTTAGTCTCAAGCAACCACTAATATACTTTATCTACAGATATGACTTTTCTGGATATTTCATGTAAATGGGCTCATATAATACATGGCCATTTCTGCCTGGCTGCTTTTATTTAGCATAATGTTTTCAAGATTCATCCATGTAGCATTTACCAATACTTCATTCCTCTTTATGGCTGAATAATTCATTATACAGTTGATCATGAACTGCATGGGCTCAGTTAAATGTGGGTTTCTTCAGTAAATACATAGTACATGGTCGATGGTTGAACCCATGGATGCAGAGCTACCTATGACATGGAGGGTAGGCTGTAAGAATTTTGCAAATTTTGAACCACGTGGAGGGTCGACATTCCTAAACCCCCAAGTTCAAGGATCAACTATATAGATAGACATTTTATCTGTTCATCATTTGTTGTATATTTGGGATATTCCCACTTTTTGACCATTAGGAATGTGTGCTCCAAACATCTGTGTATGAGTTTTTGTGTGACCATATGTTTTCATTTCTCTTGAGTATATCTTTTCATGTACTTACTGACCTTTTGTATATCTTCTATGAAGAAATGTCTAGTAAGAATCTTTGCCTACCTTTTAATTGGGTTATTTGTCTTTATTGTTGTAAGAGTTCTTGATATATTCTGAATACTAGACCTTTATCAGATAAATGATTTACAAATATATTTTCTCCTATTTTGTGGGTAGTTTTTTTCACTTCCTTGATAGTGTCCTTTGAAGCACAAAAGTCACTAAAATTTATGCTTATGTTTTTTCCTAAGGGTTTTATAGTTCTGGCTGTTATATAAAGCCTTTGATCCATTTGAATAATTTTGTGTATAGTATGAGTAGAGGGCCAACTTCATTTTTTTGCATGCAAATGATGGATTTGTTCCAGCACCATTTGTTAAATAGGCTATTCTGGACTTCCGTGGTGGTCTAGTGGTTAAGAATCTGCCTGCCAATGCAGGGGACCCTGATTTGATCCCTGGTCTGGGAAGATCCCATACGCCATGAGGCATCTAAGCCCCTGCACCACAGCTACTGAGCCCACGTGCTGCAACTGCTGAAGCCCACACACCTAGAACCCTCGCTCTGTGCTTGCACCGCTACCAGAGAGCAGGCCCCAGTCATCACAACTAGAGAAAGCCTGAGTGCAGCGACGAAGACCCAGTGCAGCCAAAAATAATAAACACATAACTAATTTTTTTAAAAGGCTATTCTTTCCCCATTGAATAGTCTTAACACCTTTGTTGTAAATCAGTTGACTGTAAGTGTGCAGGTTTATTTCTGGTGTCTCAGTTTTGTTCCACATATCTATATGTCTGTGCCAGTAGGACACTCTTGTCGTTACTGGAGTTTTGTTTTTGTTTTTGTTTTTAACTTTTGGCTGTACTGAGTCTTTGTTGCTGAGAGGGCTTTTCTCTAGTTGCAGTGGATGGAGGCCACGCTTTGTTGCAGTGCATGAGCTTCTCATTTCAGTGAGTGGCTTCTCTTGTGGCACACAGGCTGAGTAGTTGCAGTCTTCGGCCTCTAGAGCACAGGCTCAGTAGTTGTGGTGCAGGGGCTTAGCTGCTCCACAGCTTGTGGGATCTACACCGTGTATTCTACCTTGCCAGGTAGATTCTTTACCACTGAGCCACTTGTAACAAGTTTTGAAAGTGAAAAGTATGAGTTCTCCAGTTTTGCTGTTTTTCAAGTTTGTTTTAACAATTCTTGGTTATTTACATTTCCATGTGGATTTTAAAATCAGCTGGTCAGTTTCTGCAAAAATGATAGCTAAGATTTTAACAGGGATTGCAACTGATTTTTACTGATTATCCACTACTGTCTGGTGCTGCCTCAGGTCTGGAGACATGGTCCTGGCCTGCAAGAGCTCAGAATACTGGGAAATAATTACTATCCTATACAGAAAATGCAGAGAAATGCATTTCTGTAGAAACTATAGATCAATTTGTAGGAGGTTGCATCTCAACAATATTAAGTCCTCAAATCTATGAACACAGTGTGCAAATCTTGCACTTCTTTTATTAAATTTATTCCTGAGTATTTGGGGTTTAGCTATTTAAATGGAATTCTTAATTTCATTTTCAGACAGTTCATTGCAGTTATTATAAAAATACAATTAAAAAAATAAAGATACAACTGATCTTGGGAATTCCTTGGTGGTCCAGTGGTTAGAACTTTGAGCTTTCACTGCTGGGGGCCCAGGTTCAATCCCTGGTTGGGGAACTAAGATCCTATAAACTGCATGGTGTGGCCAAAAAAAACCGCACAAAACTCAAAACACCCCAGTTCATTTTGTATATTGATCTTGTGTCCTCCAAGTTCAATCTCAGGTTTAGTAACCTTGCTGAACTTGTTTATTTAGTTCTTAAAGGTTTTTGGTGGTTTTCTTTTTTGGTGTGGATTAGGATTCTCTCTATATAAGATCATGTCACCTGCAAATATAACTATATACATCATCTTTTCCTTTCTTGGTGCTTTTTACAGGCATATCTCATTTTATTGGGTTTTGCTTTTGCACTTTGAAGATAATTACATTTTTTTAAAAATGAAGGTTTGTGGCAACCCTGCCTTAAATGAGACTGTTGGCACCAGTTTCAGACAGCATTTGCTTAATTCATGTCTCTGTGTAACATTTTGGCAATTCTGGCAGTTCTCACAATATTTCACTCCCTCTACCAATAGAAAGATTACCATTTACTAAAGCCTCAGGTGATGGTTAGCATTTTGTAGCAATGAAGTATTTTTTAATTAAGGTATGTATATTGTCTTTTATAGGTAGAATGCTATTGCACACTTCATAGACTACAATACAGTGTAAACATACCTTTTCTATGCACTGGGAAACCAAATAATTTGTGTAACTGCTTTGTTGCAGTGGTCTGGAACAGAGCCCACAATATCTTCGAGGTATGCCTGTATTTCATTTTCTTGCCTCATTTCTCCAGCTAGAACCTCCAGGACAACGTTGAATACAAGTGGTGAGAGCAGACATCCTTGTCTTGTTCCTGATCTTGGGGGGAAAAGCTTTCAGACTCTCACTGATGAGTACAGTGTTAGTTGTGGGTTCTCACAGCTGCCCTTCATTCCATGGTTCCCTGTGTATGCCATGTTCTCCATTCTGTGTTCTTCTCGATGTATACCATGTTCTGTCATGTCTCTAGTCTGCACTGTTTCTTCTTTCTTTCTGTCCTTGGCAAGCTCAAGACTTTACCTGTAGGGTCCAATCCAAGTATCTGAGAAGCTTTCCTTGACTTCCTCCAATAGGATATATCCAATCCTCCTTGAGGTGCTACAGCACTTGTTCTATTTCTCTGCATGTTCTGTATAGGATAGTAATTATCTCCCAGTGTTCTGAGCTCTTGCAGGCCAGGATCATGCTCCCCAGACCTGAGGCAGCACCAGATAGTAGTGGATAATCAGTAAAAATCAGTTGCAACGTAGCCAGGCTAGGTTGACTGAATGAAGAATGGAAGTGGCTTTCATACCATTTTATGTAACTTTTTAAGATTAGAAATGTCAACCTGTATATCCTTTTAATTTCTCCCTCAATAATCCATTGTAGCTTTTAGTTGTGAATCCAACTAAAACATTTCTAAAGCAGTTCATATTTCATCAGTACAGCCTCTTCAGGGAAAGTAGCTGTTTCCTTGTTTGTCTGAAAATATCTCCAGGTTCCTGGGGGGTCCCTTCTCAACTTAATATTACAGGATAAGCAATACTTTCTTTCATGGTGTTTAGAATTATTTACTATGCAGTAAGAAATAAAGTATCCAGTAAGAAGATTGCAGGCTCTCATTTCTCAAGATCTGGCTACTCTAATTACCAGTCACTGCAAAAGTGACTGAGGCACCTCAGTCTCCCTATCTGAAAAAGCATGAAAATAACTTTCATGGGGTATTGATAAGGATCCAAGGAGATCCTGTGATTGGTGAATTTTAGAGCAACTGACAAGGTGCCAGTTGCAGTGACATGTTCCTTTCCACATAGACCATGAATTGCTTGGGGAGGAGGGACTGTATCTTTCCCTGTGCTTCCTTGATGCTTCCCAAATGCTGCCATTTTTTTTGCCTTTACCTCTTTCTTGAAGTCAGAGGCTTGCTGTCTCTTACTTACCCTGCTACAGGCTAGCTTCCTGAGTGTTTTCCTTACTTGGACCTTTTTCTAGTGGTATGCAAAGAATGTGTTCTTTGAAATGCATCTTTGACACTGTTCCTCACAGTGTGCTTTGGAGAGTGTCATTAGCATATAAGTAACTCCTTGGCTTTACAAGGGATCTTCCAAAATGTATTTACCTACCATTCTGTTGGTTCTCACAGAATCTCTGGAGACAGTGATGAGTATGCTCTCTTGTGTTATCATTGACCATTCAGAGCTAAAAAGTCAACATTGGGACGTCCCTGGCAGTCTAGTGGCTAAGACTGTGCTTCCATTGCAGGGGGTGCGGGTTTGATATATCCAGTCAGGGAATGAAGACCCTGCATGCCACACGGTACGGCCAAAAAAAAAGTCAACGTTGGAGTCGGTTCAGAAGGTGCAGACACTGTTGGGCAGAACGTATGATGCAGAATGTCTAGCTGTGCGGGAACTATGGTAGTAGAAAGGACAGTCAGAAGGCCTGGGTTTAAGTCCTGGCTCTGCCTTTCACAGCAGTTCCTTCCATTTCTCTCATTTCCATTCCCTCAGTAGCTAAATAGGATAAAACTAGTAATACCTATTTCAGAGTACTGTGAAGATTAAATGAGAAGTTCCCATGAGTTCTGCAGTGGCTGAGAACTCAGAAGCATGGCTTAGTTCCAGCACTCTGGGCCTGGGACATGGACTGGCAGAGGGGAAGGAGATAGGAACTGCAGGAATCTGGGTGATGGGCCTCCCTTATGTGGAAGAGGCTGGTCTCAAGACTTGCGTTTCGAAGAATTCCTCCTCTAGGACTGCCTCACCCTTTGCTCCCTCCAGGCCTCTACTCTCCTTGTTATTTAGTCACTCACTTGTGTCTGACTCTTTTGCGACCCCATGGACTGCAGCCCACCAGGCTCCTCTGTTCATGGGACTTCCCAGGCGAAAATACTGGAATGGGTTGCCATTGCCTTCTCCAGGGGATCTTCCTGACCCTGGGATTGAACCCATGTCTCCTGCTAATGGCAGTCAGGTTCTTTCCCACTGAGCCACCAGGGAAGCCTCCTGCTTTATGGCCTTTGAATTGAGAACAATGTACCTGTCTCCTGGGTCTTTGCCTGAGGTCTTCCTGCCTCTCTGAGTCCCACTTCCTTCAAGAGGCAGACTTTCGATGCTCCAAACACTGCTGTCTTCCTCCTCATTAATATTGCCAGTGTTAGGTGGATTTCAAGCTCCTTGAAATCCTAATATCCAGGATAGTACTGGTCTGTAAATCTGGCACAGGAAAGATTTGCCAAAAGAATGAACAAATACAACTTTCTGAACACCTATCATGGGTCAGGCTTTGGTGTTTCAAAGTAGAGTAAGACAAAGTTCCTGTCCTCAAGGAACTTACCATCTAGTGGGATAATTTGAGACACATAGAATATATTATCTTGTTTAATCCTCATAGCAGCCCTTGAAGGAGGCTGGAGGTTGAGAGATTGGCCCAAAGCCAGGCCAGGGTTACTCAGAGACAGGCCCTAGCACTGAGGTGGAAGACGTCTCCTACTGCCCCCTCCCGGGGCGAGGGCTAGAGACTCCTCGATTCCAAGGGTAGTATACAGAGATTGGAAGGATTGGGAAGGTGGCCTCAGTGTGTATCACTAGAGGGCACCAGCTCCAGGATCCAGTTACACCCCAGCGATCACTCCTTAACTTTGTAATGTTGGGCAAGTTACTGAGTCTCTGTCAGTTTTGTCATCTGTAAAAGAAGAACACTGTGGTGGGCATCTGCCGTTTTTACCTGTACAACATCTAGCCTTCTGCTAGCAGCCTCAGGTCCTGCCCGCCCCTCTGCAGTTGGCAGTAATGGGGGTGGGGGGGGGTGGGGTGGGGGTGGTTGTGATAGGCAAGCTAGCCAGTCACTGACTCTCTTGCCCTTTCTGGTTCTTGGCCTTTTATAACTAGTTCTGCTTTTCCTTCTACCCCATGAGCTTTCTCATAGGGTAGAACCACAGCCTGCCCCACCGAATCCCTCTAAAAATTCGCTTTGTTGCTCTAAGTTCATTAGAGTCAGTCAGTTATTACTGCTTGCAAAAACAATAACAACAAAAACTTTAATAGATACACCTACCTTGCAAGGTTGTGAAGATTAAATGATTAAATGAAGTTTGTGAAGTGCCTAGCCCAGTCCTAGCAGCAGAGCAAGCAATCAGTAAGGGGTGGTAATTGTAAGTTAACATGGAGGTGGGGGCAGGGCACAGGGAAGGAGAAAGGGATAGTTAACGGTTTGGATTCCACTGAGAGAAACCTTCCCCCGAGAGACAGGACGACAGAAGGGAGGGAAGTCCAGACTATGGTATGCTCATTTATTCAAAATGTCTTTATTGAAACAGAGTGATAGAGCAAGAAAGAATGAGGTCTGGGAGGATGTGGTTGGGCACAGGATGGAGCCCAGACCTGGTGGTACAGTGTGGAGCTCTCTCCCTGCCCCCTGACTCTAGCCAAGGGAGTGAACACCAAGCAGCAGCCGGGGGAAATGGGTTGAGGGCCGCCCCCTGAGCGCCCCTTCGTGTCTGGCCCGAGGTGCCTCTGAGTCTTGCGGTCAGCCCTGCCTCACTCACTCAGTCCTCCCACTCTCCTTGCCAGGGCCTTGTGCCACTTTTCGATATGGGCCAGCCTCCTGCCAGGGTGCTCAGAGGTCACTCAGAGGGCGGGGTTGGGGGTGGCAAGCAGCGGGACGTGGTCACAGCGGTTGCGGGGGGGCTGCCGCAGCAGGGAAGGCCGGCGGCACAGCTCCCCATCCCGGAGCACCTCCGGCAGGAGCTTGCGCTTGGTCTCCGGCAGAAGCATGATCTGAGGATGCAGAGGAGCGCACAGGCTGCCAGGACCACGTGCTGCAGGAAGGCCCCGTGGCCCATGTGGAGGCGCTGGGCTGGGCCACTCAGCCCGCCGAGCGCCCCCAGTGCCATGATGAGGCCCAGGCCTCGGCCCCTGGGAGAGATGACAAGGCACTGAGCCTGCGGCTGTGGGCCTCATCCCCATCCTTCCCCAGCAGCCGCTCCTCTGGCATCCCTCAGGCCCTGTCCTCAGACAGAGGCCTGGAGGCCACCCTGGCAGCACGCCTGCTCTCACCGGACCGTGGTAGGGATGACTTCGGCAGCAAGGAGGGTGCTGAGGATGCCGGCAGCTTGGGAGGAGAAGAGCCCAAGGACAGAGAAGGTGGTGATGGCAGCCTCGTTCAGATCTGGAGGGCCAAGACGAGGCATGTGAGTGGAGGCGGCAGATCATGCTTGGCCTTGTCTCTGCCTGGCCCCGGCTCTGATCCCTAGCCAGGTGTGTCTGGGCATCACTGATCAGTTGGGAGAACAGACGAGTGTGCAGCCAGGGGGAGGGTTGTGAAGGATCTGGGCAGGATCTGATCTGGTCCTGAGAAGCCTGAGCCAGAAGCAGTGGCTGAGTCCATGGGGGCACCTCTGCTGGGGTTCCTAGGCTGAGCCCACACTGCGGGGAAGGGAGGGAGCTTACAGTCCCACAGGCCCAGCAGGGCCAGGGATGCAATGCCAGTGAGTGTCATCGAGAGAAGCAGGATGCCCCGGCGGCCGAATCGGTCCACGGTGACCCCCAGGAAGACGCAGGCCAGGGCCGCTGTGCCACTGGCCAGCAGGGAGCACAGGTAGAAGTCTGATGGGCTCCCTCCTCCTCCCACAGGCTGGTAGCAGTGGCGAATGGCATGGGCAATAAAGCTGTGAGACAGGGTGAGGAGGCACAGGACAACATCTGTGGCGTCTGCATTGCCACCTGCAGCCTTTCACCACCCTGGCTGCCCTCTTCAGGGGTCCTCAGGCCTTCCCCACCCAGCCAGCCCCCATAGCTACGGCCTGGCCCTTGGCTCCGACACCCAGGCTCACTTGGTAAAGCCCAAGATAAGCAGATTTTTCCATATGTTGCGGTAGTTGAGGAGGGAAGCGAAGGAAAAGGAGGATGTTGCAGGGAGAGGGCAGGTGTTCTCCAGGTCTTGGGAGAGAGAGAGGAGCTGTTAGAAGGAACAGCTGAGCACTCAGGGTCCTCCTACATGGGTGGGACCCCTGTTTCTTACCCTGCAGGGCCTCCTGGGCCTCCTCTCCCAGCATCTGCCCATGGGGCCGGTTCCGCTCAGCCAGGATCCTCAGCACAGACTGGGCCTCCTCAATCTGTCGCTTCACTATCAGCCACCGCGCAGACTCCAGAAACAGACCAGGCCAGCTGGGGGAGTGGGGAGGGGGTGCACTGTGAGGCTTCCTGTCTCCTGACCAGGAATGGAAAACTCCCACCTCTGAGGGGCTGGGGCTGGAGCAGGCCTGGACGAGGGGCAGTGGAGAAGAGGACGGGTCTGCAGGCTAGAGCTACAGGTAGGAGGTAGAGATGGGAATGGCCAGACAACAGGTGGAGGGTGATACTGACCCATAAAACAGGAAGAGGATGCAGGGAGCGGTGATCATTCGCTGAAGAAATCGCCAGTCCTTAGAGACAAGGGCCAGGCCCAGGAACAGGAAGTGCCCCCCTACCCCCACCAACTCCCCCGCCAGGGCCACCCGAAGCCTCTGGGTTGGGTCGCACAGCTCCAGCCCTGGAGATACAGCAGGGACAGGGAGGAGAGGCCGGGGAGGAAGGAGGCATGGAAGAGAGGAGGGGAGAGGGAGGGAGGAGGACAGAAAGCAAAGTCAGATCCTGCATGGAGGCTGCAGCCACTGCCTCCCACAGACTAACCGCTAAGGCAGAGTGGAGAGGCTGTTCGGACCTCTCCTCTCTCCTGCTCAAACTTGGGAGGGCTTGAGGCTCAGAGTCCCTACGGGGCCTCAGCATTCCCAGTTTACGGGCCCTTTCACATCAGACCTCTTATTTGACCTTCACATTAACCTTGTTCAAGCTCCTACAGCTACTCAGGATTTCATTTTTAAAATAAGGCTCATTCCCTGACAGTCCAGGGCAAGGAAAGCTTTAAAGATCATGGAAGGAGAGGGGTGTATGAGAAGCAAGACCCCTGGATCCTTTAAAGGCCTGGCCAGAAAGCTGAGATTCCACACAGCTGAAGAAGGGACTGAGGGGTCCCAAGGAGCAGTGGCAATGACCTGGGGATACAAACAGGCAGGCATGAGCCCCTAGGGAAGGAGCTCTGGAAAGGTGCCACTCACGCATCAGGTAGACACCAAGGTCAACGCCAGCAAGCAGGAAGCCCAGGAGGAATCGGAGGGCCATGACACCCGTGGAGGAGCCTGCAGCAGCACCTCCCACTCCACAGGGGCCCACCAGTCCCAGAGTCAGCAGCACAATCCCACGGCGGCCAAACCTGGAAAGCAGGGAGAGCCTCTGGTCACCCAGACTCCCTGTGGGAGGAGTGGCTGGGTGGGGTCCAGCTGCCCACTTTAGAGATGAAGATACGAGGATGAGGCCAGGGAACAAGGGTTGGAATAAGGCTACGGGAGGTGGGGAAGGATGGGGACCCTGGCTACTGGGCACTGGGCATGGCTATTGTTCTGTGGGGGATGGGACCACTGACTCTCAGGGCTATTGGTCAGAGATGAAGGCATTTCTTCATGGAAGTGAGACCAGCCATCAGTGGGGATGGGATATTGCTTCGGGGAATTGGATCTATGAGACCTTGGGAATACAGATATTGGTCAGTTGGGATGGAGCTTGTCTTGCTCAGACTGATCAGAGGAGGTGGGCTCATTGACATACAGGGTTGGAATTACTGATCTAAGGAGGTAGGCCATTGGCCACTTGTCCATGGGGATAGTGTTGGTCAGTGAAAATGGAGTTCTTGATCTTTGGGAACTGAGTAATTGATTTTGGGGGATGAAGCCATTTTTTCCATGGGACTGGGACATGGGTCTACTAATCCATAGGAGTGGTCAGTGGGATGGGGTCACTGCCAGAAGAGGAGCCATTGATCCATGAGAGTAGAGCTCTTAATCCATGAGATAGGACTATTAATCAGTGGGGCAGATCACTAACTTCTGAAGACTGGACAGTTGATCTTTGGGGATGTAGCTATTAATTCCTGGGGTAGGGATTTCAGTCAAGATGGATGGGACTATTGGCCAGTAAGGATGAATCTGTTAATCCATATGGATAATCAGTAAGCATGGGGTCACAGAGCAGAGGAAATGAGAGACTACTGGTCAGTGGTGATGGTCACAGACTATGAGTCAGTGGGGACAGGGTTCCTGATCCTTGGAGGGTAGACTACTGGTTTTTAGGGATAAGAGCACTGGTGTAATGTGGATGTAGACTTGGGTCACTGGTAACTGGGAAGGGGACACTGATGTCTGATACACTGATTTCCATGAGGTTGAGCTTATTGGCTAAGGCTACTGAATTTAGGAGATTGAATTTAGGTCTTTGGGTATGAGGCTACATATTCCAGAGGATTGATGCTACTGGTCTGTGGGTATGAGGCCACTGATGCATGTGGATGGGCTATTGACCTATGGGTTTAGGATCATTTGCCCACAGGGGTGTATGACTATTGGGCAGTGAGGATAGGTATTGTTTTTAGGGAACTGGATTATTGAATGGTGGGTTGCCTTTGAGCTGTGGGAGTTGAACTATAAAGCCATTTGGATGGGACTATAGACCAGTGGAGATGTCTAATAATCCTCAGGGATGGAGCACCTGGTTAGTGGTGATGGTGTCAAGGATCAGAGATGGACTTTTGACCCTGGGAAGTGCTGCTGGTTTTGTAGATCTTTTTGGGGATGGGTTTGTAGATCTTTGAGATGAGACCAATGATTCCTGGAAATGCGGCTTTTGATCTGAGAGGATCTGAGAGCACTAAGGATCCGTGAGGATGGGACTATTAGCCTGGGGTGAGGGGTGCTATTGTGGTCATTGATCCATGGGGGTTAAACTATGGACCCTCCCCAAGAGGGTAGTCATTTGTTTGAAGAGTTGACCTATTGTCAGTGTGAATGGGGCTGTTGATATTTAGAAATTAATATAATGATCTTTAGGAATGAGGCCACTGAGACAGAGCTAACAGTCCAGGTAGACAGTACTGTTAACAGGGATTAATCTATGAGGATGGCAAGGGAGGAGCTTGGTGGTAAAAGGACAACAGAGGAAGAGTTAGGACTTCTGTGGACCTAGGGGTTTTGGTCAGGAGGGATGGGGACACTGATTCATGGATGTGGGACTGGCAGTGGGGGGAGAATTATCCTCTGTGTGGAAGAGGTATGGTAAGAGCATTTCTTGGTAGGGAGTGAAGTTGAGACAGTGCTGGGGCCGCCTATCAATGAACAGGAGAAATCCAGAGGACACTGCAGAGTTGAGCAAAGCCTTTTCAACCTCTTGCGAAGGCTAGCTGCCTGGACCAGCCTCCCTAGCAAGCCCTCCTCTCTACTTGCTGAGCCCTCACCTGTCTGCTGGGTAGCCCAGGAACAGGTAGCCGGAGGCGAAGCCCAAGATGAAGAGGATCTGCTCCAGGATCACCTGCCAGCCCAGGTCACACACCAGATCCCACTGGGGATGCGAGAGGGGGGAGCGAGTGTGAGACCCCTCGCTGGTGGCGCGCGGCCCGCCCCCAGACCTGGGGCCCCGGGGCGGGCCGCCTCACCTGGCCGATGGCGTTGGTGGTGAGCACCGGGAGGCCGTTATAGTCCCAGTCCTTGAGACAGTGGTTGAAGTCCGGCGGAGCGAAGCCGCTGCACGAAGGGTCCGTACTGGTGGCGAGGCGGCTGGCGGCGCTGGCGGCTAGGGCCGCGCTGGCGACGCTGACGCCGCTGGCGTTGGGGGGCTGCTCCCAGCCGGAGGCGTTGCGGGGGAAGGCCCCGTAGTGGCAATGCAGCGGGGGTGCCAGCGTGAAGATGGGGTCGGAGGCCAGGCCCAGCGCCACGAAGAGCACGGGCAGGCAGCAGAGGCCGAGCTGCAGCTGCTGGCCGCCGCCCAGCGCCCCCACCTGGGCGAGCAGCGCCTCGAAGCTGAGGGGCCGGGGGGCACGGCCAGCGACAGGCTGCTGCCCATCCCGTCGCCGCCCGCGTGGCCCTCCCCCTCCCGCTCGCGTTCGCGCTCCCGCTCACCCTGCAGCTGCTCCGTGGGCACCGCATCTCCGAGGGTCCCGACCTGCTGAGGGTGGGAGTGTGGGTTGGAGGGGTGGCGGGAGAAGGGTGAAGTGGAGAAAACCGCAGGGTAAGGGAAGAGGGCGGGCGCGAGCGGGAGGAAGGCAGTCTGCCGCGGGGGATGCGCGGGACGAAAATGCCAGGCGCTAGTCCGGGGGTGCGGGGAGATGATGGCGTAGCCCCCAGGGCGCGGGCACTTACTCCGTTGGGGCTGGGGGTGATCTCTACAGTGCTGTCGATCTTGCTGCCGCCCCCGCCATTGGGCTCGGGGGTCCCGGTAGCCACCCGGGGAGCCAGTTTGCCTACCGCAGGGGCCCAGGCGGCCCGCACGGAAAGGATGCGCTGTCTCCTGGCCCAGTGGCGCGCCCGTTGCCCGGACACAGAAGCCGAGAGACCCCGCTCCGCAGCTCTGCAGCCGCGGGCGCCTCCTCCGTCTCTGCGATCCCTGCGCCGCTTTCCCCACCCCTTCCTCCAGACTCTCCTCCCCTTCCAACGTCAGCACAACCTTCGGTCCAGACTCTCCGTCAGAGAGAGGAAGGGGGGCCAGGACCCAAGGGAGGGAGAAGATGGGGCTCTGTCTCTGTTCCCTGGGTCTGCGGGCCATTGCGGTATAAAGGGAATAACTAAAGGATAGTACATCCCAGGCAGGTGCTTCCAATTCTTCCTCCTCATCCATCCATCCATCCACTCACTCATCAGTGCAATTGATTAAGTGTCTGCTATATTCTGGCCTTGTGCTGGGCTTTGGGGTAACAGGATGGACAAGACTCATATCGGAGTGGCTTACTGAGGAGAGAGACAGGTATACTGGAAAGGATGCATGCATATGGTGGACTGCACAGGGCGCTGTACTCAGCCTTGGCTTTAATCCTCTACAAGACCACTTCTCGGTTTCACAACCCCGCCCTGGCGGAGTCTCCATCATTTCTCAGCAGCATTTGGCTTTGTCGGCTACCCCTTCCTCTACACTCTTCCCTGGCTGCCAGGTCCCATACTGTCCAGATTTTCTTTCCCTTGCTACTCTTTTCTCTACCACAGACTCATTCTCCTCCCCATCCATCAGTGCCTGTGATCTTTGGAGGCTTAATTCTAGGTCCTCCTCTCATCGCATACTGTTCTCTCCGCCTCAGAATCTCACTTATGCCCACAGCTTCCATCACCCTCAGTATGAATAATATGAGCCAATACAAACCTGATTCCCATACTTACATCTCCAGTTCCCACCTCTCTTCTGAGCCCCAGACCCTTGAAGCCACCTCTCGTCTGGTTTCTTATCCTGGATGAATCGCAAGGATCTCAAAGTCAATGCATCCAAGACCAAACTCATGGTCATGTCTCCCCCCGCCCCCCAACTAGGTTGTCTTCTAGCTCTTCTTTCCTCACTGAGTGGCACTTTCACCATCCGATTGTGGCCAGATGCTCAGGTGACAGCCCTTAGAGTGCCCTCTTCCTTACCCCCACTCTTCACCCCACATCAAATCCTCTACAAAATCCTATCCATTTTATTTCCTGTGTAGTTCTCAGATATTCTGCTTCTTTCCATCTATCTCTGGCACCACTAGTCAAGCTACCTGTTGTGCAGACCGCTTTAGCCTCCCAGTTCTTAACCGGTGCTCTGTATCTGCTTTGTTTCCAATCCTTTCCCCCCATCTGTTCATAATGCAGATGGACTGATCTTTTCAAAATGCAGGTGTTTGTGTTCCTTTCCGGTTTAACAACCATCAGCGTCTTCTGCCGTCAAGGTAAATGCAATATTCTAGACCTCATAGTGATCCCATACTCTCTGCAGCTCTCTCTCCAAATTCTGCACACCAGTCACACTGACATTCTTTCAGTTTTTCCAGAGCTACAGGGCCCTTGCATAAGCTGGTCCTTATGCCTAGAAGTCTCCTCTACTTTAGTCACGTTCTCTTCAGCCGTCAGTTCAAGCATATTTGCTTCAGAGAAGTCTCCCCTAACTCCTTGAATTGCTACTCAAAGTATGATTTACAGACCAGGAACATCCACATCACCTGGGAAGTTGCTGGAAATGTAGAATTGAAGGCTGTTTTCGGATACTTTGCATTTTTAACCAGATCCCCATGTATATGTACATTAAAGATAGAAATATTCTTCTCAAGGAGATTTGATTTTTTTTTTTTCCAGACTTGATTTCTAATAGGTTCTTTATTCTCTCAGGTAAGTGTTGAAAAGGATGTCCTGTCAATCTCAAGATGGAAATCCATTCCATCTTGTCTCCATTGAACCACACTTCTAATTTGTCCCCTCTGTTCAGAAATTTTCCAGATATGGGAAAGTCTTCTAATGCAATAAGCAGCCTCTCCCCACCCCCCCCAACCCATTTCAGCATCTCATCAGTATTTACTTTGGTGCTGTCAGCGGCAACATTCCTTGGGGATTTATTTGCTAGTCTCCTCATGTCTGTCCTGGAATTGTAATCCACGTAACTTTCTGCGTTGCTGGGCTGTTCACACGCATTATCTTGTTAGGGCCTCACAACAGCCCTGGGAGATCACTATGTTCCTTCTCATATTAGAGAGGAAACTAGGACTCTGAGGATCTGACAGGATTTACCTGCAAACACAGGTACACGGAAACTTGCATTGAGACCTCTGACTCTAATTCCAGGCTGATCTCTTGAAATTCTTTCTGGAAGGTGGTGGAGGATGGCCTCTGTTATGTCTTTAGTGCCAATACCTAGGGGTGAATTTTGATGGCCCCAGCCTCTGGAAATGAGTTTCTTTTGCGAGTGAAATGAGAACAAAAAACCTCAAAGGGAGGAGGCAAATGCATGGGGAGAGGGGCCAAGGGACTGACTGTGATTGAATTTTGGGGTACCTCCAGTCCAGTCACTGTGCCAGGGTAGAATCTTGGGAAAGCAGAGCTTAAGCAATGGATCTGTGGCTTGGACTTCTTCCCTCATGGTGAACGGCGAAGTGATCCCCTGTCTAGGCCATGGCCCATCAATTTCACCAAGACCCTGTGGACTATGGACTTCTATCACATTGAATTCATTGGCCCCTCAGCTCCTCTAAAAGTGGTGTGTCCGGAAGGACAGTCAGCAGGAAGTTGGGAAGGGGAGTTTAAGGGACTAGACCCTCTTGGGTTAACCTAAGGGAGAGGGCACCCAGGCCAGCAGAACTCTCCAGTGGGTCAGAGCTCTCCTACGGCACAAAGCTGAGGACAGCTGGGGTGACCTCTTCAGCAGGGCACCATCAAGGCTCTCTCATGGCCTCCCTCCCTGTGTGCGCACCTCTCTAATGACATCATCTGACATGGGTCTCAGAGGAGAGGCCTTGGGCAGGAATCAGGGCCTGCCTTCCCTGAATGCTACGTGGCAGATTATTCTTGGTTCTCTCATCCTCGGGGTCTCAGCACAGATACCACCTCCCCAGCAATCCTGTCTAGTCTCCAAAGGCCTCTCCCCATCTACTCAGTCACATATCACCCTGTTCATTTCCATTACCAGCAACTATCAACTCTGTGGCAGGTTCCTCTTTTTTTTTATTTACTTGTTTCAACTGACTTGTTTCTATCCAGCCCACCCCCACAATGGACCTTCAGAACTGTGCCTGGCACATCATGGGAGCTGAGAACCTGCTAGATGAACAGTTGGAGAAACAGCAGAATTTCTCCACAAACCCTAAAGGCAGACTACCCACAATGTGTGTCCCAACAGTTTGGCCAAGGGTGCCAAGCCTGCCCCCCAGGCTCCCAGGAAGCAGAGTCGGGAAACCAGAAAGCCCGGTTTATTGAGGTGCACCATGTCAGAGGCCCAGCTCTCCTGCTTCTGCGTGGAGGAGTCCTCTGGCCTCTCCCAGACCTTCCCACTCCGGGCTGCCAACGTTCTGCCCTCGCTCTCGGCTAACAGGGAGGTGCTGATGTTCCAGAGCCAAGACACAGGACAAAAAAAAGGGGCTCCTGGTGACTCTAGGTTTCAGCTACTTGGCTCTCTTGGGGTTAAGATTCCAGAGGGGTTGACCTTGCAGTGCCCAAGAAACTCCACCCCAGGCTGAGGGAGGAGGAAGGTCCCCGGAGGGCCTGGTGCCTGCCCCTGACAAAGCAGGGAATAATATTAAATATAAATAATTTATACAAAATGGCTCGTACAAAAAGCTGTGGGGTAGGGGAGGAGGGGCCTCAGTGAGAGGCTCAGATGCCTGGAAAGGGCAGTAAGGGAGAAAGATGCCTCAATGTCTCCTAGTCCCGAAAACAGAGCCCTCCAGCCACCTGAGGACTGGAGGCGGCTCTGGGAGGCAGGTGAGGGCAGAGCAGAGACAAGGGGCTCAGGGGGCCAGGCTGGTGAGCAGAGTGGTGAATTGCAGGGCCCTCCCTGCCAGGTCCGCCACGCACTGCGCCATCTCTTGGGCTGCAGGGCTGGATGGGTAGCCCAGGGCGGCCCCCTTGATGGCCAGCACGGTGGCCCGCAATGCCTGGCCCAGTGCTGTGCCCGCGGCCCCGACCTGTGCTCGCAGAGGGGCAGAGGCTGCCAGGCGGCCCAGGGTATCCCCAACAAACACCAGGCGGTGGGCGGCCACCAGCACCCGCTTGCCGTGGGGCACAAAGAGGCGCGGGGGCTGCTTTGCCTGGGTGCTGGACATCAGGGCCGCCACGGCCGCCTGCAGTGTTGAGTAGTGGCCCTGGCACTGCCCGGCGTAGAAGTGCAGGAGCTGTAGATCTCCAGTGGGCAGAACCAGTGGCTCCTCGGGGGACAGGGCCTCCTAAGGGCGAGAAGAGTGTTCAGCGGGACCGCTTGGCCAGTGCCACTTCCGTTCTTATTTCCTTTCTCCTTCCCTCCCTTTGTTCCTCATGCCTTCCTTTCTCCCTGAGCTCGACCCCTTTGAACTGTACCTTCGCCTATCAGACAATTCAGATTCTCTTAGCGAGTGACAGGAAGATGCCCAGAATTGACGTCTGATAAATCTGGATTCAAACAACCTCAAAAACAAGTCTCTGAACTTCATCATTCCTTTATCTCTTTATCTTCATCTTCCATCTATGGGGAGCCTAGTACTACACTGTCCAATGTAAACATAATGCCAACCACACATGCTATTTCAAATTTCCAAGTAGCCACATTAGAAAAGTTACAAAGAAATTGGTACATATTTTGTAATTCCATATATTAAAAATGGTGTAGTTTCAACACTATAATCAATATTAAAATTATTGAAATTGCTTTTCATACTAAGTCTGCAAAATCTGGTGTACATTCTATATTTACAGTGCATTTTAGTTCGGACTGGTCACACCTGGGGATCAGCAGCTGTGTGTGGCGTGTGGCTACCACACTGGATAGTGCAGTTCTTGTTTCTGCCTCCTAAGGCGGCAGTGAAGATTAGTCGATCTTCACAGAAAGAGCTGAGAACACAGCACTGCAAACTGTAAGCACTGTACGAGCGCTAACTATTGCTATGATCAGTGCTGACAGGGGCAATGTACTGAGCACAGGGTCTGGCGCTTGGTACACACGTGACAGATGGTAGCTATGGTGATTAGGACTATTCTAGACCATGAGTCGAAGAGACAGTCTCATTTCCTTGAGACCCAGAGAGATTAACTGGTGGCTTCAGAGGCCCTGGCTTCTTAGTGGTGGAGCTGGAATTAAGAGCCAGGTCTCTTAGGAACCCAGGAATTCACAGTTGGAAGGAGCCTCAGAAGTCACCCGGCACAGAAACTGTTCCCCTGATTGCTTGGTTTTCTGACTCCTCTCCAACACATTCTTTCCTCTCTTTCTGAATTCCTGATATCCTTTTCTAAGTTCCAGCTCCTTTCTGGATTCTAACTCCTCTCCACCCCAACTGTCCTGTTTCATTGAACTCTTAGCCCCTCCTAAATAGATTTCCCTCGATGCTTCAGTTAAGAATACCCCTTCTTCCAGGTTCCTGCTCCTCCTCCCCTGCCCCCTTCTCCAGCACCAACCGCACCGGATTACCTGCTGCTCTGGTGGCCCCCTCTCCAGCTGTTCAGGATCCCCTCGGGAGGCCTTATCTGGAGGCTGGCTTCCTGAACTTTATCCATGCCCTGCAGCAGGGGATAAGGGCCTCAGTGCAGGGGTAGGGGAGCAGGGCAAGGCAGCCCCCGTGGTCTTCCCGCTCCTCCCCACTCCCACTTCCTCCTGAAGGTCTCTCCTCCCATTGGATCCACAGCCTCCCGACTTTGGGTCTGGGAGAGCCCTCGTGGCAGGTCAGAGAGCTTGGGGACCCCAGGTTGGGTTGCGGCACTGATACAGGTGATGTGGCCCAGCACAGGGGTCCCAGGTCACAGGGTGAGGGTCAGCGGAGGGGAAGGAGCGAACGGAGGAAGCCAGGGTCTGCCTCTGGGACCTCAGGTCTTGACCCCCATTCTCCTGGAGGCATTCTGGGGGGCTGCCTGAGGCAAGCTCACCTTCAGGTGGACATAGTCGTACTCCTCGGCCACTGGGATGCCCTCGTACTCGTTGTGGTGTCCTGCTGGGTGGTCCTCCACCTCCCCGCCCTCCGGATCCCCCTCTACCTTGGGGCTTGCGTAGCCAGGCAGGCGCGGTGGGGGTGGAGGCAGGGGCCTGTCCTGGATGCTGCCCTTCCGGCCCGGAGCAGGAGAAGGAGCCGGGGAAGGGCTGGGGGCCTCCGGCACAGGCAAGGCAGGCAGGGGGCGACGGGACAGACTCTCGGCCGAGGGCAGCCGGGGCCTGTGCGGGGCTGGGGGGCTTCTGGCCAGAAGGAGGGCCAGGGTGTCCATGTCACTGGAGGCCGAAGCTCCCAGGGGCTCTGGAGAAGGGGGTGTCTCCGGCCCCAGCAGGGGGATGTCATAGATGCCCTCGTCAGCGCCCTCGCCTTCCCCATCTGCCAACAGTTCCTCTGGTGCTTCGTACAGATTGAGCAGGGCTGATGCTCGTTTCAGGTTGGAGGGGGCAGCATAGAGGGGCGGCCCTGGTTCCCGGCCCCCCTCCCACTCCAGATCTAACTCCAGGTCTGATGGTGACTTTGGGGCCAGAGGCACGTCATAGGGAGCTTCATCCTCTCCAAGGGACTGGGGGGCACCTGAGCCAGAGGGCGGGCAAAGGAGGCCGGGGAGTCATAGGGGCCATTGGAGGGAACTCGGAGGGCAGTGGGGGGTACGTCGTAGACCTGCAGAGGAAGAAGTTAGTTACTTTCAGGTTCGGCAGTGGGCCCCCCACTCCCCTAACCCATCTCCAAGAGCCATCTGTCCCCTGTCCAACAGCCACATGAACCCTTAGCCCTTACCTCCAAGGCAGCTCCAGGGGCAGCCAGTTGGGTCCCACCGCCTCTGGGGACCTTGTAGATGGGGTCAGGGGAGGGTGGGCAGGGTCCAGCTGGAGGTCTCGAGGTAGGACAGAGTCGAGCTGGGGGTGGCACCACGTACAACTGGGGGATCGACAGGCAGGTGGGTCAGGTAGAGTGGGGAGCAGGGAATCATACTGTGCGCCTGGGAGGAGCTTAGACACCTTCCAACCCCCTCCCTGTGCCAGTGGAGAAAGAGCCCAGGAAGACCTGGCAGACAGGATTTGGCAGCAGAGTCAGTGCAGGGCTGGGCGTCTCAGGGATCTTTCTGTCCCCCATGCAGCAGCAGAGAGGAATGGGTTGTCCAGAATCAGGGGTGGGGGGCTCCAGTGCTCACCTCCTGGTCCTCACTGCTGTGCTCTGGGGCTGGATGTGATGAGCCTGGCTGGGTTGGGGGCACCTGGGAGAGGCCAGGCTTGGGTGCTGAGCCAGCGGGAAGGAGCTTCACTCTGTTGGCAGGCACGATGCCCTGCTGGCCATGCAGGGAGCAGAGGCACCAGCCATCCAGCCCACCAGCGCCTTCCCTCTGCAGCACCCGCAGAACGTCCCCTCGGCGGAAGGACAGCTCCTGCGGGGACTCAGCTGTGTTGTCGTACAGTGCTCGGGCCAGCTGGGCCTGGTGGATGAGGTGGGAGCAGGGAGAGGGGTCTTCACACACATCCTCAGGTCACATTACCCCTGCTCATTAATACAGAGCTCCCTGGTTTCCTCAAGCTAAACATGTGACCTCCCGGCTCAGCTCTTCCTGATGGGCCCGGCCGGCTTCAGTGCCATTCCCTGCATTCTCGCTCTCTATTCTTTGGTCTAGACAAGCTCTTTCCCACCTCAGGGCCTTTGCTCTTCCTTTACCCTTCCCTAACTCTTCAGCTGATTAGATCTTTTCATCTTTCAGTTCTTCTTCTTTTTAATTTCTTTATTTTTTACTGTGCTGGGTCCTCATTGTTGCACAGGCTTTGTTCTCGAGTTGTGGAGCGCGGGGGCTACTCTCTAGATGTGGTGCGGAGGACTCTCATTGCAGCGGCTTCTCACTGCAGAGCACAGGCTCTACGTGAATGAGCTTCAGTAGCTGCAGCACATGGTCTCAATAGTTGAGGTTTCCAGGCTCTAGTGCACAGGCTCAATTGTTGCTCTGAGGTGTGTGGGATCTTCCCAGACCAGGGATTGAGCTTAAGTCTCCTGCATTGGCAGGCCGATTCTTTACCACTGAGCTACCAGGGAAGCACCTTCAGTTCTTCTTAAATGTCTCCTTCTCCTGGGACTTCCCTGGTGGTTCAGTGGTTAAGATTCTATGCTCCCAATACAGATAATGCAGCTTCAATCCCTGGTTAGGGAACTAAGATTCTGCAGGGCATGGCCAAAAAATAAACAATGTCTCCTCACTCTTTTCCCCCACCTCCTTCTGTGTCTGTCTCCACCTATTACTTCCTTCCCATTAGTTTATACTGTTTGTCTGAAGTGAAGTGAAGTGAAAGTCGTTCAGTCATGTCCGACTCTTTGTGACCCCACAGACAATACAGTCCGTGGAATTCTCCAGCTAGAATACTGGAGTGGGTAGCCTTTCCCTTCTCCAGGGTATCTTCCCAATTCAGGGATCGAAACTAGGTCTCCTGCATTGCAGGTGGATTCTTTACCAGCTAAGCCTCAAGGGAAGCCCATACTATTTGTCTACTTACTTTTTAAAATAGATTTCTTCCCTTGTACTGTTAGCCCTGTGAGAAAAGGGACTATTATATTCCTAGCCCCTGCAATAGGCTTGACCTGGAATCAGTCCTCCATGAACGTCGCTGAATTACACAGGGAAATCTTGCAAAGGTCTCCCATAGAATCTCCATCATCTTCCCTGTTTCCTGGTCAGAATCCCCTACAAGCAGGTTAGATTAAGCAGCTGCGGAGATACCTCATTCTGAGAGAGACTGGGAGAAGTCCAGCCCAGACAGAACCTCGATATAATAGGGAAGAAAACAGAAACCAAAGCAATTGTTTTGTTCTCAGTCTTAGCAAGTGAGGTTCTACCAGCAGAGGTTGAAGTTACCATGAAGATAAAAGTATATATGCTCGTGTGTGTATTTGTGTAGGGGGGGCTGGTGGACCAACCAAGAGCAAAGATTTATCAGACTGTTTCCAGTTCTCCTGGTGGGGATCTAAGCTTTTTCCTTTGAGAGCTATGTGCGTGTGTGCTAAGTCACTTGAGTTGTGTCCAACTCTTTGTGACCCTATGGACCATAGCCTGCCAGGCTCCTCTGTCCATGGGATTCTCCAGGCAAGAACACTGGAGTGGGTTGCCATTTCCTCCTCCAGGGGATCTTTCCGACCCCGGGATCGAAACCGCGTCTCTTGTGTCCCTGCATCAGCAGGTGGGCTCTTTACCACCAGCGCCACCTGGACACTATTAGGCTCAGTGAATCACAGACACCAAGTGCGAATTATATATCCAGACGCTGAACAAGTGTTTGCACTAATCACCTCATCTCATTTAATCCTCAACCTGATGAGGGAGGAGCCATCATTATCCCTGTTTGGAAAGGAAATTGGAATAGAGAGCTTGGTATGTTGCCCAATGACATACAGCTGGTGCAACGTGATTTGAACTCCAGGCTGTGTGAGTCCAGAGGCTACACTCACACTCTTTTTCACAACCACAAGCATAAAGATCTATTTTGGGGGAGGTCCCTAGTAGCCTAATGGTTAGAACGCCAGACTTTCACTGCCGAGTTCAGTTCAGTTCAGTCGCTCAGTCGTGTCCGACTCTTTGCGACCCCATGAATCGCAGTACGCCAGGCCTCCCTGTCCATCACCAACTCCCAAGTTCACTCAGACTCACGTCCATTGAGACCGTGACGCCATCCAGCCATCTCATCCTCGGTCGTCCCCTTCTCCTCCTGCCCCCAATCCCTCCCAGCATCAGAGTCTTTTCCAATGAGTCAACTCTTCGCATAAGGTGGCCAAAGTACTGGAGCTTCAGTTTTAGCATCATTCCTTCCAAAGAAATCCCAGGGCTGATCTCCTTCAGAATGGACTGGTTGGATCTCCTTGCAGTCCAAGGGACTCTCAAGAGTCTTCTCCAACACCACAGTTCAAAAGCATCAATTCTTCTGCGCTCAGCCTTCTTCACAGTCCAACTCTCACATCCATACATGACCACAGGAAAAACCATAGCCTTGACTAGACGGACCTTAGTCGGCAAAGTAATGTCTCTGCTTTTGAATATACTATCTAGGTTGGTCATAACTTTTCTTCCAAGGAGTAAGCCGAGGCCCACGTTCAATTCTTGGTTAGGGAACCCAAGATCCTGTGAGCTGTGTGGCATGGCCAAAAAGAAAGGATCTCCTTTTTTCTTCTTGTATAGTAACAGTAGTAAAGTCAAGAGGGCCTGTGACATATATCTGGACAAAATTATAATTCAAAAAGATACATACACCCCTAATTTCATAGCAGCACTATTTGTAACAGTCAAGACATGGGAACACCCTAAATCTCCATTAATAGATGAATGGATAAAGATGTAGTATATATATCCACATGGAATACTATGGAATTCTACTATAATGGAATACTACTCAGCCATGAAATGGACTACTACTCAGCCATAAACTATACACATACACACCCCCCAATGAAATATTACTCAGCCATAAAAAGAATAAATAAATGCCATTTGCAGCAACATGGATGCAACTAGAGATTATCATACTCCTCCTCCTCCTAAGTTGCTTCAGTCGTGTCCGACTCTGTGCGACCCCACAGATGGCAACCCACCAGGCTCCCCCGTCCCTGGGATTCTCCAGGCAAGAACACTGGAGTGGGTTGCCATTTCCTTCTCCAATGCTGAAAGTAAAAAGTAAAAGTGAAGTCGCTCAGTCGTGTCCAACTGTTAGTGACCCCATGGACTGCAGCCTACCAAGCTCCTCCATCCATGGGATTTTTCAGGCAAGAGTACTGGAGTGGGGTGCCATTGCCTTCTCCGCATTATCATACTAAGTGGAGTCAGAAAGAGAAAGACAAATATACGACATCACTTATACATGGAATCTAACATATGACGCAAGTGAGCCTATCTGTGCAGCAGAGATGGAATCACAGATGTAAAGAATATACTGCTGGTGCCAAGGGGGAGGGTTTGGGAGAAGGATAGAACAGGAGGTTGGGGTTAGCAGATGTAAGTTTTTATATATAGAATGGATAAGCAACAAGGTCCTAGGGTAGAGCACAGAGAACTATATTGAATATTGTATGATAAACCACAGTGGAAAAAAATACTAAAAAAGAATGTGTGTATATGTATAACTGAATCACTTTGCTGTAGAGCAGTAACTAACACATCATTGTAAATCAACTACACTTCAAAAAAAAAAAAAGACAGTCCATAGCTCAAACATGATTTAAGTTCATAGGAAGTTTTCACCATGTCCAAGTTCCCTTTACTAGTTACTCATCACTGGACTCTGGTTCCACCAAGTTGTTTGGTAGAATCAGGCTTAAGCCACTCACACTATCAAAATATATTTCACTTCCGATATGTTTGCTAGTGGCTTACACAGTGATGGTAGAAAACAGGTAGTTAGGCGCTGAGTAGTTAGTACTGAGCAGGTAATCCATGTGGATTGACTAACATAGTGAAACTTCTCAAGCTCAAGATATCAGGTAGGCTGCATTTGGTCAGCAGACACTGGGGTAAGGATGGCCTGCTCAGCCAGAGAGCGTACATGCTCCTCTTGACTGATATTTCCCTCAAGTGGAGAGGTTGTCCAGCCTTTTATGGCTGGATGAGATGAACAACAAACTGACGTCTTGCCTGATTCCAAATTCATCAAACTCTTTTCTGATTACATTTTGGCTTCTAAAGGCAATGTACCACAGAAAGCAAACATGCTAGCCAGATGACACAAATTCCTGGTTAGCTTGGCACTTTTCTTTCTAACTATAAATTAGAAATCGGTGTTTTGGATCTAGGCAGGCAGTTAAGAGCACTGTTTTTAAGACAGACAGACCTGAGTTTTGAGTCCTGGCTCTGCTGCTTTCGAGCTGGGTGACTTTGGGCAGTCTGTTTAACCTCGCCAAGACTCAGGTTCCTCCTTTGTAGAATTCCATACCCATAGCTGAATATCCACTTTCAGATAATAACAGTACTAGCTTCAGAGTTGTTGTGAGTACTGGATGAGACAATGCATCAAAGAACCAGGACATACCAAGACAAAGTTTAGGGCCAGTAAATACTCGAAGAAGATTAGCTGTTATCAGGGTCCTGTGTGTTTCACGAGTATAAATACCAACACTTTCCCCTTTCAAGCAAAAAGAACTATAAAGATGATTAGCTGGCTCCTGAGGCAGCATCTTTATGTCGGAGTACCCCACCTCCTCCTTTCTGGCTCTGAACTAGAGTCTTCTCACCATCATATAGATTGAGAAGCTAAAAGGAGTTTGGTCTGAGAAGGAGTGAAAATCTAACTCATCCTCGAGGGGTGTGGGAGAAGGTGAGCAGCCATGCTTCTCTTCCCAGCGTCACGATCCTCCTTCCCAGAATGCTCATTAAGAGGAATCCAGAAAGCAGGAGGCAGCCTCGATTTCCCTGGGCATTCTAGGGCCTAGGGAAGGGTAGAAAGGGGATACAGTTGCTGGGATTCAGGCTACACGAGTACAAGACAGAAAGCAGGGGCGGGGCTATGAAGAGTTCCTCCTAGTGTTCAATTTCAATTCTGTCCAATGGGATCAAACCTCCCGTGCAATTGCGGGAATCCGGCTAGAGTTGCTGATAGACTGATTGATGATGGGTGTGGCCACCCCAGCTCTACTCCCTCCTCAGGGGCCCAGCTGACTTGTGAGGGAGTGGCTGCCTTAAAGAGGGGTGGCAGTGAGCCACACGTTCCCTGGGAGCCTCCTCCCACTGTCCCATCATGCCAGCTGTCTCCTCCCTTTGTCCCCAGTCCCAGGAAAGTGGCCAGAGGCTGGCTGACATCACCTCCCCTCCTCTCTATTTTCCCTTGCTCCCTGTCTGATCTCCCATCTTTTACTCTATTTCCCCTCCTTTCCTCCATCCCTCCTCTAGAGCAGGGCTTCCTTGGGCCTTTTGCCCTCCAGTTTTCCTGGAGTCACCTCCATTCTTTCCCCTCCCTTCCAACCTTTTACTGCCCTCCCAATCACAAACCCCTGCCAACCTCCAGTGGCCATCGGTTCCCACCCATAGAAGAGGAGATAGGACTCAAGCTTGCCCACTCCCCTTCTTCCAGGGGCAGCCTCCAGAAAGAAAGAGAGGAGAATGGGAAGGGGAGGAGAGAAGGGGAGGCCAGACCCAGTAGGAGTTAGTGATGAGAGGCGAGAGGAGGTAAGGTAAACCAACGTGCCAGAAGGGGGACAGTCTCCTGAAGAAGCAAGGGTGGAAGGAGTGAGACAAAGAGAAGGCAGAAATAAAAGTGACAGGAGTGTAGGACAGACCGTGGCGGTCTCTGCCCATCAGCCTCCTCTCTCTGGTTGGACTCACCGACGTGGCTATGGCCATGGCCTTGGCCTTCCTCGCGGCCAGCTCCAGGCCAGGCTCGGTTTCGCTGACTTCAGCAGCGGCTGACCCGCACCATGGAGGCGGCCCTCAGCTGCGGCGCCTGAATCGTGGCCTCCCCGGAGGTTGGAGGAGGAGAAAGAAAACCCACAAAACTTCCCAAATGGGAGGCAGCTTGGCCGGGCAGGAGGAGGAGCGGGGCGGGCCGGGGCGTCGCTGCGGGACCTCATCCAAGGGCGCGCGCTCTGCCCCGTCCCCGCGGCCTCCCTGCGGCTGCAGGGTGGGCCAGGCCCCCGGAGCTGCCTGTCCTAGGCCGCGGGGGCACGCCGGGTCCGCATGGGCCCAAAGCTGTCTTCCAGTGCCAGGACGGGCAAGGAGGTGGGAGCTGGGGCTGCGCTCGACCCTCTCCAGGCCGCTCA